>JAHRIG010007972.1:0-14801 GCA_020311275.1 Eira barbara | reverse complement strand
TCTGTTTGATTATGTAGTTCATCATAATGCTATGCCCACTATAGAAAAGAACTGTCAGTTAAGATAGGTGAAAGGAAGATAAAGAGAATTACAAACTTCACTTTGGTTTGAAGAGAAGTTTGAGGTCTTTTATGGGCTCACAGGAGTAAGAAGGCACGTTAATTTGCTCATTGGGTTGCTGTGAAGGAGGTACAGGTTTTATTCTAGATATATGGACCCATGAAGAGTGTCCTTCTAGCTTTCCCGCAGTGGGAGTACATAGTATGACCCTATATGGACCTTTCCATTTTGGATGTAGGTTTTCTGTTGTATGTGACTTCCAATTTTTTTTTTTTAAATAAACCATGTCTCCGGGATTTACATGGGGTGGGTTTTCAGCTATAGTTAAATCAGGTTTGGGGAGTATATGATTAGTATATTCATTGAGTAACTTATAAGTTAAACCAGCCTCTAGTGAGTAATTTACTAAGGCATTATAATCTTCATCTAATAACAGATCTACAAAAAGAAATAGAATATATATAATAACTCATTATTACTAGTAATTACTGTAATAATTATTATTATATATTATTATATAATAACTGAAAAGGGCTGAGTCCTAGAGGTTGTTTTGGAGCAGTTCTCATCCTGAGAAGTCCTATGGGTAGGAGAGTAATTCAATTTTCCTGGGTTTCTAGGCTAAGCTTCTTAAGATGACGTTTTAAAGTATGATTAGATTTTTCTACCTTTCCAGAGGATTGGGGATGCCAGGCTGAATGCAAGAAATATTTAATTTTTAAGGCCTTGGCAATTGCAAAGTGCTAGTGAGCACTATGGCACACCTAGCTTATCTTATTCTTTTTATGAAAACTATTGTCACCAGTAAACCAACTATCATTTGTACTTTGAACAGGGGCATCTTAAATCTGGCCAAATAGAGTAAGCAAGATCAATAACCTCTGAACAGTTATGCTCTATAGAGAAGTACAATGGTCAAGGTGATAGTTAAGTTACACAATTGTTGGGAAATCAATTCTATTTTCCAGTTGTTTAATCATGTGCCATGGGCTCTTGTTATTATCCCCACAGAATAAAAAAAGCAAGAAGATCATCTAAATGAGCTATTGTGCAACTTTTCTGAAGTTCACCTCAAATTGTCTAGCTTAGGTAAACAAACATTTAAAGACAATCCAATCTAGAATTTAACATCCATAAAGGTGTGTTATTAAAACATAATTGTTTTCTTTAAAATAACCCTCATGTCCAGAGATAGCCAAATCAGGACTTGTTTATTTGAAAAACAAGCCCAGTTATAACAAATGTGGCCTAATTATTTACATAAGCTCAGCAAGAACAGTGAGTGATCATATAGATCTTTTAGAATCTGCTTTGCTGGAACTTCTTACAAGGAATCTCTAGGTTGAACTTTATTAGCCTCTCCAAGCCAGAAGCCAAGCCACATACTTGCCATCAGACATGCCTGCAATACCTGTCGATTTGGGTGAATTCCTCTTCCTGAGGTCCCCAAAGTATCCTGAGGAATATTTTGGCACTTGCCAGGAAGTGACATTCTTTACTCACCTGGTGAGGCTGCTGGGAACTCTGTAAGCAAGGTATCAGGCCAACAGTTCCAAGGGGCTTTATGGCTCCAGGTTTCAAAAAGGCAACCTTAGTTCCTTAAAGATGTCTGGTCATATCTAAGTCTTCCTTTTTGTCTTTCTCAAATAGGAAATTCCAGTCAAAGCCTTGGTAAAATAACCCATGTTTCCAATGGTGTCCTGGTATAAGGAGAACAGATTCTTACTGAACTTATGCAAATGACTGATTGCCATGGAGGAAAGAATACTTACTGAGACCTTTTGAGTTTTAGAGGGTTCAGATAGAGAGAAAAGTTGAATGCTTTATAAATAAATACTTTTACATTTCTGCAAGTCATGGACATCTTAAGAAAAAAGTTTCCTTAGTCTGGAAGAGCACACATTAGAGAACCAGCAATGTTTAAAATTATAGCTTTTAGTTCGTTTAGTCCCATGTTACTAATTCTGGTTTAGTTTGAATGCAGCTTTAGTTAGTTCTGAAAATTCTTACCCATTTTAATTTAATATATTGAATACCTGTATTTGTCCTGAAAGTCCTTTATATGAATCTCCTTGAAGATAAAACTCATTTTACAAAAGAACCAAGACTTTGTTCAAGATTCAACTCTTGGGAAAGTTTGTTAAAACCTTTTAAAGCCCATGCCTAAATAGGATTAGGGATGTTAAAGATCTGATAAAACAAAACATAGAAACTGGTTTTTCAGGGCAGGCAAAGAGAAACCATTTCCATTTTCTTCTTAACAGCAGATCAATTAATCTAAGAAAACTTTGTACTTTTTGAACAGAGAGAAAACAGACTTTCCATACCAGTGCCTTTTTAAAATTCATTTCAAACTTAGTCCATCCTCACCATACCCAAAATTTATTTTCTGAAGATTGCCCTTCACAAATCTTCTACAGCTTTCCTCTGCCTTCGGGTTTTGTCCCAAGCCACTTCCTTCCAAACAACGCTCTCATTTAGGACAAAATTACCTTTTTTTTTTTTTAACCTTCAACAAACTGCATTTCCATTCCTTAAATCTTTTTTATGTATCTTCTACTTTTCCACATACAGAGTTGTTTCCCTTATTTCCATCAGTCTTAGTTACAGTTGGCAGAATTTTGTACTCTTAGAAACACCTTAATCTCAAGTGAAGACTAAGTATTAGCCAATTGTGAACTGTTACAACAGAATTCTTCAGATGGCAAATGTATGAATCTGTTAAGCAGAAATCATGTTTAACAACAGATTTAAATGTTCTTTGTTTCTTTGCAGTAAGAAGTCAAACGCACAAACCTACATCCAGTACTCAATGCTTTTGCACTTTATCCTATTTGGAAAAGACCTAATGTCCAACAAATTTAATTTTGTTATCCAAGCAAAACTTTAAATTTTTAGGTTACCAAAGACTTTGAAAGCTATCTCAGCAATTACCCATTAAAACTTGGAGACACATAATTAACCATCAGTTTACCCATCTTTCTGATGAACAACCCAACAGAGTTAACACCAGGTTATTTGAACGTCAGTAAGCCTTGACAGAATAAAAGCTTCCCATTTACTACCATAACGTCAAAGACATGTCTATCTTATGTAAACCAACAAAATTAACTTAGTCCAAATACTGATTTATGTTCCACCTGGGCCCACTCCACTTTGAATATTTACCTGAGACACGGGTGGGAAGATCTGGAGTGTGGGGGGGGTGTTAGGTCCAGGGGGTGCTCTTCTTCCTCCTTGACAGTGAAGAGAGAAGAAGCCATAGTGCAGGAAGCACCGAGGATGGTCTAGAGGTCAGTTATGCAGGCCGCACCCAAGTTGGTGCAGAAATGGGAGAAGGGGGAGACAGAAGAAACAAAGTGCACCAGGAGGCAGAGAAAGGATTCCTGGTTTTAGAGCTCATCAGCTCCAACAGAGGAGCAGAAGCCATGTTTTCCTGCCAGGAAGAGGGGAGGGGTTAAGCAGTCCATGTCGGGCCAGAGAAGACAGGGAATTTCCCTGAAACAAAGGCAGTTTTGGCAGCTGGTTGGGAATATTCCTTAAAGTCTCCGTCTCGAGTTAGACTAACCCCAATTGGCTCCAGTTATAGCCATTAACATGGGAAATGAGTAAAGGAGAAGCCCCCATATCTATTAGGAGAAACAGAGAGAGATAAAGTCAGAGTCCCCTTTCCTAGGGGTGACCCAGCAACCTGGGTTTACTAGAAGGCTTATTTACATAATTATCACCCAATATGTCAGGAGGGAGTTTACTATCTGACTCATTCAGGCAAACACATTCTGCAAAATGCCCTTAGGTCGGGGTCCTGGTGTAGAGCAATGAAAGCCTAGGCATGAGCAATGAAGGCACCCTAGGTTCATTCACCCTGTTTCCTGCAGAGGAGATCTAACTGATAGATCCTACTGAGGCCATGAAGTGTTACAGGAGCTCAGTCCTAAGTTTTGCAATCCAAATTATTTCCAATGGATTAAAAAGCACCCCACGATAGAGTCCTTGGAACCGAAGAAGCCTACTGATGCCACGCTCCCAGAAAAGTAATGAAGGTCCATTACCAAATCCCCCATGATGCCTGGGTGACGCCCCATGCAGGATATGTCAGAGGTGCCCGTATGTCAAATGCCACCAGAGGCGTCCCTCAAGACATCGCTACTGATCACCATTCTACCTTCCCGGGAAGGCATTCCTGCCATAAAAGGCCCTGGAGGGGTGCCAGAGTCCCTATCTTCCCCATCGCATCCTAGGCTACAGATGGGTGCCTGGTGAATGGACTAGGATATTGTGCCATCCTATACTCTAAAAGTTGTGTGACTGCCCTGCCATTTTTAACCCATGGGAAACAAAAAAAGTTTGGCAAGGGGAATTTACCCAATTTTGTAGCTTTAAGTTGTTTGTAGAAGACACTGACATGAAACAGTAAAGACTGAAATCCATCATGGTCTATGTGACATTCCAACACATGTGGTCCTTACAGCCCACTTCCCTAGGAAACGATCCCGGTTGCATTTTAATTCAATCGGGTACTGCTTCCGGCTGGCTCCCAGTGGAGGTCCCATGGCAGGAAGTGGCTAGACCAGGCATGTGGAGGGGATCACATTAGATCAATCAGGAAGAAACCTCACACGGGAGTCTTAAGATTGGCAGCTGTCCTTCCTGGTGACTTAGGTGGATATCCTGTACCCAAGAAAGACAACTTTATGTAAGAACAGGAATAAAGAGAGGGCATCAAGATTCTGGGTCTTATTACCATTCCGGCCAGGGTACTCACTTCCAGCCAAAAGTCAGATGTTTTCTTCCCTGTGGAGTAGCCATGGGCTAGAGGATTACAGCCTGAGCCATCGACATGCAAGTGTTCCAATAAGCCCATACTCCTTGAAAAGTCCTGAAGTGAGAGTAAAGGAAGAAGGGAGAAAGTATTCACCAATTTTGCACCAAAGCTCAGAGTCCAAATGTAAAGAATCACAGCCCCACGTTGGATGCCAAATGATGAACTTCTAGAACATGGGTGACGTTCGGTGGGGTGAGGTCCAGAGCTGATGACCAAGAAAGAATTCTTGAGATCTCTCTGGTGCAAAATGGTGGTTTATTAAAGTACGGGGACAGGACCTGTGGGCAGGAAGAGATGCTGCCCGGGGTTGTCAGGAGTGGTCTATTATATACTTGTAAGGTGGGGAGGGGATTAGGGATGGTGTCAGTCTCTAAGGGAATTTTGGAAGCAAGGTTTCTAGGACCTTGAAGAGCTAGCTATTGTTTTGGGGAAAAGGTTATTCATTACCAGGAATAAAACCTTTTTGTGAGACCCTTTGGATGTCTATCAGTAGGCCATATGCTTGGGAATGATTGTCAACACTATCTTGGAGGTTTAGAGATAAAGTTTCCAAAGAAATTTTTAAAGTAGACTTACAGGATCCTGGCTGGGGGTACGGGGTCGGTCAGGCTAGGACTGCCCTTTGCCCTTAGCAAAGCCTTCAGGTGGGGGTAGTTGAGTCCCTAGAGGAGAGTCACTCTGCCTGTTTTAAGGGCTTGTCAGGAGGTAAGGAAATTTAATAATTTTTCTTCTGCCTCTGTTTCCCACATCGGTATGATTTTTATTACAGTATGATAAAAGGAACGTAAAACATCTCACTGCAATTTTATACTGATTACATATTGAAATGATAATATTCTGGATATAACTGATGAAACAAACTAAATTTCTTAAAAATGATTTCACCAAAGGACACCTGGGTGGCTCAGTTAATCAGGTCGTGATCTCAGAGTCCTGGGATCAAATTCCACATCCAGGTCTTTGCTTACCAGGGAGCCTGCTTCTCATTCCTGCCTGGTCTGCCTCCTCTGCCTGCCCCTCCCCCTGGCTTGTGCACGCGCTCACGGGCTCTCAGGCCCAAGAGCGCATTCTCTCTCTCTCTCTCTCTCTCTGACAAAAAAAAAAAAAAATAGAATCTTTAAGAATAATCATTTTGCCTGCTTTTTGCTTTCTCACTATGGTTAATGAAGCTTAAAATTTCATGTGGCCTGCAATGTATATATTTACATTGGACAATACTGGGGAGTCAGAAACTCAAACAGGACATTTGTAATACCAAGAGCAAAAAACAGCTTTAAATTTACATACACAACACGTTTTAGAGGATAAATATATTCTCCAATCTCAGCTAATAGCTATTTAAATGCTAGCTTGGTGTAACCAATATAAACAAAACTTTACAATCTCAATGCAAATGTTATTTAAATTTCGACATTCCAGAATTAGATTTTTGGACCTTATTATGAACACTGTTTTTCAAACTACAAAAGTGATACCAACTCATCTAAACTATAGAAATTATAGAGAAGCATACACACACACACAAAAGAATCCAAAAGAATCCACCATGTTACTGCTCAGAATATTTTGATCAGTCATTACTTCCAGGTAAATATATTAAATTAAGTGATATGAAATATTAAAGTGGGATCATATGTTTTATCACTTTGAAACTTGTTTTATTCTAATACTGTGAACATCTCCTTTTATTATATATTCTTTCTAAAACTTCACATTTTATTTTGAAATAATTACAGATTCACAGGGTGTTGCAAAAACAGTATGAAGTCCCATATAATTTGCACCCCATTTCCCAGATAGGGTTGCATCCTCTGGATTACAGTCCATCGAAACCAAGAAACTGACATTGGGACGCATGTGTACCATTTTAGGTCACCTTATCCCATGGGTAGATTCATGTAACAACCACCACAATCAAGATCAGATTTCATCAACACAAAACTTTCCCTCTCAGTACCCCTTTCCAGTCACTACCACCCATCCCACCCCCAACCTCATCAATGCTAACCCTTGGGGACTGCTAATCTAACTTCGTGATAACAAGAATGTGAGTGGCTGCCTACAGTGTGTGACCTGTACAGACTGGCTTTTTTCACTCAGCATCATGCCCTTGAAATTCACACCAGTTGTTGTATGCATCCAGAGTTTGTTCCTTCTTAATTGCTGAGAAGTATTCCATCTGGTATGGATGTACCACTCATCTACTGAAGGACCTTTGGGTTATTTCCAGTTTTACGGTATTACAAGTAAAGCTGGCATTTTTAAGAGCTGCAAAATATTTGTAACTATGGCATAGTTTTGTATCAATTCCCTGACCTCTATGTAGGCTGTTTTGTTTGTTTGTTTTTAACTTGCAGCAAGAATTACTATCAAACTCCACTTTTGAGGCCACAGACCCTTGTGGTCTTAGCAAAAGACCTGCCCCTCATGAAGAATACTACCAACATTTAATGAGTTCATCGGACAGGCAGCTATTTTTTGTTATAATAATGATGCAACAAATGTATTTACACAGCAAATATGTATGCAGAGAACACTAATTCCTAGTTAAAATGCTGGGTCAGAAGCTACAAATATTTTTAAAGGAATTGATACCAACTGGCCTTCAGAAAATTTAAAGCAGCTTATCTTAGCCACCAAGGCTCTGTTACAATGTCCACTTCTTCCCAGATGCACTAACAATTTTGTAGTCTTTAAAATTGGACTTGCCAAAAATGTTGTTTTGTATTGAAGTAATAGAAGTTATACGTTTCTCATGTTTCCTGACTTAATTTGTAGTTCTATGATTAACTACCTATTCATATTCTTTGGCCAACATTGTACTGAAATGTTAGTTTACTGACTGTCAAACTTGGTTCTAACATACATTACAAAGAAATAGCCTTTCAAAAATACATGTATCTGAAATCCAACACACATATTAATAGCCCAAGACAATATCTGATTTTTCAATGGGGAAGATAAAAATTTAGTTGATATGGCCCCCCAATTGATAAGTGCTCTTCTAATACACACAATGTATTTATTAAGAAATCACCTCTAATTCCAGCTCTAAGTTTAAAAAATGAATGTAGGGATGCCTTGGTGGCTCAGGCCCTTAAGCAACTGACTTCAGCTCCGGTCATGATCCTAGGGTCATGGGATTGAGTCCTGCATGGGGCTTCCTGCTTAGCAGGGAGCCTGCTTCTGCCTCTGCCTGCTGCTCTCCCTGCTTGTGCTTCCTCACTCCCCCCCACCCCCCCGACAAATAAAATCATTTAAATAAATAAATAAATAAAAACATGAATGTAGATCACTTCTCTTAAATTCCCTGTGAAATACCAAGACATCAATTTTCTGTAACATCAAACCTATCTCCAGTTTCATTAAGAAACATGGCTGGCTTCTCTTTCGAATTTAAGGCAATCTAACCAATAGTTCTCAAATAGTGCTCCCTAGACCACCACTAGCAGCACTAACATCACCTAGTAACTTCTAAGAAATACATGCAAATTCACAGGCCCTACCCCAGACCTACTTCATAAAAAAAAAAAAAAAAAAAAAACAAAAAAAAAAAAACAGAAGGTGGTGGGTAGAGCTGGAAATCAAGCAATGTGTTTCAACAAGCATTCCAGGGGATTCTGATACATAGAAAAGTTGGAGAACCACAACATTAAACAAATTTAGTAGAAAAACATTAAATCTGGATTGCCTTACATATTCTTTTCATGAAAGACTTCGGCAAAGTTAATCACACCACAGATACTAAGAATCCAAAGACGTATTTTCATTCTCCCCCAAAATAAAACAAAACAAAACAAAAAGAAAACTGGAAACTGGAGGTTAGCTTTATTTCCTACAAAAAGGAATCCCTAAAACTATGAAGTGATCACAAAAAAGTCCCTTAGAGAAGAAAACCCCAAAATGAATCATAGAAAACCAACTGGTCAGAATTGATGTCTTTCAAACCAGAGATTCAATTAGTTTTGCATCATACTCTGCCTGATACCCCCATTCCTACACGGAACTACAACCTACAGCACTTTCAAAATTCAATGAATTAGCATATTAAACAGCACATGGAAAACTATAGTTACGCAAATATTTCTGGTACGGGGAATAAATAAATTGGTCACATAAGAATAATTCCGCATGGGCAGAATAAAAGTGACCTTTATGTTGTTTTGTCCCCTAACTTCTTCTAAGCATGTATTACCACCTTCACCAAAATAAAGGAGCATCGGGACTATATGGAATGATACAGGAAAATATCCTACAAATACATCAGTTATTTTTAAATTTTACCAATGCGCTGATAATCTCTCTCCTTCATGTGATAAAAATTCACATGAAAAGATGGGATTGGGAGGGAGACAAACCATAAAAGACTCAATCTCAAAAAAGAGACTGAGGGTTGCTGGGGGAAGGGGGACGGGAGAGGGTAGTGGGGAAATGGACATTGGGGAGGGTATGTGCTATGATGAGTGCTGTGAAATGTGTAAACCTGGCGATTCACAGACCTGTACCCCTGGGGATAAAAATACATTATATGTTTATTAAAATGAAAAAAAAAATACAAATAAAAAAAATTCACAAGAGGCTTGGGTAGTACCAGATAAACAGAGTTCCAGCCTTCATGCTTATTAAAGTTTGAAATTTGAAGTGAACACATGGGTATTAACCTGGTTACAAAAGGGTTTTACTATGGTAGCTACTTCCTAGTAAGTGTAAGTGTCCCATTTCCCCCCAAGTAAGACCTTCTGAGCAGGGAGCCTAATGTGGGGCTCAATCCCAGGACCTCAGGATCATGACCTGAGCCAAAGGCAGATGCTTAACCAACTGAGCCACCCAGGCACCCCAAGAAAACAGAATGGTTTGGTTTCGACTGAAGGTCGTTTTAAGCTGAATTTTTATTTCGTGAAACCTGGAATATTCTGGCAGACTTATGATATTCAACAACTTTTAGCTCTAGAAAAGAATGAACAGTGTATAAACCTTCTACCCTACATAGGAAATCTCATCTCTTCTCAGAAAGCAGTCATCACGTTTATTTTCTCCCTGACCAACCACCAAGTACTCAATAGGTTTTAAGATTCAATACAGGCTGATGAAATTGGCATCCTACATCCCCTTTAATTTCCTGTCCCCCGCAAAAGCAACTTCATCTTAAAATGTATTGCGAATGCTCTTAATATGAAGTTTTAAGTAAGATGTTTTTGGTTTCTTTTTTTTTTTTTTCTTAACATATCCCTTCTACGAGTTTCTTCTCTCAACCAAAGGATCATTTAAATAGTTTTTCTAAAATGAGAAAGGGAGGGAAAGAGAGCATTACCTAATCCTATTGAAAAATTAAAATTTCACTTGTTTACCTTATGATTTCAACTATTCCTGATTTCTGACTAACACTGCAGTTTTCTTGCATTGTCTTTACTGACAATTCTTCTTTGACACAATAGTCAATCACTGCATAGAATTGAAATTAAAACTAAATACATGAAGTGAGTGAGTCAAGACTTCAATTTAACAGAATTAATCCACAGTCCTCAACAGAATATGCTCCATGTACAACTTCATATAGGTTCATATAGATATATGAACATACATATATACACATGCATACATATGAATATATATATATATTTATATATATATATATATATTTATATATATATATATATATATTTATATACATATGAATATATATATATATATTCATATAGGTAAATGAACACAAGAGAACTTACACGATGGACAGCATAACCCCTCCATTGATACCCAACACGTTCTGTGCCTATTCTTAAACTGCCTTTAGATGCCAGGTTACATGCACACCCATCTAGTTCCTCAAAACTGATTTTGCACATGACGGATCTCTGCATCCTTAGCAGACTTTAAGACTTTCTTGGCCACTTAAATAACCAAATGGACAACCAAAAAGGATTAGGAGTCATCAGAGTTCTTGTTCAGGTAAATGTGCTCATGTTCTGAAGCTCCAAACCACTCCAGGAAGTACTTTCAATGCACTGCCTACAGCATTCAAGACTCAAGTTCTGGGTTTAATTTCCAGCACATGGTGAGAAAAACAAAACGAGAAAAACAGGTATATTACTTTTAAGGACACACTTCATAAAAACAACTTGCCCCTAAACTAGTAGCATTACACACATGGGATTCAAGCCCTAATATGAAAGCTTATTTATCACATAAAACTTTTAAACGGATGGAACAGTTTTAAGATGAAACTTGTCTTCATCTATTCTATACACATTTACTGAACCCCTGTCAGTGCCAGGCACTGTACTACATGGTTAAGAAAAATAAAGATGTGAAAATAGAGGTCCCGCCCTCAGGGGGCAGCTGTGTGGCTCAAATCAGTTAAGGGTCAGATGCTCATGATCTCAGAGTCATCAGATGGAGCCCCATGTGGGGCTCAGAGTCTGCATGAAGACTGCTTAAAACTCTCTATCTCCCTCTGTCCCCACCCTCCCTCCCTCTCTCAAATTAAAATCCTTAGGTTGTTTTGCTTTGTTTTGTTTCGAAAAGGTCCTACCCTCAAAAAAGGTAAAACGTAACAGGTGATCAAATAAAACTTCCGTTCAAGTGTTAAATGAGTTATACATGATTTGGAGGGTGAGGCAAGCAAATAAAAATACAATTCAAGTGTTACAAAGATGAGCTACACCTGACTGGAGTGATGAAAAGGCTTCCTGAGACATCTAGGAGTCCAAATGGTAGTGAGGCAGGACACAGAAGCAAGGGAAAGGATTTCAGAGAAAATCCAGAGGAAAAGAAGGTATGAAGGTATGGAAATGAGGTATCATGGTCCAAGCCTGGGACACAAGCAGTTTGGCAGGAAACACGCCATGTGGAGGGCAGATGGGGTTTGGTGGCAGTCTGCTTGCAGAAATCCTAAAGGAACACAAAAGGACTGAGTCAGAAGCCCCTCGTGATGCTTGGCATTTGGACTTTATTTTAAAGGCAATGAGAACTAGGAGGTCGTTTAACTGGACCAAGCATAGAGAGTTGGATTTGCCTGCCTCGGGCATGGACACATAAGGCTAGTGATGGTTATTATACAGTAAATGGGAGTTACCGGCCTGTGGGGAGAAGAGGAAAGGTGTGGATGACCTCTGAAGTGAAGGAAGAGCTGAAAAAGGATGGAGGAGGGAACAAACAAGTACCTTGTATCGGCCTGCCCAACAAACGACTTCTAAGAATCATAAATCCCAGATTCAGTAAGGCCTTTCCAAATATACCCACACAGACCAACTATCTCTCCCATGGACTCATTTATTCCATGGGTGCGCCTCCCACCACTGAAGACCTTTTTGTCTCACCTTTTCAACATCTGTTCGGTTCCCTGAAAGCAGGCATTTTCTATCTACTTCACCAATGACTTGAAATAGCAACGACTGATAAAACACTACAACTGAGGAGGCAAAAGCTGACTCCGTTTATGGGCTGTAGAAAAGTTCCACACACCAGGCTCGATCCTCACACCCAATGATGTGTGAATTTACACTACAGCTGAAAGAAGACACCTGTGTTCAAGGATGCAGGTAATAAAAAGATACCAAGGAGGGGCACCTGGGTGGCTCAGTGTGTTAAAGCCTCTGCCTTCAGCTCAGGTCATGATCCCAGGGTCCTGGGATTGAGCCCCTCATCAGGCTCTCTGCTGAGCAGAGAACCTGCTTCCCTTCCTCTCTCTCCACCTGTCTTTCTGCCTAATTTTGGTCTTTAATAAATAAATAAAAATCTTTAAAAAAAAAAAGATACCAAGGAGATATCCTATTTCTAGAATGTGTAAGGGCCTACATGCAGAGTGGAGCCCTAAAAGAATCTGCGGGTGAAACAGCAGCACTGGTGAACTCAGAACCACGCACACAAACACGGATGACTCTTCGTAAGGCGGGCCCAGGAGTGCATCTAACTGGATGACTCCACTTACACCAAATTCAGAAACATGGGCAACAGCTCCCTAGCAATGGAAGTCAAGGACAGTGGCAGAAGTGACCATCAAGAGGGTTATCATAGACTCTGGGGTCCTGGGTGCAAGTCACATGGTGTGTTCCCCTTGTGAAGGTTCCTCAAGCCTTTGGCTTATGATCTGTGCACTTCTCTGTATATACGCTGTGGTTCAAAAAGTTTACTTAAAGGGGTGCCTGGGTGGCTCAGTGGATTAAGCATCCAACTCCTGACTCTGGCTCAGGTCATGACCTCAGGGTCCTGCGATGGAGTCCTCAGTCTGGCTCCTGGCTCAATGCAGAGTGTACTTGACAATCTCTCTCTGTCCCTCTGCCCTCCCCCTGCCCCCATGCAGGCTCTCTCAAAGAAACAAGTATCATTAAGAGAATAAGTAAGCCTTAAAAACAAACAAACAAACAAACACAAAACCCTCCTTACCTTAAAAAGGAGGGAACTTCCGCATGGGGAGGAAGATGCCACAACCAAAAAGGCCCTGGTGACAGAGCCAAAGAGAAACTGAGAGCCCAACGACTGCAGCATGTTTCAGTTCAGACTTCAAAGGAGACATTCAGGGATCCACTATTACCTGAAGTTCTAAGGAACTGAGTTAGTGCTGACAACTTCCTAAAGTAGCTGCCACTTACCAAAATAGCTATCATTAATCTTGAAATTTCTTCAGCATTGACAGAGCACAGGAGAAGTGTATGCCACACAAGGAATGCACTCCAACCTCCCATCCCAATAACTAACAGGATACACTGACAAGTCAGCTGGCCTGGCCTCAGGATATGGCAGGCAACTAAGGAAAAGTTGACTAGCCTGTACACAAAGCTTCCACCTTTAAAATGTCCCCAACCCAATGAGGGAAATGGCAGAGGCTTGCCCCAAAAGAAAGGAGCATGCATGCTGCCCAAAAAGGCAAAGGTGTACCCTAACACCATCTAGAAAGAGGTTCTCATCCCTCCGTGGTTCCACATTCTGCTCTGATTTCTCAAAACACTTGCCACTGGCCACAATTATTTCACTTTTCAGTTTACTTGCTGATTTTCTCTTCTTCTCCACAGTATTTCAAACTCCGTGAGAACAACGACCTTGCTGTTTTTCCACCACTGGACACCAGAGCCCATTTGGCGGTGTGCTCCAGAAAAACCTGTCAAATTAGCACACTACCCAGGTAAGTCACTGGAAGGTCACCAAGTATATACAGAAGATCAAGTCAGTACCAATAAATCACTAAGTCCAATGTAAAAGCAAATATAAACAAAATTACCACCATTTTGGGATAAGAGCGATCTTAGAGGCCGAAAGGTTGGATCAAGTTGGATGGTTCAGAAGACACGTAGTTTTTCCAGTATTCCATGGAGAAAGTGTATGAAAGATAAACACTATAGTAAAACCCACGTGACCTAAGGAGCAAAACCACTGTGGTGGATGACCCCAAACCACAGGGAAGAAGCCCGGCTCTACTCCAGGTTAGCTATACCCCAGCCCTGCTTTCTGGGAAGTTTTTTTTTTTTGTTTTTTTTTTTTTTTTTTTACCTGAAAATCATTACCTCAGGGAGATGCACTGTTGAGGCAAGATTAGAACTTTCACGTCTCGCTAAGGATGTATGTTTCCCCCGAAAACTTCTAAAGTACTTCATGACTATTCAAGGGCTACTGAGTTGTTAGGCTACCTGAATTTGAGGAGAGAAACGTCCAAACTTACAACTTCAAAAAACAAGGGAGTTCCAGAACAAAGGAAACGTTTTACAAATAAAACAGAGTACCAACTTCTCATTCAATATCCTGAGTACCAACTTTTTTTTTTTTTTAAGTGACATAGTTTTAGGACACCTCTAAAGTAAATTCCTCACTTCTCTCTGCAAAAGCTCTAAAAATTTGTCAGAAAGATGATACGCAAATAAACAGGATCTGACCCCAGTATCCCAATAACATCGGGCACTGAAGACTAGAAAAGTTCTAAATCCAT
>JAHRIG010007971.1:0-12341 GCA_020311275.1 Eira barbara | reverse complement strand
GTTAGATTTTAGTTCTTTTATTTCTCCAGAAAGGGCTTTTATCTCTCCGGAGAGGGTTTCTCTAATATCTTCTATGCCTTTTTCGAGCCCGGCTAGAACCTTGAGAATCGTCATTCTGAACTCTAGATCTGTCATGTTACCGATGTCTGTACTGATTAGGTCTCCAGCCTTCGGTACTGCCTCTTGTTCTTTTTTTTGTGGTGAGTTTTTCAGCCTTGTCAGTTTGTCCAGATAAGATTTGCTTTCTCCTCCTGTGGAATTCCACTTTTCTTGGTGAGTGAAGTTGGTCTTGGCTGGGTTTCTTGTTGATCTTCTGGGGGAGGTGCCTGTTGTGGTGATTCTCAAGTGTCTTTGCCGCAGGCGGAATTGCACCGCCCTTGCCAGGGGCCGGGCTAAGTAATCCGCTCGGGTTCGCTCTCGGGAGCTTTTGTTCCCTGAGTGCTTTCTGTAGAGTTCCGGAGGACGGGAATGAAGATGGTGGCCTCCCAATCTCTCAGCCCAGAGGAGCCGAGAGCTTGGGGTCCCACTCCTCAGTGCGCCCTCAGAGAAAAGCGCCCAACCGCCCCGCCTCCCTGGCCTGCGGTTGCGCCCTGAGGAAAGCGGTCAATTGCTGGAACCTGGAGAAAAGCGCCTGGTCGCTTCTGTCTCCGTGGCCTCCGGCCGTGCTCCGAGCCCACCCAGCCTGCGACCGGCACAATGTAACGCCGGGCTGAGAGCTCACTCCTCGGCTTTGTCGCTGTAGCCGGCTTCCCCGCTCTAATACCTGCGAGCTCTGTGGCACTCAGACACCCCTGGTCCTTCTGTGACCCCTCGGGACCTGGGGTTATGCTGACCCCGCCTGGGTTTCCCCCCGGTTTAGCCTCTGGAGCCATGTCTCCCAGTGGAGCAGCCTTTTTTTTTTTTTTTTTTTTTAAAGATTTTATTTATTTATTTGACAGAGAGAAATCACAAGTAGGCAGAGAGGCAGGCAGAGAGAGTGAGAGAGAAGCAGGCTCCCCGCCGAGCAGAGAGCCCAATGCGGGACCCGATCCCAGGACCCCGAGATCATGACCTGAGCCAAAGGCAGCAGCTTAAACCGCTGAGCCACCCAGGCGCCCTGGAGCAGCCTTTTAAAAGTCCCGATTTTGTGCTCCGTTGCTCCGCTGCTTGCCGGGAGCCAGCCCCTCCCCCAGGGGTCTATCTTCCCGTCACTTTGGATTCACTTCTCTGCAGGTCCTACCTTTCAGAAAGTGATCGATTTTCTGTTTCTAGACTTGTTGCTCTTCTTCTCTTCGATTTCCCATTGGATTTGTAGGTGTTCACAATGGTTTGATAAGCTATCGAGCTGATCTCCTGCTACCCAATGTCGTCTCAGCCTGCTACTTCTCCGCCATCTTGACTCTAGCGTTCACTTTTTTAAAATAAGGTCATTAACTTTTTCCATCTAATAAAGAAATGATGATTAGATGCACAGGTTTGCATTTCCCAATTTTTTCAATGTGTGACAAACCAAGCAGATGCATGTCTGATGGCAGTCGGTCCTTGCAGGTATTCTGGGTCATAGTTATGACAGAACCTTTAAAAAATAGGTTATTTGTACAGTAATGAAAATGCAGAGAAGGGAGACAGAAGGAGAAAATAGCAGGAGGAGATAGGAAATGAAAGAAATTTTTTTAAAAAGACAAGGAAATCATTGAGAGAACAAAAAAAGAAAAGGGAAAACTAAGGGAAGTCATCTTTTTTCTTGTGAGAGGACAGTTTATGCTGTCCCAGGCAATCTTTCAAAAATTATCTCAGGCCCTATGAATAAGATCAGCAATGTGGTTTTGTTGTTTTGTTTATTTTGTTTTTGTCTTTTGTTTTGGGGACGAGATGGACTTCTGCAGTCCTGGCGAGTACCATCTTTTGTCTTTTTCATTTTTAATTTTTTAATCTTTTTCATCATGATAAGTGTTCTCTTTAATGCCCATCTGCCTTTTTCCCCATTCCCCCCACTCACCTGAGCAAAGTAAGTCAGTCAGACAAATGCCATATGATCTCACTCATTTGTGGAATTTAAGAAACAGAACAGACGAGCAAAGGGAAAAAAGAAAAGCCAAGAAAAAGACTATTAATTATAGAGAACAAACTGATGGTTCCTGGAGGGGAGCTGTTATCTTTTTTAATAGGCTGTTGGACGTACACTGTTAAATGAGTTTGGGTTTCTTGGAATCATGTTTCTTTATTATTTCCTTTAGGCAACTGAGAATTTTGAACCAGCAACTTAGAGAACAAGAAAAAACCCAAAAGGCAACTGGTGCTCTGGAATGCAACCTTGAATGTAGGTAAAAGAACTTTAAGAACTGATAGTAAATTCTTTGTTCTAGAAATACTGGTAAAGATTGAGCTTTCTTAATTACTTTGTCTTAAGAAGACTTTTAATTTACATTTGAAAAAATAGGAATAATACTTATTATTAAAAATTAAAATAGCACAGAAACAAAAATAAAAGATCTGTGGTATTAGTCATATCCACAATAGCCAAAATATGAAAAAAGATGTGTTAAAAAAAAAACGTGGTATACACACACACACACACACAGAGGAATGTTACTCAGCCGTCAAAGAGAATAAATCTTGCCATTTGCAATGACATGGATGGACCTAGTGGAAATTGTGCTAAGCAAAATAAGTCAGAGAAAAACAAATACCATATATAAAAAAGAGACAGCTATTATACGATTCCACTCATATGTGGAATTTAATAAACAAAACAGATGAACATAAGGGAAGAGAAGGAAAAATAAAATAAGGTAAAAACAGAGAGGGAAGGTGCCTGGGTGGCTCAGTCGGTTAAGTGTTTGCCTTTGGCTCAGGTCATAATCCCAAGGTCCTGGGATTGAGCCCAACATCAGGCTCCTTGCTCAGCAGGGAGCATGCCTCTCCCTCTCCCTCTTCCTCTCTATCAAGTAAATTTAAAAAATCTTTATAAAAAAAAAAAATCCAATTAAAAAAGACCAGAGCGGGAGGCAAACCATAAGAGACTTATCTCTAGGAAACAAACCGAGGATTGCTGGAGAAGCAGTGGGTGGGGGGATGGGATAATTAGGTATGGGCATTAAGGAGGGCATGTGATATAATGAGCATGGGGTGTTATATGCAACTGATGAATCACCAAATTCTGCACCTGAAACTAATAATACACTACATGTTAACTAAATTGAATTTAAATGAAAGAATTTTTAAAAAATCTCTGTGCTATTATATCCCAATAAGACACCCCTGGTTTTTTTGGTAAAAGGCTCTATTTCCTTTAACATGTCTCCTGTTCATATAGAATTGATCCGTTTCACAAATACTGAGTTCCTACTGTGTGCCCGGCACTAAAAGAACTATATATGTATTTTTTCTTTTTTAAAAATGAGATTACACTGCATATGGTCTTCTGAAGCTTGCGTTTATTCACTTAATATGTAGTGGATAGTCTTCTTTTTTTTTTCAAGTTTTTATTTAAATTCCAGTTAATTAACATGCAGTGTAATATTAGTTTCAAGATAGAATTTAGTGATTCATCACTTACATACAACACTCAGTGCTCAAATGCCCTCCTTAATTCTCATCACCCATTTAACCCATCTCCCTGTCCACCTCCCCTCCAGCAATGCTCAGTTTGTTCACTATAGTTAAGATTCTATTTTATGGTTTGCCTCTCTTTTTTCCCCCCATGTTCATCTGTTTTGTTTCTTAAATTCCACTTACAAGTGAAATACGGTATTTGTCTTTCTCTGATTGACTTACTTTGTTTCACATAATACTCTCTAGCTCCATCCATGTTGTTGCAAATGACAAGATTTCATGCTTTTTGATGGCTGAGTCATATTCTGTGTGTGTGTGTGTGTGTGTGTGTGTGTGTACCATATTTTCTTTACCCATCCATGAGTTGATGGGCATTTGGACTCTTTCCATAATTTGGATATTGATCATGCTGCTGTAAACATTGGGATGTATGTATCCCTTTGAATCTATATTTTGTGTCCTTTGGGTAAATACCTAGTCTTGCAATTGCTGGGGTATAAGATTGTTCTATTTTTAACTTTTTGAGCAATCTCCATACTGTTCTCCAGAGTGGCTGCACCAGCTTGCATTCCCATCAACAGTGTAAGAATGTCCCCCTTTTCTCCACATCCTCACTAACACCTGTTGTTGCCTGTGTTGTTAATTTTAGCCATTCTGACTTGTGTGAGGATACATGTTGTTGTAGTTTTGATTTGGATTTCCCTGATGTTGAGCGATGAGGATCTTTTCATGGGTCTGTTAGCATCTGTATATCTTCATTGGAAAAATGTCTATTCACGTCTTCTGCCCATTTTAAACCTGGATTATTTGTTTTAGGGGTGTTCAGTTTGATAAGTTCTTTATGTATTTTGAATACTAACTATTAGATATGTCATTGGGAAATATCTTCTCCCATTCCAAAGGAAAACCTTTTAGTTTTGTTGATTTCCTTTGCTGTGCAGAAGCTTTTACTTTGATAAGGTCCCAATAGTTTATTTTGCTTTCGTTTCCCTTGCCTTAGAAGACTTATCTAGTAAGAAGTTGCTACCTCCAGTGTCAAAGTGTTTGCTGCCTGTGTTCTCCTCTAGGATTTTGGTGGTTTCCTGTCTCACATTTAGGTCTTTCTTCCATTTTGAACTTATTTTTGTGTATGGGGTGAAAAGGTGGCTCAGTTTCATTCTTTTACATGTGGCTGTCCAGTTTTCCCAACCCATTTGTTGAAGAGACTGTCTTTTTTCCATTGCACATTCTTTCTTATTTTGTTGAAGACTAGTTGACCATATAGTTTTGGGTTCATTTCTGCATTTTCTGTTCTGTTCCACTGATCTATGTGTCTTGTTTTTGTGCCAGTACCATACTATCTTGATCACTATAGCTCTGTAATATAACTTGAAGTCTGGGATTGTGATGCCTCCATCTTTGCTTTTCCTTTTTCAAGATTGCTTTGGCTATGCAGGGTCTTTTGTGGTTCCATACAAATTTTAGGATTGTTTTTTCAAGTTCTGTGGAAAATGCTGGTGGTATTATGATAGGGATTGAATTAAAGGTGTAGATTGCTTTGGGAAGTATAGACAGGTTTTTTTGAAGATTTTATTTATATATTTGAGAGAGAGAGACAGAGAGAGCATGAGCAGGGCAAGGGCAGAGGGAGAGGGAGAGAGATAAGCAGACTCCCCATAGAGTATGGAGCCTGACATGGAGCTCAATCCCAGGACGCTGAGATCATGACCTGAGCCGAAGTCAGATGCTCAACCAACTGAGCCACGCAGGTGCCCTGGAGTATAGACATTTTAACAATAATTGTTTTTCCAGTGCATGAGCATAGAATATTTTTCTATTTTTTTGTGTGTCACTTTGAATTTCTTCTATTAGTATTGTATAGTTTTCAGAATACAAATCGTTTACCTCTTTGGTTAGGATTACTCTTAAGTATCTTATGGTTTTTAGTGCAATTGTAAAAATGGGATCAATTCCTTGATTTCTCTTTCTGCTGCTTCATTGTTGGTATATAGAAGTGCAACAGATTTCTATACATGGATTTTGTATCCTGTGACTTTATTGAATTTGTGTATCAGTTCTAGCAATTTTTTGGTGAGTCGTTTGGGTTTTCTATATACAGTATCATATCATCTGAAAACAGTGAAAGTTTGACTTTTTCTTTGCCCATTTGGATCAATTTTATTTCTTTGTGTTGTCTGATTCCTGAGGCTAGGACTTACAATCCTGTGTTAAATAACAGTGGTGACAGTGGACGTCTCTGTCTTCTTCCTGACTGTAGAAGAAAAGCTCTCAGTTTTTCCTCACTAAGGACTATATTAGCTGTGGGTTTTATAGGGCCTTTGTTATGTTCAGGTATGTTCCATCTAAACCTGCTTTATTGAAGGTTTTTATCATGAAAGTATCTTGTAGTTTGTTCCGTGCTTTTTCTGCATTCTATTGAGAGGATCATATGGTTCTTAGCCTTTCTTTTGTTAATGTGGTGTGTCATGTTGATTGATTTCTGAATATTGACCACCCTTGCAGCCCAGGAATAAATCCCACTTGATTGTGGTGAATGATTCTTTTAATATACTGTTGGATACAGTTTGGTAGTATTTTGTTGAGAATTTTTGCATTCATGTTCATCAGGGATATTGGCCTGCAGTTCTCTTTTTAAGTAGAGTCTTTGTCTGGTTTTGGAATCAGAGTAATGCTGGCCTCATAGGATGAGTTTGGAAGTTTTCCTTTCATTTCTATTTTTTGGAGTTGTTTACAAAAAATAGGTATTAACTCTTCTTTAAATGTTTGGTAGAATTCCCCTGTGAAGCCATCTGACCCAGGACTTCTGTTTCTTGGGAGATTTTTGATTATTGCTTCAGTTTCTTTGCTGGTTATTGGTATGCTCCAGTTTTCTATTTCTTCCTGTTTTAATTCTGGTAGTTTATGTGTTTCCAGGAATTTATCCATTTCTTCCAGGTTGTCTAATTTGTTGGCATATAATTTTTCATAAAATTATCTTATAATTGTTTGTATTTCTGTGGTGTTGGTTGTTATTTCTCCTCTTTAGTGATTTTGTTTATTTTAGTCCTTTCTCTTTTCTTTTTGACAAGTTTGGCTAGGGGTTTATTAATTTTATTATTTTTTTCAAAGAACCAGCTCCTGGTTTCATTGATCTATTCTACTGGTTTTTTTTAGCTTCTATTTAATTTATTTTTTCTCTAATCTTTATTATTTCCATTCTTCTGCTGGCTTTAGGCTTTGTTCGTTGTTCTTTTTCTAGCTCCTTTAGAGGTAAAGTTAAGTTGCTTGAGATTTTTCTTGCTTCTTGAGGAAGGCCTGTATTGCTATATACTTTCCTCTTAGGACTGCTTTTGCTACATCCCAAAGGTTTTGGACCATTGTGTTTTAATTTTCATGTTTCCATGTATTTTTTAATTTCTTCTTTAATTTTCTCGTCGATCCATTCATTCTTTAGTATGTGTTGTTTAACTTCCGTGTGTTTGTGGTCTTTCTAAATTTTTTCTTGTGGTTGACTTCAAATTTCATATCTTTTGTGGTCAGAAAATATGCATGGTATGATCCGCAAATCTTTTTCTGCTTTTTGAGGCCTGATTTTTGAACTAGTATATGATCTGTTCTGGAGGAAGACCCATGTGCACTTGAAAAGAATGGGTATTCGGCTGCTTTGGGATGAAATGTTGTAAATATATCTGTTAAGTCCATCTGGTCCAGCGTGTCATTGAAAGCCATTGTTTCCTTGTTGATTTTCTGCTTAGATGATCTGTCCAGTGATGCAAGTAGGGTGTTAAAATCTCCCATTATTATATTATTATCAATGAGTTCCTTTATGTTTGTTATTAATTATTTTATGTTTTTGGATGCTCCCAAGTTGGGGGCATAAATATTTACCATTGTTGTATCTTCTTGTTGGATAGTCCCCTTTATTATGATATAGTGTCCCTCATCTCTCTTTTTTTTGCTTTTTTAAGATTTTATTTATTTATTTGTCAGAGAGGGAGAGCACAAGCAGAGGGAACAGCAGGCAGAGGGAGAGGCAGGCTCCCTGCTGTGCAAGGGGCCTGATGTGGGATTTGATCCCAGGACCCAGGGATCATGACCTGAGCTGAAGGCAGATGCTTAACCTACTGAGCCACCCAGGCTTCCCGTCCTTCATCTCTTGTTACAGTCTTTGGTTTAAAGTCTAGTTTGGGGGGGGCCTGGGCGGCTCACTTGGTTAAGCATCTGACTTTAGCTCAGGTCATGATCTCAGGGTCCTAGGATTCAAGCCCCAAGTGGGGCTCTGTGCTCAGCAGGGAGTCTGCTTCTCCCTCTCCCTCTGCCCCTCCCCCTACTTGTGTGCTCGTGCTCTCTCTCAAATAAAATCTTTAAAAAAAGTAAAACAAAAAAAATGCAGTCTGGTTTGTCCAATGTAGGTATTACTACTCTGGATTTCTTTTGACATTCATTTGCATGGTATTTCTCCTTTCCCTCTCTTTATTTCTTCTTCTTCTTTTTTTTTTTTAAGATTTATTTATTTACCTTAGAGAGCATGCAGAAGTCAGGGGAGGGGCAGAGGGAGCGAATCCTTAAGCAGATTCCCTGCTGAGTGCAGACCTAGACACAGGGCTTGAACCCATGACCCATAAGATCATGACCTCAGTTGAAACCAAAAGTGGGATGCTCAACCATCTGAGCCACCCACACACCCCTCCATCCCCTCACTTTCTATCTGCAGGTGTCTTTAGGTCTAAATTGAGTCTCATTTTTTTTAGTCCATTCTGGTACCCTACATCTTTTGATTGGAGCATTTATTCCATTTACATTTAGAGTAATTATTGATAGGTATGTGCTTAGTGCCATTTTATTACTTGTTTTGTCATTGTTTCTGGAGATTTTCTCTGTTCCTTGCTAGTCTTTGTCACTTTTGGTCTTTCCTTCTTGCTCAGAGTCCCCATTAATACTTCTTGCAGGGCTGTTTAGTGTTCATGAACTCCTTTAGTTTTTATTTGTCTGGGAAACTCTTTGTCTTTCCTTCTATTCTGAATGATACCCTTGCTGGATAGAGTATTGTTGGTTGCAGATTTTTCCCATTCAGCACATTGAATGTATCATGCCACTCCCTTTTGGCCTGGCAAGTTTCTGTGGGATATCTGTAGCTAGCCTTATGGGTCTTCCCTTGTAAGTTAGGGACTTGTTTTGTCTTGCTGCTTTTAGAATTTTTTTCTTCATCACTAGATTTTTTAGATTTAACTACAATATGTCTTGGTGCTGGCCTGCTTTTGTTGATTTTGGTGAAATTTCTCTCTGCCTACTGGATGTCTGTTTCCTTCCCCAAATTAGGGGAGTTTTCAGCTTTTATTTCCTCAAATAAATCTTCTGCCTCCTTTTCTCTCTCTTCTTCTGGGACTGCTATGATGCAAATGTTATTATATTTAATGGAGTCACTGAGCTCCCTAAGTCTACTCTTGTGATCCATCATTCTTCTTTCTCTCTTTTGTCCAGCTTCATTATTTTTCATAACTCTATCTTCCGTATCACTTATTTGTTCCTCTGCTTCTTCCATCCTTATGGTCATTACATCCGGTTGGTTTCAAATCTCAGATAATGCATTTTTCATTTCTGCCTGATTGTTTTTTCGCTCTTTTATCTCTGTATAAGGGCCTCCCTGAAGTCTTCCATGCTTTTCTCAAGTCTAGCAAGTATCCTTATGGTTATTGTTTTAAGTTTTCATTCAGGCATATTACTTATATATGTTTCTTTTTTTAATCTGTTTCAATTAGATCTCTGGCCATGATCTTTTCTTGCTCTTTCTTTTGGGAT
Source organism: Eira barbara (assembly GCA_020311275.1). Taxonomy (NCBI): domain Eukaryota; kingdom Metazoa; phylum Chordata; class Mammalia; order Carnivora; family Mustelidae; genus Eira; species Eira barbara. The sequence goes on along the minus strand of JAHRIG010007971.1, from coordinate 3,029 downwards.
GAATTCCTCTATCTTGGCATTTTATCTAGGTCTCTTCTACTGTGTGTTAGGAAAGCTTGTGATGTTTCCTGCTCCTGAGAGTAATCCTTTATGAAGAAGAGCTCATATAATGTTTAGTCCAGGGCCTGGTGCTTCAGGGAGCATCTCTGATGTGTGCCACATGCACTCAGGTGCTGTGTTTGGTTGCTCTGTCCCTCAGGTCAGTTGTCTGCAGAGGTTCTCCTTACCTTCCATGGACAGTGCTTGAAACTTGGCCAGAGTGTGGCAAGTTTTAGTTAGGGACTGCTTGTTAAATGAGACCTGATGCTACTTCCACTAGAACGAAGCCTTACGGAACCCTATAGTTGGTAGACATATACGTGCAGGGGTTTATGCTGATCTTCTGGGAAGATCTGCTGGACCTGATCCTTTAACACGCTTGTCTGAGAAAAGCAGTACCAGTAGAGCACAGGAAAGGACTTGGTGTAAGCAGGTCAGGCAGCCAGTGTTGGTGCTGTGCTGCTTATGGAATTGGTTTATACTGAGGCCTGGGGGAGGGAAATGGTGCCAGCCAGCCCCTTTGTTCTGAGAGAAGGGAGTCGGTGCTTGCTGTTCCCAGGGAGACCCTTTCAGAAGAGTGAATAATTTCCCCTGAGGTGTCCTATGCATTTTTCAGATTGCTGTTTTTACGCTCTGGGTTGCTTGCCTTCCTGGAGCAGTGCAGTGCACTTTGGGCTCTATCCTAGCCAAGCCTGCTGACTTTTAAAACTCCAAACTTTGGGGACCTGTTGTGGTAGAGACCTGTGCTGGTCTTCTGGGGGAGGGTATCGCTGCACTGGGACTAATGCAGGTTTGACCCAGAAGGGCAGTCGTCCAGAGGACAGGGGTGTGGGATTTGGAGCAAGCTGGTTAAGCAGCCAGTGTCCTGGTTAGGCGCCCTCAGCAGGTGTCCAGCAGGTGTCTCTGCACCTTTGCTTAGGGGTGGGTGAGGGAAATGGTGCCCACTGGCTCTTTTGTCTGTAGAGAGGCAATACCACCTCTCAGATGCACTCCAGGAAGTAGAAACAGCCTTTACCTAGGCCCCTTAGGTGTTCTTCAGATCGTGCTGTGTGCCCTGGGATTGCTTGCCTGCCTTCTCTCCAGCAGTAGGGCAGCACCCTCAGATCTCTATTCCGGCCAAGCCCAGGGACCTTTAAAACTCCAGTCTTTGAGCCCCACTGGTTGCAAAAACTCATAAAAATCAGCCCCTCTTGTTTCCCCAGCCAGTGGCTTTGGGGAACTGGTCTCCTTGTAGGTATCCCTGTGCGCTCCAGTTTCCTACACCTTTCTCTGCAACCAGCGCTCCCTCTCCTCTGTAGTACCTGCCACCCTCTTCTCCCCCAAATCATGCCTCTGCACTTCCTCCCTTCATCCATGTGGCCTCTTCTCTCCCTCTAGTTCTGCAGTTTGTTCTATCAGTCCTCAGATAAATTTCTTGGGTGTTCAGAATGATTTGATAATTATCTAGCTGTGTTCAAGGGATGAGGCAAACATAGGGTCCTCCTACTATGCCACCGTCTTAGCTCCCCGCCCTGATGCCCTAATAAAACCCACTATAGTGGGTATTTTTCTTTCTGTTTAAGAACTGTTGGAATTTCTGCTTATGTGGTTCCATCCTTCAAATACTCTATTGGTATTTGAAGTTCTCTGATGATCATTATCTAGGGTATCTTCCCAGTACAAACCGTGCTGCAGTAAAAATCTTATACATATGTCTTTGTGCACATTGTGAGCATTTTGTAGATTATAGTAGATTATAGTTGTAGAATTACTGAGTCGAAGGATATATACAGTTGCAATTTTTTTTTTAAGATTTTATTTATTTATTTGACAGACAAAGATCACAAGTAGGCAGAGAGGCAGGCAGAGAGAGAGGAGGAAGCAGGCTCCCTGCTGAGCAGAGAGCCCGATGCGGGGCTCGATCCCAGGACCCTGGAACCATGACCTGAGCCGAAGGCAGAGGCTCCAACCCACTGAGCCACCCAGGCGCCCCTACAGTTGCAATTTTGATAGATATTGCCAAATTATGTTTATGGATCATAGAGTTTAAAATAATAGAAAAAAGGGGGGGAAAAACCTGTAGCAGAGGAAAAGATGAGAACTGTTTGTTTGTTTGTTTTTGTATTCTTGGGATCTTTTCCTAAGCCTGACAGAACTCAGTTGCCAGAAAGGAAAAGATGATAAAATTTGTCCTCTGAATTTTTGTTCATTTTTCTGCACAGCAAAATTATAAACACATTTAAAACACATCAACAAAATGGGGAAAGTGTTTTCATAATATATGACAAAGGCTTAATTTTCTTAACATATAAATAGCTCTTGCAAAGCAATAAGAAAAATATGATCACCCAACAGAACACATACTTCATGAAACTGCTCATCTTCACCAGAGTAATTTTGGAAAAAGTCACTCTGGTTCCTCTATGAATAAACAGTGGGGGTGAGGATGGGTGGGAAAGGAGGCTAAGATAGGGAGTGGGGAGATTGGCGATTGCCATTGTAAGTAGTTAATCTCTTCTTAGTCTCTGCTCATTTACCTTAATGTTCCCTTGAGAGCATTTATTGCTATTTATAATTACTTGTTTGTTATCAGCTCTTTGAGAATAGGGACCATGTCTCCTAATCACCACTGTACGTCCAGATTCTAACACCATGCTTCAAACATAGGTCTTTATTCATTAAGTGAATTGTGCCATATACTTTTTTTTAAATTTTAATAAACATATAATGTATTTTTATCCCCAGGGGTACAGGTCTGTGAATCGCTAGGTTTACACATTTCACAGCACTCATCATAGCACATAACCTCCCCAATGTCCATTTCCCCACCACCCTCTCCCGTCCCCCCTCCCCCCAGCAACCCTCAGTCAGTTTTTTGAGATTGAGTCTTTTATGGTTTGTCTCCTTCCCAATCCCATCTTTTCATTTTTTCTTTTCCTACCTCCCCCCAGCCCCCCCCCCCCGCATTGCATCTCCACTTCCTCATATCAAAGAGATCATATGGTAGTTGT
>JAHRIG010007968.1:0-13295 GCA_020311275.1 Eira barbara | reverse complement strand
GGTTTGCTCCGCAGGAAGAAGCGGAGGCGGCCCAGCCTCTTGGTGCCGGCGCCCGAGCTGCCGGCCGAGAGGCTCCGCCCCGACTTGTGGGCGGTCCCGGACTCCTTGGCGACGGGGGCGTGGCTGGTGTCTTCGTCGGGGGCGTGGCTGGTGTCTTCGTCGGGGGCGTGGCTGGTGTCTTCGTCGGGGGCGCGCCCGCCGCGCGCGGGGCTGCTGCGGCCCTTGTCCTTCTTGCCCTCCCGCGCGGCTCTGTGGCCGCCTAAGGAGCGGCCGGAGGCCTTCGGGGTGATCTCGTTCCCCGCGGCCTTGTGGCGGCTCTCGGCGGCCCTGCGGTGGCGGGAACTGCGGGGGGCTCGCTCCTTCTCCCGGCGCTCCCGGCGCTCCCTCCGCTCCCTCCGGTCCTTGCGGGGCGGCCTCCCCGCCGGCTCCCCACTGCCCGCCGAGCTCGGCGCGTCCGACAGGAGCTGGCCTTCCGCCCGGTCCGGAGCGGCTTCTCCCGCAGGCTTGCCGGCAGCTCCGGTCCCGGCGAACGCCAGGCACATGCCGGCCTCCCCCGCTGCGAACTCTGCCGCTGTCCCTGCCGGGGGCACTGCCACGGTCTCCTCCCCGCCAGCAAAAGCTGCAGAGGTGGCCCCGGCCACCTCAGAGCCCACGTGGAGGCTCCTGACACTGACCTGGTCGTGATCCCCTTGTCCTTGGAAACCTGCCCCTGCTGGGTTCCTCCCGTCCTCTTCCTCCGACTCGTCAGAGTCCACGGGGAGGCTCCTGACACTGACCTGGTCCTGATCCCCTTGTCCTTGGGGATCTGCCCCTGCTGGGTTCCTCCCGTCCTCTTCCTCGGACAGGGGCATGCCCAGCATGTCCTCCGCTGGAATGGCGTCGGTGCTGCTGTGACTGTCCACTGGCGGCCGCAGGAGGTAAATGAGCTTTTCCCAGTAGGGGAAGAGGTCTTCCCGTGCATCCAGAGGGGGGCTCAGCTGCAGGTAGCAGGAGCGGCCGGTGGTGAACTTGAGGCGCAGCTGTTGTTTCTCACGGTCGTGAACGGAGATCCGCACAAACTTCAAGGGCAGGAGCCTGGTGAGCTCCAGGGTCCTCGAAGCCTTGCGGCCTTTTCCCTTGGTGGCCTGGCCCCGGGTGGAGTCCTCTTCACAGCCGGTGTCCGGGCGGGCCAGCAGCATGACATCTGGCAGCGGGAGGATGGGGCTGGTGGATGCGACGCCCACGGTCACCATTCTGACTCGGTTGTGCACGTCCACGACTTCTCCCCTTTTGCTAATCTGGATAAAGTCGCTTTCAAAAATAGGTGCGTACTTGAATATGTCATATTCCCCCTTGCGCAGTTGTCGCTGGAGTTTCCCCATGGCGGTGTTGAACATGCCCACCCCGGAGGCGCTGTGGGCTGTGTGATACGGTGGCAGAGACTCCACGTTCATGACTACTTTGTATCCCAAACAGTCCGCCCAGCAAGGGGTGGGGGTTGGTCTGGGGGCTGGTCCCTGGAACTTCTCCTCCTCGGCCTCCTTGGGTTGGCAGAGCGTGCAGCCCTGCTCCTGCGACACTCGGCTGGCTCTGTGGCAGGGGTCCCAAACCCACCCAAACGCACCCACAGGCCACAGGCCACAGGCCACAGGCCCCCGCTTTGGCTCAGAACCTCCCAGAGACAGGGGTCAGGGTGGGAGGCTCTGAGGGTGACCGAGGAGACTCTGGTGGGTGCCTGGACCTCAGACCGAAGCTCTGCGAGGGTATAGAGATGGATGGTGGCTCCTCCGCGTCAACCTCTGTCCCTCACTTTTTAATCTTCCTGATAGGCTGCGAACCGCGAACTGCAGTCCTGGTGAGAGACTAACCACTCTCTCAGCCTACACGCCTGCGCAGCCCTATTTATCCTCTGCTGCCCTTTGTGACCTGTCGCTGTCACATACCCCTTTGTTGTCATCCCCCAGACACCCCCTCAGGGCAGGGCCATCATCTTCCCCCCAAAATGCCCCCAAAATGCCCCACAGAGGACAGGCCCACCCTGCCAGGGACCCAGGCGGGTATCCAAATAAAAATGTCTTCAAATGGAACAATTTTGTGTGGGGAATTTTTTTTCCCTCCCCCAAATTCAGGAGATTCAGCAACTGGACAAAATCTATAGGAATTACTAGAAGACGGTGGGATAGTATCATCTGAACCATGTGAGCTCTTGGTGTCGTTTTATCCCAGAACTGGCGGTCTTGATCCTTCACCTGTTCCTTCATAAGACTGCAGTAGACGCGGCTGCTAACGGCCATTAACAGCCATTAACGATGACATTAAAAACGGCCTCGCCTAGGCACCAGGCCGTGTTCTCCACATACGACCACGAGAATCCATCAGGTTTGGTACTGTTCCTACTGCCCCGTTTCATGAGGAGAGTGAGGTGACGGCATCAGCCTAACTTCCCAGAACTAATGGTCGTAGAGGCCATGTTTACGGGCAGGTCTACCGGATTCTAAAGCCTTCTTTGGAACCACCATCGTACTTCGCTCCACAAAGCTTGGGCCAGCCACAGGTTTTAAACCAGACTGATTTAAGCCCTTTCTGAGGCACCGTCGGAAGTTGCATGACTCCCTGTGTGTGTACGTGTTATGGAGGGAACCTAAGACACTACTTCAGACGGCGGCTGGGCTGAATTGGGAATTAAATTTTACAGGGGAGCATCTTGGTTCCTCCCCTCGCTTATGCTTCCTCAAGCAGCCCATTGTGGAAACCCGGTTATTCTCTCGTAAGAACCACCACCCCCGCCCCGCCCAGGTTTTGTCCCTTCTCCTCCAGTGAAATGAAGCGGGGGTGGGGGGGGAGGGCTGAGATGTCATCTGCCATTCCAAGAGCTTGCCAAGCAGCCTCCTGGGGCAACAGGAGTGCTTTGGAAACAGCAACAGCTGTGGGGAGCAAGTACCCTTGTACTTCCTGCCTTCCTGCCCCTCCCACACGGCTAGCCCTAGAGTATGTGATTTCTAAACTGGCGCTGGAACGTTCTAGAAAGATTATCTGCTCCCAACGCTCATATCTCCTGGTTTGATGTTGTGCCCGAAATCCGACATTTGGGATTCATTCCTTGAAAATGAAGGCCTTTCTGTTAAAACGCACACACGCGTTCACCGACAGGTGAAAGGACAAATCAAAGGTGGTCTATCCATACAGTGGGATGCTTTCAGGTGTAAAAGGAAACGAGGTACTGCCACGCGCTACAGCAGGGATGAAACCTGAAAATAGGATGCTAAGTGCAAGAAGCCAGATGCATAAAGGCCACAGACTGTATGATTTCATTTAGACGAAATGTTCCAGAAGAGGCAAATCCATAGATATATTAGAGGTTGACTGGGGCTGGAGGGAGGGGAGTGTAGGGAACAGGATTGACTTTGTGGGGATGAAAATTCTGGAACTAGATCGTGGGGATGGTCTGAGTTTCACTCTCTCTAGAATGGGTACGATGGTAAACTTCATGTTGTGGTTTCTCTCTCTCTTACACAATGCCCATATACATTCCTGCTTGGAACCCTTTAGAAAGGTCAGTGGTGTGACTCGGCTTTCCATTTCCTCATCTGTAAAATGGGGTAAGAGTTGCTGTGAGGATTCAACGAGATAATGCCCGTGAAGTGTTGAGTGTATCGTGGAACTCAATAAATAGTAGCCGTTGTAATCATTCACCCTCAACTGACCCTTCAAGCGTCGGTGCAGATTCCTTCCTGAGAGCAGTTTTTGAGAAGACAAACTGAGAAGCTTCTGGGGTTAGAGCTACTATGAGAACACAGAAGGATGCTCAATGGGCAAACCTGGCTTCTTCTGAGTCCCGGCTTCAGGCAGATCCATGAGAACACAGAGAAACTGAACACAACCGGAGTGTGGGATGCAAAGAGAGGAAAGGCTTAATATGGGTTTGGGTTTCAAGGGTTTGTTCAAAGCCCATGGGGAGAAAGTGGGATAAAGACGGAAAATAGCATTTTAGCTCTTGGCAGAAAGCGCAAGTTTTAATTCCAGAATGCCCTGGGGCCAGAATCCTTTAGAGCTCTCGATTCTGAAAGAGGTGTCAGGCCAGATGTCAGGGAAAGGCAAGGGGACAAGGATGAGGTCAGGAGAGAGGGTGGACTCTCCACGCCCTGCAGTGTGACGTCACCACCCCAACAGGATGCAGCCCCATGGAAAGACACTGGCAAACCGGGTGTCTGATTCTGGCGGAGGCCCCCATCCAATGAATTCTCCAGATTCTCCCAACCTTCCCTCTCCATCGAACGTGAAACAAGATGAACTAAACAACTTGATGTTAAATACATATTTATCTTTTTTATTCAAGTATCAAAACGCAAACTTGGCTGCAGAAAATTAAGCTGCTTTTAATGCACTTGGTATCCAGTGTTATTTTTCGGATCAATTTTTTTGGCCATAGCCACCACCCACTTCCTTCCTCTCCAATTCATTGTCCGGGGCAGCTGAAAAAAACGGTCTTGAGTTTTCGTAAGAGCTGATTGGTGGCACCTACACCTACAACCGGAGGGTAAATGCGAGAAATTCCCCCCCAACCCCTTAGAGAAACTAGATGATCTCCTGAAAGTGGGGGCAAACAGGTGCTATCGCCCACTGGATCTTTTGAGATTGGGAAGTGTCCCCGATGGGCAAGCAAAGCAGCAGAATCAGGACACTGGTGTCGCAGGGGTTAACTCGAACCGTGCAGGGGTTCAGAGGAGCAAGCTTCCCATTCATGTGCGCAGGAGTCTGAACCTGGAATGAAGCTCCTACCTCTCTGAAGAAAGACGTTAGTGGCAGAGCAGCCCATTTTCATTTCTAGCCTGTTAGGGATACCTTTGTGTGCAGGCAAAGAGCAAGGGCGCCTGGTTCTGTTCCAGCCCTAAGGAATCCTATCCTGGAGATTCCAGAAAACTCGGCGGAGTACCTTTCTTTGAATTAGCACACCTATCCCATCTAAATGATTCTCTCCCTGTCTTCCTCCATTCTTTCCTTGTGTTTGAAACACATACAACAATCACACACATATTTGGACATAATGGGTGTACTCGAGTGACTACTTTCAGAAATGTCCCGCGGCAGAAGGTACGGTGTTGAGCTGAACGGGTCTACACTTTATGCGTCTGTACAGGCAGAGGAACCCAGTTGTAGTATTTGGCAGTTCAGATTTTATATCAAAACTCTATGCTAACACCAAACAGTTGGTCGAAGGGTAATACTTGGTTGCCGCCGTGTTCCGGGGCTTGTCAGTGAGAAACCGGGCATCAGATGCCACTGACTGAGGAACAGAATTTAAAGTCAACTATTTCACCCTGGGGCTCCCCAGAGAGCAAAGGATGAGTCCTGGAGAATTTTGTTTTTTTAAGATTTTATTTATTTATTTGACAGACAGAGATCACAATTAGGCAGAGAGGCAGGCAGAAACAGAGAGAGGAGGAAGCAGGTTCCCTGCTAAGCAGAGAGCCTGATGCGGGGCTCGATCCCAGGACCCTGGGATCATGACCTGAGCCGAAGGCAGAGGCTTTAACCCACTGAGACACCCATCGCCCCTCCTGCGAGAATTTTTAAGCAAAACGCCCCTCTGCCCACGATGGAGGAGTGGGAGGCGGGGAAATGACTCGAGTTCACCCACAAACCCATTGAACAAGAACAGAAACCAGCCCGACACTTAAATTGACCATGTCTTGGTTCCAATATTTATTATATCAACAGGTTAGGAATACTAGGATAAATAAGTAATATTTTCTCTTACAGAAAATTGTAATGTACTATTGAGTGGGATTAAACGCTCTGAGGATTTCACAGAAACATCAGAATTTAAACAGACAGTAGCCAGAGCCCGGTGGCCAGTGCGAATGACCTCTCGCAGCTCTCAATGCTCTGGGCCAGATTTCTACAAACATCCTCATGACAAACAATGCCACTAACATCCAACAATGCTAAAGCCTAGGCATCACCGGCTTCAAACGCGTCTCCACTGAATGTGGTTGGCAACCGCGAGAGAAGGAAAATGGAATATTCTTTGGCTCTTCTGGCCTAGAAACCACTCCTGACCTAAGTCACCGAGTGGAGAGTCCTAGTCCTTTGGAAGTCGGACTTCCTGCTTTCTTCCTGTGGCATCAGAACTGAGTTTGCGACAGAGGACCTGCAGTCACGCCCGTGAGTTTCGCGTCAATGCCTGGGTGCCGAGGGAAAGGGGGCTTTCTCTAGTGACATGAAGCCGCCCAGCTCGCCGGCAGAATTCTCTTCTCCCGGGGTGGACAAGCTCTTCTGGCCACCTCAACATTCTGTAAGACACTGCCGTGTGGTGATCGCCCCCCAAACTCTCAGAAACCAGATCTGAGGAAAATCACACCGGGGTCGTGCGCAACAAACACCAGGAGAGCACAATGCCTAGCTTGGACGCAGCGATGCCTCGCACACAGTAATTCCGGTGCCTCATAGCAGGTTTGCTAGAAAGCACGTCCCCGGCCATTGTACAGCGTTGCTAAACGCCATTCTCACACCGTGTCCCCTGTGCGTGGCCGTGGCCGTGGCAGCGCAGGACGTGGCCCCACTCCATCCACCCAAGGTCCAGACACTTGTTCAGCAGGAGTCCTAATGGTGAGAGTCCTGGTCTTGGTAGAATCCAGGCAGAAGAGGGGCAGGTCCCTGACCGGGGCCCCTCTGCAGCATCCAAGAATAGCCAGCATGTTAAGGCTAAATCCCGGCATTGAGACAAAAAGATGCCCTCATCCTGGTCCAATGTCCACTGTGGTGCAGAGAGGAAAGGCCCAGCTGAGCCACCCAGGGCTCTTCTGCCTCGATGGTTCTTCATGGCTCGGGATGCCAGAGGGGCACAGGAAGTCAGATCTCCAATGGCTTCGGGGTTCGGGATGCAGAAGGTTTCAACGAGGACTCCCCAGTTGCCCCCATACCACGATGGCTTAGCTTTGCAATGTTCCTTCTTTTATCTGTTGGATAAAAAGGTTTCTCTCGTCTTCTGGAGTCAGCCCGTTCTGAGCCCGGACAATGCACGTGGGCCGGTGAGGGTTGAGCATGCATATCAGATGCTGCTTCTCGTTCTCGAGCTCTTCGATCTGGGCCTTCAGTTCGGCGTTCACGCTCTCGACTCCTGGGGGATAAGCAACAGAAGTGTTAGGGATGGAGCCAAGGTTCCAGTACAGAGAGGCTGGCCTCGGGGTGCTGGAGGTCACCGCCGTCGGGGTTCATCGGGCTGGGGACGGCCCTCAGGGAGGGAGTGCGGTGGGCTCCCCGGGGACAGTGTCGCCACAAAGCTGGGACAGCGGCATTAGGTCTGGAAGAATCCAGATCCTGGGGAAGCGTTTGAACTTGGAGGCTTCTTCAGAGACGCCCTCGAGTTTCCACTCACAGTTGAGTGCGGGTTGTGACTCTCATGGCAATGAACCAATGGCTCAGATAACTCCTTTGTGTCAGTCCAAGGGCCCACGCGCAGCCCTCCTGGACCCGCGAGGGCCCCAAGCGCTGGGAAGAAATGCACACTCATGGTGCTTAGTCTTTCCTGAGTCGCTAATTTCAGTGAAGTTCATCTCCCCAGAAGAAATGTACAAGGCAGCACACAAAATGTCTCCGTTTTCACTGCCTCCCTGAAGCCATCACCAGAACCCCTGGGGACCTGCAGACCCCTGGCGGACACTCTGCCCTGGCCTGTCCACGCTCGGGGGAGGGGCGCAGGCACGGGAAGGACTGTGCCAGGGCCCACCCCACCTGCCCAGAGGTTCTCTTCCTGCCTGCGCTTCTCCCTGCAGAAGGGGAGCCGGCAGAACGCGCGGGGGCTCGGACCACGGGATGAGCTGAGAAGGGCGGGAGTTAAGAACACACAAGCACCCAGAAAACAAAAAAGAGAGTGTAACCACTGCTTGCCGATTAAGGAAATAACTTGTGTGAAGAGATTATAATTAATCTCTTTAATAAGCTTTTCATACTGAGCCAATGAGAGCTGGCAGCTTCCTTCTCTCGGTAAAATGGGTGAGGGAGGCTTCTTTGGCTGGGCCGACAGATCCTGCGGCCTGGAAGCTGCCGGACGTGTGTGGACGGGCCAGGCCTGCTGGGAATCTGGGCAGCAGACAAGCTGTGGTTTTCCATTCACGCACCTGCTTTTTCTACACCCAGAATCCCCTTGGAGGTGCTAACAGCGTTGTCCCCCCTCCTGCTGCAACTGGCCTTCTCACTACCAGCTACACATCCTTCTGGACAGGGGCCTTTCTGACTCCCCTTTGATGGCAACATGAGGTTGGTGGGGGGCAGGCATGAGCAGGAGGAGGGGGTGAGGCTGGGATGACTCTCTCTCTGTTTCTTTCTTGAAGATTTACTTGTTTATTTTAGAGAGAGAGAGAGAGAGGAAGTGGGGGGAGGGGCAGAGGGAGAGAATCCTCAAGCAGACTCGCTGCTCAGCTCAGGCACAGCTGGCCTCGGGGCTCGATCCCAGGACCGAACGCCTGCCCCCCGCCCCCCGCACCCTCAGCGCTGCAGGGAGGACTCACTTTCTGCAGGCACTCTGTCTTCTCCTTCTTCTTGTTGCGGCACTTGGCAGCTGCAATCTTGTTTCTTTCCCGACGCCTCTTTTTCCTTTCATCTTCTTCAGGAGCTACCTATCAAATTCAAGAGACCGCACCCTTATGGGAGGCAGAAAATGCGACCCATCTTAAATACACCGCCTTTCATTGCAGCAAAAACGGCGAACAGGACAGCCTCCACGCGAGGAGGGCTGAGGAAGTCAAGTCCTAGCCTCCTTTATGAAACCTCTCCACACGTACTCACGAAGGAAGAATGCGAATCAGAGAACCTCTGGTTAAAATTCCTGGGGCGCCTGGGTGGCCCCGTGGGTTAAAGCCTCCGCCTTTGGCTCGGGTCATGATCTCAGGGTCCTGGGATCGAGCCCCGCGTCGGGCTCTCTGCTCAGCGGGGAGCCTGCTTCCTCCTCTCTCTCTCTGCCTGCCTCTCTGCCTACTTGTGATCTCTGTCTGTCAAATAAATAAAATTTTTAAAAAACAGTTTAAAAAATTACATTGACAATACTAGTCAGTTAAAATTCAGCTTATCTGAAAAATACATTTGGGTTCTGACATGAGTGGGATATTCAAATTGAAAGCTATCAGGACTGTAATCCCTTGGAGCAGGAAACAGATTCTGTTTCATTTCCTTTCCCCTGGATCTAGGAATGATGTCAGGAACATCGGCTAGCCGGCCACCTTTTCTCTCCTGCCTCTTCTTTGATTTGAGACCCAGGGCACCCCATTCACTTCTGTCTTCACTCAGAGCATGAAAGCACCTCCTTCATGAATTCCAGAGAAGCCCGTGAAGCTCCCGGGAAAGAGGAACCCAAGCACATTCCCCAAACGAAGTGGCATTATCGGCCTGGGGCTTGGTGCCACCTGTGGGCGGTGACCAGGATCCAACCAGTGAGTCAGCCAGCAAAGACCGACCGACCTCTTCCTCTGCGCCCCACCCTGAGGCAGCCGTGGGGGTCCTCGGAGAACAAGACCCTGTCCTGCTTTAGGATCTGGTCCTCTCCGGAGGTTGGCTCTGATCCTAACTGATGGGGAACCCACAAAGTTCAGTCGCGGGGCTTGGCTTAGGAGCCGGAGACCGCCCGGGACGAAGTACTCACGGTGGGCTTGAGTGGGTGATGGTCTAGGCTGCTAACGTCAGACCTTGTTGTGCCACCTGTCGCTGCCCCGCACAGCAGGAAAGGGCTCCCCAGGGAGTCACACCTCAAATCAGAGAAATCCTGGGGCACCATAGTCACCTCAGATCCGTCTTATTACTAGTCCTTTGGCTTTGACGACACTGACTTAGCTTGCACGGAGACGGAAGGCCTCACCATTTAGAGAAACAAAGCCCGAGGGGAAAGCAGGGCAAGGGGCAGTTTTATCTTTTACATCCCAGACCCCAGGACCACACAGGCAGACATCTGAGTTTAAACTAAACTGGCTCTGAATCAAATCACCACATACCAGCTGTGAGACCTTGGGCAACTTACCATCCTCCTCTGAGCCCCAGTTTCCCTCACTTGTAAAATACGATCAATAATCTTATCAATCTAATGGTGATGGGAGGAATATATATATAAAATTCAAATGCTTTGCACAGTGCTTAGCTTATAGTCAGTGCTACGTAAGCCTTAGTTACTATCATATTAACCTCACTGTTCCTCATCGAGAACTCAGCAATGGTGGTGCTCTCTACACAACCCTACAGGTGTTTTTGGGTAGGTGGGAGAGGACTCAGGGTTTTCTCATATGAGGAAGTATTTGAAAGTAGAGCAAATCTCAGAATCGTACACTGTCAGAGATAGAAAAGGCCTTAAAGAACCCTTCGGTTCAATCTCCTGACTGTCCTGACATGGAAACGAGGCACAGAGGGACCAGCAGCAGTGCATTCGGGGAGACCCAGGAATCACTAGTTCACGGTCACTAAACCAGCAGGCTACAAAGCTCGGGTGTAAACCCAGACTTTTGGCTCCCTGTCCTGTGTCCTCTCCGGGATGCGCTGCCTCATTCTACCTTGTTGCCTTCCCGGAGGTGACCGGAACCTGGCGGAACAGGGTCCTGCTGCCCAAACACACGCATGCCCATCGGTTTCACAGGTGAGAATTATAGCAAACCAGGGGACCTGAATTTTCAACGATTTAGTCGGTGCATTCTCTTCCCAGCAGAAGAACCTACTTGTTATACTGAGCTAAATCAGAAGGTCACTTAGTCAACATAGTTAGCGGATGAGCTGGATGGCTTTAAAGGGTACGGCCACGGAGCAGGAGATATTCTGTCACTGGCTGTCCTCTGCACTGGACATCTGCTTCTTCCTGTGAAGAACTCTCCAAATACCCTTGCAAAATGCTTTTCTTTCTTCTATGGGGAGCCTACTACTTCCCATTACATCCCGTTATCTCAAGGTATTTAGGGAATTTTTAAAAAATTCCGTGTGTGTCCCATGGCCCGCCTTGCACTGTCCAGTAGCAGACAAGGCGATGATGACATCCTGACATTAACGGAGCACAGGCGATGCCTCTAATGATGGCTTACGGATACAGCGTCACGTGGAGCCCCGCGGCCAGTCACCGAGTGCTGACCATCAGCGAGACCCCAGCAAACGCCATGTCGTTGAAGCCTTAGCTCAATCCTATGCAGGAGTCCCTATTACCACCAGACCCTTTTATAGAATCATAAAGATTCTATGAAACCTCATATGAGAAAACCCAGAACCAACTTCCTTTTAAACTCAGTTCTTTCTTGGCCAGTTCTGCTACCCCTTGACCAAAGACAGTGGTCATGGCAGATGAGTAAGCCTGATACACTCCCGTCTTTTATCCACGAGGGAAAGGCCCACAAAGTAGCCCACAAAGACCTCCCCGCTGAGGTCCTCGAGCCACCGCCGCACGGCCAGCAACCAGCTCTCAGACTTCTCCCCACGCCTGTTACTCCGGGTGTCTTACGGCAGAGCGCCCGACGGGGAAGCGTGCAAGTGTTGGAGACAGGGGTGCCCTCGGAGCAGAAGCTGTTACCGGGGCTGTGAGCACGGCTGGCTGGTCCTGGCTCCCCAGGCCGGCTGCTGGGGTCCTCGCCGTGATGAACGCCGTCACCACACTCTGAGCAGCCCCCTGCCTGGAGCACGCCCGGCCTGGGGGGTGGACGGTGGAAAAGCGCGGAAAGCCCTGGAGAGAACGCGGGGAACCCACCTCGGTTTTCGTGACGGCCATCTCGAGGGGTCTGCCGCTGACCGTGACCGACTCCAGCGCAGAGGACATCCGGTGACAGAGGTGCTTGTTCCGGATGGCGAACCTCAGCTCTTCCTTGACAAAGGGTGTCAGGTTAGCAAAATCCTCAAACACCAGCGACCCAGGAGGGGACAGGCAGGGGACGACGGCAGACGCACTGACTTCCGAGGCAGAGACCTGGCCTGGGTGTTGAAGCATCATTTTGCTGAAAGAAATATGGAGAGCCAAACTACTTCAGGGATTTGGGGCGCGGGGTGGAGTCTCCCCACATCGGCGGCCGCCAACACCGGAGCCGCACTCCCCTTGGGCTTCTGTGCTGTTTTCATGCCGCCCTCCTCCTGAGGAAAACAGGTTCTTAAAGCACACAGCTCGGAGATGTGCATAAACTGCCTCCTTGAAATGTATAAAGGGTGGCATTTCAAGCTACTCTGAGTTCGAGAAGGTGTGAGCTTTGGCTGGTGCGCACATTCGCGAATGTAGCCTCAAACAGTCCTGAAAGAGGAAGAGCATGTAAAGAAACAAAACAAACCAACAGCGAGACTCTTGTGTAACCCGCTGTCAGTCTCTGTTTTGACGAGACGCTTGGAAGGCGTCGGAAGCGAAGCCGAATGTATCTGTCCGTGAATGGAACTAAGAACGAGGGCCCGGGGACTCTTGGGTTTAGCAAATAAATCTCTGAAGTTTGTCCCTCAGGAATTTTGATCCAAGTCAGTGAGAACGAGGACAGTAACCGCAGCCAGCACGTGTGTTTCTTCCTATTTTTTTTAAGATATTATTTGTTTATTTATTTGACAGAAAGAGAGAGAGAGATCACAAGTAGGCAGAGCAGCAGGCAGAGAGAGAGGGGGAAGCAGTCTCCCCGCTGAGCAGAGAGCCCGATGCATGGCTACATCCCAGGACCCTGAGACCTCAGAACCCTGAGATCATGACCTGAGCGGAAGGCAGAGGCTTAACCCACTAGGCCACCCAGGCATCCCTGCACTTCCTATTTTAGGGCAAACTCCAGATCTCGTGTCATTTCATTCCTATGTACCTCAGTGTACATCTCTAAAAAAATACAGTCCTTCATGAAGTAGAAATTAATTTTACTTTGTTTTAAGCATTTTTCCCTTGTTAACACTGATGCTTATTCCGCAGCATATGTAGTACTTGTACCCTTGAGATTCAGCTGAGCTTAATTTTGTTAGCTTGTATTTTTTCTCCATTAAAGAAGTATATAAATTTTGCATCAAATTTTCTCAGATGTACCATAATGGTTATCAGAGCTAAAATGAAGGAAGAATCAGTGATTGAAATGGGATCTTCATTGAAAAGAATACAGTAATAAGCTCGTCTAATTTTCTTGATATTCTGTATTACAAATCTGAAGTTCTTACTTTGCCAAAATGTTTTAGTTCAATATTTAAAGTTATTTTCAGTGACTTGAGTATTGTGAATTTATTTCAGACTTTGAATCAGCTGTGCAAGAGAATGTCAGCATTAATGGACAAGCACGGCAGGAAGCTTCAGATAGCTTTATGGGTATGTGATTTAACTTTCCTTCTGTCATTAATTTCTTTCTTTTTTTTTTTTT
>JAHRIG010007952.1:0-11353 GCA_020311275.1 Eira barbara | reverse complement strand
TTGGCTTTCTTTTTCAATATTCCTTTGGCTATTCGAGGTCTTTTCTCATTCCATATAAATTTTAGGATTATTTGTTCTATTTCTTTGAAAAAATGGATGGGATTTTGATAGGGATTGCATTAAATGTGTAGATTGCTTTAGGTAGAATAGACATTTTCACAATATTTTTTTCTTCCAATCCATGAGCATGGGATATTTTTCCATTTCTTTGTGTCTTCCTCAATTTCTTTCATGAGTACTTTATAGTTTTCTGAGTATAGATGTTTTGCCTCTTTGGTTAGATTTATTCCTAGGTATCTTATGCTTTTGGGTGCGATTGTAAATGGGACTGACTCCTCAATTTCTCTTTCTTCTGTCTTATTGTTAGTGTAAAGAAATGCGACTGATTTCTGTGCATTGATTTTATATCCTGACACTTTACTGAATTCCTGTACAGGTTCTAGCAGTTTTGGAGTGGAGCCTTTTGGGTTTTCCACATACAGTATCATGTCATCTGCAAAGAGTGATAGTTTGACTTCTTCTTTGCCAATTTGGATGCCTTTAATTTCTTTTTGTTGTCCGATTGCTGAGGCTAGGATTTCTACTACTATGTTGAACAGCAGTGGTGATAAAGGACATCCTTGCCGTGTTTCTGACCTTAGCGGAAAGGTTTCAGTTTTTCTCCATTGAGAATGATATTTGCGGTGGGTTTTTCATAGATGGCTTTGATAATATTGAGGTATGTGCATTCTATCCCTACACTTTGAAGAGTTTTAATCAGGAAGGGATGCTGCACTTTGTCAAATGCTTTTTCAGCATCTATTGAGAGTACGATATGCTTCTTATTCTTTCTTTTATTAATGTATTGTGTCACATTGATGGATTTGCGGATGTTGAACCAACCTTGCAGCCCTGAGATAAATCCCACTTGCTCGTGGTGAATAATCCTTTTAATGTATTGTTGGATCTTGTTGGCCAGTATTTTGGTGAGAATTTCCACATCTGTGTTCATCAAGGATATTGGTTTGTAATTCTCTTTTTTGGTGGGATCCTTGTCTGGTTTTGGGATCAAGGTGATGCTGGCCTCATAGAATGAGTTTGGAAGTTTTCCTTCCATTTCTATTTTTTGGAACAGTTTCAGGAGAATAGGAATGAATTCTTTTAATGTTTGGTAGAATTCCCCTGGGAAGCCGTCTGGTCCTGGACTTTTGTTTGTTTGGAGATTTTTGATGACTGTTTCAATCTCCTTACAGGTTATAGGTCTGTTCAGGTTGTCTATTTCTTCCTGGTTCAGTTGTGGTAGTTTATATGTCTCTAGAAATGTATCCATTTCTTCCAGGTTGTCAAATTTGTTGGCATAGAGTTGCCCATAGTATGTTCTTATATTTGTTTGTATTTCTTTGGTGTTGGTTGTGATCTCTCCTCTTTGATTCATGATTTTATTTATTTGGGTCCTTTCTCTTTTCTTTTTGATAAGTCTGGCCAGGAGTTTGTCAATCTTACTAATTCTTTCAAAGAACTAGCTCCTATTTTCGTTGATTTATTCCACTGTTTGTTTGTTTGTTTGTTTGTTTCTATTTCATTGATTTCTGCTCTGATCTTTATGATTTCTCTTCTCCTGCTGGATTTAGGCTTTCTTTGTTATTCTTTCTCCAGCTCCTTTAGGTGTAGGGTTAGGTTGTGTATTTGAGAACTTTCTTGTTTCTTGAGAATGGCTTGTACCGGTATATATTTTCCTCTCAGGACTGCCTTTGTTGTGTCCCAGAATATTTTGAACCATTCTGTTTTCATTATCATTTGTTTCCATGATTTTTTTCAATTCTTTTTAATTTCCTGCTTGACCCATTCATTTTTTAGAAGGATGCTGTTTTGTCTCCATGTATTTGCATTCTTTCCAAATTTCCTCTTGTGATTGAGTTCTAACTTCAGAGCATTGTGCTCTGCAAATATGCAGGGAATGATCTCAATCTTTTGATACCGGTTGAGACCTGATTTATGACCCAGGATATGGTCTATTCTGGAGAATGTTCCATGTGCACTAGAGAAGAATGTATATTCTGTTGCTTTGGAATGGAATGTTCTGAATAGATCTGTGATGTCCATATGGTCCAGTGTGTCATTTAAGGCCTTTATTTCCTTGTTGATCTTTTGCTTAGATGATCTATCCATTTCAGTGAAGGGAGTGTTAAAGTCCCCTGCTATTATTGTATTACTGTCGGTGTATTTCTTTGATTTTGTTATTAATTGGTTTATACAGTTGGCTGCTCCCATGTTAGGGGCATAGATATTTAAGCTTGTTAGGTCTTGTTGTTGGACAGACCCTTTGAGTATGATATAGTGTCCTTCCTCATCTCTTATTATAGTCCTTAGCTTAAAATCTAATGTATCTGATATAAGGATTGCCACCCCAGCTTTCTTCTGATGTCCATTAGCATGGTACATTGTTTTCCACCCCCTCACTTTAAATTTGGACGTGTCTTCGGGTCTAAAATGAGTTTCTTGTAGGCAGCATATTGATGTTTTTCTTTTCTTTTTTTTTTTTTTTTTAATCCGTTCTGATACCCTGTGTCTTTTGATTGGGGCATTTAGCCCGTTAACATTCAGGGTAACTATTGAGATAAGAATTTAGTGCCATTGTATTGCCTGTAAAGTGACTGTTACTGTATATTGTCTCTGTTTCTTTCTGATCTACTACCTTTAGGGTCTCTCTTTGCTTAGAGGACCCTTTCAATATTTCCCGTAGAACTGCTTTGGTGTTTGCAAATTCTTTCAGCTTTTGTTTGTCCTGGAAGCTCTTTATCTCTCCTTCTATTTTCAATGATAGCCTAGCCGGATATAGTATTCTTGGCTGCATGTTTTTCTCGTTTAGTGCTCTGAATATATCATGCCAGTTCTTTCTGGCCTGCCAGGTCTCTGTGGATAGATCCTCTGCCAATCTAATGTTTTTACCCTTGTATGTTACAGACTTCTTTTCCCGGGCTGCTTTCAGGATTTTCTCTTTGTCGCTAAGACTTGTAAATTTTACTATCAGGTGACGAGGTGTGGACCTCTTTTTATTGATTTTGAGGGGCGTTCTTAGCATCTCCTGGATTCTGATGTTTGTTCCCTTTGCCATAGAAGGGAAATTCTCTACAATAATTGTCTCCAATATACCTTCTGCTCCCCTCTCTCTTTCTTCTTCTTCTGGAATCCCAATTATTCTAATGTTGTGTCGCCTTAT
Source organism: Eira barbara (assembly GCA_020311275.1). Taxonomy (NCBI): domain Eukaryota; kingdom Metazoa; phylum Chordata; class Mammalia; order Carnivora; family Mustelidae; genus Eira; species Eira barbara. The sequence goes on along the minus strand of JAHRIG010007952.1, from coordinate 8,154 downwards.
GGTGTCGCTTATCTCTCGAATTCTCTCCTCGTGGTCCAGTATTTCTTTCTCTCTCTTTTGCTCAGCTTCTTTATTCTCTGTCATTTGGTCTTCTATGTCACTAATTCTTTCTTCTGCCTCATTTATCCTAGCAGTGAGAGCTTCCATTTTTGATTGCACCTCATTAATAGCTTTTCTGATTTCAACGTGGTTAGATTTTAGTTCTTTTATTTCTCCAGAAAGGGCTTTTATCTCTCCGGAGAGGGTTTCTCTAATATCTTCTATGCCTTTTTCGAGCCCAGCTAGGACCTTGAGAATCGTCATTCTGAACTCTAGATCTGTCATGTTACTAATGTCCATATTGATTAGGTCTCCAGCCTTCGGTACTGCCTCTTGTTCTTTTTTCTGTGGTGAGTTTTTCTGCTTTGTCGTTTTGTCCAGATAAGATTTGATTTCTCCTCCTCTAGAATTCCGCAGTTCTTGGTGAGCGAAGTTGGTCTTGGCTGGGTTTCTTGTTGATCTTCTGGGGGAGGGGCCTGTTGTAGTGATTCTCAAGTGTCTTTGCCACAGGCGGAATTGCACCGCCCTTGCCAGGGGCCAGGCTAAGTAATCTGCTTGGGTTCGCTTTTGGGAGCCTTTGTTCCCTGAGCGCTTTCCATAGAGTTCTGGAGGATGGGAATGAAGATGGCGGCGTCCCAATCTCCAGCCCATAGGAGCCAAGAACTTGGGGTCCCACTCTTCAGTGTGACCTCAGAGCAAAGTGCCCAACCGCCCCGCCTCCCTGGCCTGCGGTCGTGCCTGTAGGGAAGCAGTCAATTGCTGGCACTTGGAGAAAAGCGCCTGTTCGCTTACATCTCCGTGGCCTCCGGCTGCGCTCCGAGCCCACCCAGCCTGCAACCAGCACAAGGTAACCGCAGGCTGAGAGCTCACTCCTCGGCTTTGTCATTGTAGCCAGCTTCCCCGTTTTAATACCTGCGAACTCTGTGGCACTCAGACACCCGGTCCTTCTGTGACCCCATGGGACCTGGGGTTACACTGACCCTGCCTGGGCTTCCCCGCGGAGTGATGTCCCTCCGTGGAGAAGACTTTTAAAAGTCCTGATTTAGTGCTCTGTTGCTCCGTGGTTTGCCAGGAGCCAGCCCCTCCCCCCGTGATCTGTCTGCCCGTCCCTTTGGATTCCTTCTCTGAAGGTCCTACCTTTCAGAAAGTGATTGATTTTCTGTTTCTGGAATTGTTGCTCTTCTTCTTTTCAATTTCCCATTGGATTTGTAGATGTTCACAATGGTTAGATAAGCTCTTTTGCTGATCTGCTACGCGATGTCGTCTCAGCCTGCTACTTCTCCTCCGTCTTGACTCCTTCCCTGAGGAAACCGTTTTTTTCAGGCTTTTGTTCTCTGGAGGTTTTTATTTTCATTCACTTCTTTTCTCTCGCCTTAACAGCTTTTGATGGTTTTTGGAGGTTTAGAGGAGAACAAACTGCACCCCGACGTCCCTCTCAGAGAGAAGCCTCATTCGGCTCCCCTGTGTGTGCTGCAGAGCCCATATAAATTCCCCCCTTGGCCGCTTGCAGAGCAGGATCCTAGTTGCTATCCCTGGGGACACAGGATCTCCTGCTTGTATGCAAAACCATGGCAGCGGCGGCTGCTGGGCAGCTGCAGACCGCCAGAGAGGTTACAAGCAGTGATGCACACTGAGATTTTCCTGCTGGCTGGCCCTGGGGGTGCCTGGTCTTTCCGGGTCTAAAAGCGCCGGATTTGTGCACACCTCTCCCCAGGGAGTGTGTGGGGCACACGTATCTCAGGCTCTAGCGCGACGCAAGTTCCAGAGCACCTGCCTGGGCCTTCGTGCACCTCTCTCAGGGGAGGGTGTGAGGTGTGCGCATCTCAGGCTGGTAGTTCGTGCGCGTTCTGCCGTCTGGTGTCTGGCGCGGCTCCCAGCCCCTCACAGGAGCCGGACTCCACACGTTCTAGGGCACACTGGCGGCTCAGGGACCAAGACCTTGTTTCTCCGCCACACTCTCTCTGGCTCAGCGCCAGGGGAGGCTGTCCTGGGTCCGGGGACTTAAGCCCCTGTCCCTACCGCCCTGATTCCCGCAATTTCCCTTCACAATCCTTTGCTCTTTTTGAGTGCTTTCAACCAGACTCCAAGTTAATGTGGTCCCCAGACGCAGGGCACTCTCGTACTGGGGTATTACTCTCCAATCGGTCGCCTCTGGTGGCTCCGTCCCCCTTTTGTTTCTCTTCTGATAGCAGTCCAACGTTCCCACTCTGCTTTACCTGCCCACTGGTGTCTTCTGCCCCTGTACAGATCGAGACGTGCATAATTCTGATCTCAGGCTGATTTCTTGGGTGATCTGAGTTCTTTGGTAGGTAATCAGCTCACTTTAGGGTACAGGTTGAAACGACGCCTCCTCCTCCTCCCGCCATCTTGTCTCCAAGTCCAGTCAAGTATGTTTTAATTTAAAAGAGAGACAAGAAAATATATATATATATACACATATTGGGTTTGCCTGATAGTGACAGAAACCCAAATGCAATCCAGCTGGAATTAGCCTCTCTCAGCCTGTCTAGGGGCAGCAGGTAACTCTGTTCTCTTGGGAACACCCTGCTGATTACTTCGTTGATAATTTTACTTCCATTTCCTTTTTTTTTTTTTTTAATCTTCAGCCTAACAGTATTCATTATTTTTGCACCACACCCAGTGCTCCATGCAAACTGTGCCCTCCTTAATACCCACCACCTGGTTCCCCCAACCTCCCAACCCCTGCCCCTTCAAAACCCTCAGGTTGTTTTGCAGAGTCCATAGTCTCTCATGGTTCACCTCCCCTTCCAATTTCCCTCAACTCCCTTCTCCTCTCCATCTACCCTTGTCCTCCATGTTATTTGTTATGCTCAACAAATAAGTGAAACCATATGATACTTGACTCTCTCTGCTTGACTTATTTCACTCAGCATCATCTCTTCCAGTCCCGTCCATGCTGATACAAAAGTTGGTATTCGTCCTTTCTGATGGAGTCCTAATACTCCATAGTGTCTATGGAACACATCTTCCTTATCCATTCATCCATTGAAGGGCATCTTGGTTCTTTCCACAGTTTGGCGACTGTGGCCATTGCTGCTATGAACATTGGGGTACAGATGGCCCTTCTTTTCACTACATCTGTATCTTTGGGGTAAATACCCAGGAGTGCAATTGCAGGGTCATAGGGAAGCTCTATTTTTAATTTCTTGAGGAATCTCCACACTGTTTTCCAAAGTGGCTGCACCAACTTGCATTCCCACCAATGGTGTAAGAGGGTTCCCCTTTCTCCACATCCTCTCCAACACACGTTGTTTCCTGTCTTGCTAATTTGGGCCATTCTAACTGGTGTAAGGTGGTATCTCAATATGGTTTTGATTTGAATCTCCCTGATGGCTAGTGATGATGAACATTTTTTCATGTGTCTGATAGCCATTTGTATGTCTTCATTGGAGAAGTGTCTGTTCATATCTTCTGCCCATTTTTTGATATGATTATCTGTTCCCTTCTTTCCTGATTTCTGTTTCAGGTTCTTTTGGCACATTATTCCTGTTTTCCCCTTGTGGGATTGGTATTCAGCCCTAGGCCACATGCTCTTCTGCTCTTCATGGTCCTCATGGGGAAACCCGTCTATCCCCCTGGCTTCAGAGAGCACCTCTCTGCTTATTACACTTCTCTCCTCTCAGCCCCAGAGCCTGGGTACCTGCTCTGTGAGGAGGCAGCTCCAGCTGAGCTCACTCTTTCAACAAGTAATTAATAGGATCTTCCTGTGTACCAGTGGGGATCAAACATGAAGGGCTCCTGAACACATTACTTATTATTATTATTATTATTATTATTATTATCATTATTAGTTTCAGGGTTAGAATTTAATGATGCATCATTTGCATATAACACCAAATGTTCATTCCAAGTGTCCTTCCTAATGCCCATCACCCAATTACCCCATGTCCCTACCCAGCTCCCCTCCAGCAACCCTCAGTTTGATTCTTATAGTTTCTTCCCTTTAAAAAAAAAATTCGTTTATTTATTTGGCAGAGAAAGACACAGCCAGAGAGGGAACAGATCAGGAGAAGTGGGAGAGCGAGAAGCATGCTTCTCGGGGAGCAGGCAGCCCTATGCTGGTCTTAATCCCAGGACCCTGGGATCTTGACCTGAACCAAATGCAGATGCTTAATGACTGAGTCACTCAGGTGCCTCTGGTTAAGAGTTTCTTACAGTTTAGCTCCCTGTTTCTCATTGTATAATATTTTTTTTTCTTCCCTTCCCCTATGTTCATTAGTTTTGTTTCTTAAATTACACATATGAGTGAAATCATATAGTGTTTGTCTTTCTCTGACTGACTAATTTCAATTAGCATTATACTCTCTAGTTCCATCCACATCATTGCAAAAGTCAAGATACTGTTTTTCTTGGTGGCTGTGATATATTCTATTGTTTATATGTAACAGATACTTGTTATCCAGACTTCTAAGTGATCCAATTTCACATTCAGCTACTTAGAATACTTTGCAGTAGACTCCTCAAGCAGACACCCTCCTTTCCACTGCGTCCTTAACTATATCACAGAAGATTCAAGTCTCTACACCTCTTCCTTTCCAAAGAGTGATTCCTTTCCTACTTGTAGAACTGCAGCATTTATAGTCTTAGATCTCTAATTGATTTCTTGGGTGTTCAGGCTGATTTGATATGTAGTTTTATTTGAGGGTGGAGACAAACCTAGCTCCCCCCCCCAGAACTTTCTGATTGGATGGTGGAAACGAAGACTTTGAACCTGGTGGCAGGCTGGATTTTCTTGTCCGCCTTCTATGAGAATTTAATGTCATTTTAGCAAGCAGGTAATTTCTTGTAACACAGCTTCATCCTTTTCAGGTTTAGGTTAATTGTGGGAAGATTACCAAACATAATGTCTACCATTTTCTATACTTATATTGAAGCTTTGATGAATGACTTGAGAGTTGCATTTGCTCTAGTGCCATGTTGTTGACTTACCCCACAAGTTTGATCTTTCGTGAACTCTAATGGCCCATGTTTTCATTAACATCGGTCTCAACATTTTAATGAGTGGTGACTGAGTGACACATTGAACTTTGTACTGGTCCCAACTTTCAGCCTTACCATGGTTTTCAGTATAAATACAACCCAAATATTAATTTTCCATCTTGAAGGAAAACTTGTATATTTTTCCTTTAAAACATGGTTTCCAAATGACGATGTCAGGAGGGTCACTGAGAGGGCCATCAGTAGCTGCCAGATGAACTATCTGGTGACTGGCCACTAAAACGAGGCTAATCTGAGAAATCCCTGATAATTGTCCAGGGCATAGTGATGACACCACAAGAAGGCATTGTGATGTCAAGATTTCTTCAGGGCACTAAGTGAAAAGAACATGCAGCCAAGAATACTTTATCCAGCAAGACTGACATTCAAAATGGATGGAGAGATAAAGAGTTTCCAAGACCAGCAAGGCTTAAAAGATTATGCAACCACCAAGCTGACACTGAAGGAAATATGAAGGGGGGTTCTATAAAAGAGGAAAAATCCTAAGAATAGCATTGAACAGAAATATAGAGACAATCTACAGAAAGAAAGACTTCAAAGGTAAAACGATGTCAATAAAAACATATCTATCAATAATCACTCTCGGGGAGGAGTCAAGATGGCGGAGAAGTAGCAGGCTGAGATGACAGTGGGTAGCAGGAGATCAGCTAGATAGCTTATCAAACCATTGTGAACACCTACAAATCCAACGGGAAATCAAAGAGAAGAAGAGCAACAATTCTAGAAACAGAAAATCGATCACTTCCTGAAAGGTAGGACCTGCGGAGAAGTGAATCCAAAGTGACGGGAAGATACACCACGGGGGGAGGGGCCGGCTCCCGGCAAGCGGCGGAGCAACGGAGCACAAAATCGGGACTTTTAAAAGTCTGCTCCACGGAGGGACATTGCTCCAGAGGCTAAACCGGGGGGAAACCCAGGCGGGGTCAGCATAACCCCAGGACCTGCAGGGTCACAGAAGGACCGGGGGCTTCTGAGTGCTGCAGAGCTCCCAGGTATTAGAGCGGGGAAGCTGGCTACAGCGACAAAGCTAAGGAGTGAGCTCTCAGCCTGCGGTTACCTTGTGCTGGTCGCAAGCTGGGTGGGCTCTGAGGGCAGCCAGAGGCCACAGAGATGGAAGTGACCGGGCCCTTCTCTCCAACTGCGAGCGACTGAGCGCTTTCCTCCAAGCGCGACCAGAGGCCAGGGATGTGCAGCGGTTGGGTGCTTTTCTCTGAAGGCACACTGAGGAGTGGAACCCCAAGCTCTCGGCTTCTCCGGGCCGAGAGATTGGGAGGCCACCATCTTCATTCCAGTCCTCTGGAACTCTATGGAAAGCGCTCAGGGAACAAAAGCTCCCAAAAGCGAACCCGAGCGGATTACTTAGCCCGGCCCCTGGCAAGGGCGGTGCAATTCTGCCTGCAGCAAAGACACTTCAGAATCACTACAACAGGCCCCTCCCCCAGAAGACCAACAAGAAACCCAGCCAAGACCAACTTCGCTCACCAAGAACAGCGGAATTCCACAGCAGGAGAAACAAATCTTATCTGAACAAAATGACAAGGTGGAAAAACTCACCTCAAAAAAAAGAACAAAAGGCCGTACCGAAGGCTGGAGACCTAATCAATATGGACATTGGTAACATGATAGATCTAGAGTTCAGAATGACAATTCTCAAGGTTCTAGCCGGGTTCGAAAAAGGCATAGAAGATATTAGAGAAACCCTCTCCGGAGAGATAAAAGCCCTTTCTGGAGAAATAAAAGAACTAAAATCTAACCAAGTTGAAATAAAAAAAGCCATTAATGAGGTGCAATCAAAAATGGAAGCTCTCACTGCTAGGATAAATGAGGCAGAAGAAAGAATTAGTGACGTAGAAGACCAAATGACAGAGAATAAAGAAGCTGAGCAAAAGAGAGACAAACAAATACTGGACCACGAGGAGAAAATTCGAGAGATAAGTGACACCATAAGACGACACAACATTAGAATAATTGGGATTCCAGGAGAAGAAGAAAGAGAGAGGGGAGCAGAAGGTATATTGGAGACAATTATTGGAGAGAATTTCCCTATTATAGCAAAGGGAACAAACATCAAAATCCAGGAGATGCTAAGAACGCCCCTCAAAATCAATAAAAATAGGTCCACACCTCGTCACCTGATAGTAAAATTTACAAGTCTTAGCGACAAAGAGAAAATCCTGAAAGCAGCCTGAGAAAAGAAGTCTGTAACATACAAGGGTAAAAACATTAGATTGGCAGCGGACGTATCCACAGAGACCTGGCAGGCCAGAAAGAACTGGCATGATATATTCAGAGCACTAAACGAGAAAAACATGCAGCCAAGAATACTATATCCGGCTAGGCTATCATTGAAAATAGAAGGAGAGATAAAGAGCTTCCAGGACAAACAAAAGCTGAAAGAATTTGCAAACACCAAACCAGCTCTACAGGAAATATGGAACGGGGTCCTCTAAGCAAAGAGAGACCCTAAAAGTAGTACACCAGAAAGAAACAGAGACAATATACAGTAACAGTCACCTTACAGGCAATACAATGGCACTAAATTCTTATCTCTCAATAGTTACCCTGAATTTTAACGGGCTAAATGCCCCAATCAAAAGACACAGGGTATCAGAATGGAAAAAAAAAAAAATCAATATGCTGCCTACAAGAAACTCATTTTAGACCCGAAGACACCTCCATATTTAAAGTGAGGCGGTGGAAAACAATGTACCATGCTAATGGACAACAGAAGAAAGCTGGGGTGGCAATCCTTATATCAGATCAATTAGATTTTAAGCCAAAGACTATAATAAGAGATGAGGAACGACACTATATCCTACTCAAAGGGTCTGTCCAACAAGAAGACCTAACAATCTTAAATATCTATGCCCCTAACATGGGAGCAGACAACTATATAAACCAATTAATAACAAAATCAAAGAAATACACCGACAGTAATACAATAATAGCAGGGGACTTTAACACTCCCTTTACTGAAATGGACAGATCATCTAAGCAAAAGATCAACAAGGAAATAAAGGCCTTAAATGACACGCTGGACCAGATGGATATCACAGATATATTCAGAACATTCCATCCCAAAGGAACGGAATATAC
>JAHRIG010007933.1:0-12523 GCA_020311275.1 Eira barbara | reverse complement strand
CTAAGATTCTCAACAAGATCCTAGCAAACAGGATCCAACAGCACATTTTTTTTTTAAATATATAAACATATAATGTATTTTTATCCCCAGGGGTACAGGTATGTGAATCTCCAGGTTTACACATTTCACAGCACTCATCATAGCACATACCCTCCCCAATGTCCATTTCCCCACCACCCTCTCCCGTCCCCCCTCCCCCCAGCAACCCTCAGTCTGTTTTTTGAGATTGAGTCTTTTATGGTTTGTCTCCCTCCCAATCCCATCTTTTCATTTTTTCTTTTCCTACCTCCCCCTAACCCCCCCGCATTGCATCTCCACTTCCTCATATCAAAGAGATCATATGATAGTTGTCTTTCTCCGATTGACTTATTTCGCTAAGCATGATGCCCTCTAGTTCCATCCACGTCGTCGCAAATGGCACCAACAGCACATTAAAAAGATTATCCACCATGACCAGGTGGGATTCATCCCTGGGTTACAAGGATGGTTCAACATTCACAAATCAATCAATGTGATAGAACAAATCAATAAGAGAAGAGAGAAGAACCACATGGTCCTCTCAATTGATGCAGAAAAAACATTTGACAAAATCCAGCATCCGTTCCTGATTAAAACACTTCAAAGTATAGGGATACAGGGAACATTCTTGAACTTCATAAAATCTATCTATGAAAGACCCACAGCAAATATCATCCTCAATGGGAAAAAGCTCGCAGCCTTCCCTTTGAGATCAGGAACATGACGAGGATGTCCACTCTCACCACTCTTGTTCAACATAATACTAGAAGTCCTAGCAACAGCAATCAGACAACAAAAAGAAATAAAAGGTATCCAAATTGGCAATGAAGAAGTCAAACTGTCTCTCTTCCCAGACGACATGATTCTTTATATGGAAAACCCAAAAGACTCCACCCCCAAACTACTAGAACTCATACAGCAATTCAGTAACGTGGCAGGATACAAAGTCAAAGTACAGAAATCAGTGGCTTTCTTATACGCTAACAATGAAAATAAAGAAAGGCAAATTAGAGAATCGATTCCATTTACTATAGCACCAAGAACCATAAGATACCTGGGAATAAACCTAACCAAAGAGGTAAAGGATCTGTACTTGAGGAACTACAGAACACTCATGAAAGAAATTGAAGAAGACACAAAAAGATGGAAGACCATTCCATGCTCTTAGATCGGAAGAATAAACATTGTCAAAATGTCTATACTGCCTAGAGCAATCTATACTTTTAATGCCATTCTGATCAAAATTCCACTGGTATTTTTCAAAGAGCTGGAGCAAATAATCCTAAAATTTGTATGGAATCAGAAGAGACCCCGAATTGCTAAGGAAATGTTGAAAAACAAAAATAAAACCGGTGGCATCGCATTACCTGATTTCAAGCTTTACTACAAAGCAGTGATCACCAAGACAGCATGGTACTGGCACAAAAACAGATACATAGACCAGTGGAACAGAGTAGAGAGCCCAGATATGGACCCTCAACTCTATGGTCAAATAATCTTCGACAAAGCAGGAAAAAATATACAGTGGAAAAAAGACAGTCTCTTCAATAAATGGTGCTGGGAAAATTGGACAGCTATGTGTAGAAGAATGAAACTCTACCATTCTCTTACACCATACACAAAGATAAACTCGAAATGGATAAAAGACCTCAACGTGAGACAGGAATCCATCAGAATCCTAGAGGAGAACATAGCCAGTAACCTCTTTGATATCAGCCATGGCAACTTCTTTGAAGATATGTCTCCAAAGGCAAAGGAAACAAAAGCAAAAATGAACTTTTGGGACTTCATCAAGATCAAAAGCTTCTGCACAGCGAAAGAAACAGTCAACAAAACAAAGAGGCAACCCATGGAATGGGAGAAGATATTTGCGAATGACAGTACAGACAAAAGGTTGATATCCAGGATCTATAAAGAACTCCTCAAACTCAACACACACAAAACAGATAATCATATAAAAAAATGGGCAGAAGATATGAACAGACACTTCTCCAATGAAGACATACAAATGGCTACCAGACACATGAAAAAATGTTCATCATCACTAGCCATCAGGGAGATTCAAATTAAAACCACATTGAGATATCACCTTACACCAGTTAAAATGGCCAAAATTAGCAAGACAGGAAACAACGTGTGTTGGAGAGGATGTGGAGAAAGGGGAACCCTCTTACACTGCTGGTGGGAATGCAAGTTGGTGCAGCCACTTTGGAGAATAGTGTGGAGATTCCCCAAGAAATTAAAAATAGAGCTTCCCTATGACCCTGCAATTGCACTACTGGGTATTTACCCCAAAGATACAGATGTAGTGAAAAGAAGGGCCATCTGTACCCCAATGTTTATAGCAGCAATGGCCACGGTCGCCAAACTGTGGAAAGAACCAAGATGCCCTTCAATGGACGAATGGATAAGGAAGATGTGGTCCATATACACTATGGAGTATTATGCCTCCATCAGAAAGGATGAATACCCAACTTTTGTAGCAACATGGACGGGACTAGAAGAGATTATGCTGAGTGAAATAAGTCAAGCAGAGAGAGCCAATTATCATATGCTTTCACTTATTTGTGGAGCATAACAAATAACATGGAGGACATAGGGAGATGGAGAAGAGAAGGGAGTTGAGGGAAATTGGAAGGGGAGGTGAACCATGAGAGACTATGGGCTCTGAAAAACAACCTGAGGGTTTTGAAGGGGGGGGGGGGGGTGGGAGGTTGGGGGAGCCAGGTGGTGGGTATTAAGGAGGGCACAGATTGCATGGAGCACTGGGTGTGGTGCAAAAACAATGAATACTGTTACGCTGAAAAGAAATTAAAAAAAAAAAAAAAAAGCGGGTGAGAGAAGCTGCAAATGGATTATAATTGTTTTCTTTCAAAACTTTGAACCTTCCAGTTGTATGGGTATTTCAAACTATTTCCAGTTGACCAAAAATTTCAATCGCTGAACTCTGGGGCCTGGCACAGTAGGGTTGAGATAAAGAGTTTACTTAATAGACAACTCAAGTTATCTACAGCCACAAGGTAATTGTTTTTGACCCATCAATAGTCAGTGATGGATAATCATCCTACACATATCCAAATGAGCAACTCTATGTGTGGTGAAATTTAGGAAGGTATTGTCAAGTGTTCTTCCCCTGCACTAACAAACCACGGCATGAGAATTTTTCTCCCAACCAGAAAGTCTCAGCCTGTGGATTAGAAGAGCTTGGAGCTGTATTTTTACTGGAAGTAATTCTAAATAAGAAAGTGGAGAAGAAAAGTTTATTCTCCTTTTTTTTTCCTTTAAGTAGAAAGGAAGAATCCTAAGAAGAAAAGTCAAAGGAACTTCCATTAGTCCATTTATACTAATTGCAGGGGAAGCCTAGAATCTAGTAATGAGGGAGGAGAAAGGGGCAGTTGACATCAAATAGTGAAAAACACAAAAGAAAAAAGTACAGACAAATTTGTTGCCTCTCACGAACCTTTACAAAAGAAAATCTTAATCACCTAAAGTGGGAAACTGAATCTGTTGGCAAATATAGTGATATTTCCATTGGTAGCTTCCCTGGAATGCAGTTCTCTGGAGTGGAGGTGAGAACAGTGGAGCTCAGAACAGAATAGAGAAGTTCAGAAACCCAGCCCCAAACAGCAGGGTCCAGATCTGAACCAAATCTGAACCACCCCCCATGATTTAAACAGGGCTGCTGAAGTGTGGGTAGGAAGAAATCTGTGTTTTTACTACTTCATGGTATTGTCTTTCCTTTTCTAATTCAAGTTGGCAAGAAAATGCCCTGAGAACACTAAGACCTTGGTTCCGTAGACAGGAGCATATGACCAAACATGAGGACATATGTGATAGCTTCTCTAAAGGAATTATGGGTCCCACAGAACAGAGACATTAAAAAATCCAGGAAGCATACCATCCACAGATGTTTCATACTTGTTTTTTCTTTTTTTTTTATTTTAAAGATTTTATTTTTTATTTATTTGACAGATAGAGATCACAAGTAGGCAGAGAGGCAGGCGGGAGGGGGGGCGGGAAGAAGACTCCCTGCTGAGCAGAGAGCCCGATGCGGGGCTTGATCCCAGGACCCCAGGATCATGACCTGAGCCAAAGGCAGAGGCTTTTAACCCACTGCGCCACCCAGGCGCCCCTCATACTTGATTTTTCATCTTACATAGATCCAACCAGGACCCTTGAAAACAGTGGCCCACATGTTTATCATACACTTTCTACTCACAGCATTACTTTCCATATGAATAATGTAACATGTCCATCTACATAACACAAATGAAGTAAAGGAGTTTGAATGTTAGCCACTTTTCAATTCCATTGATTGGGAAATACAATTAATTTGGACTAATGCATTATTTAGGCAACTATTAATATGAAAAAATTTTTCTATGCATTAAAAAATCTGTCAAGCTCTTATATATCTATAGCAATCCTTCTTTTTTTTTTAAAGATTTTATTTATTTATTTATTTGTCAGAGAGAGAGAGAGAGAGAGAGAGAGCACATACAAGCAGGCAGAGGCAGAGAGAGGAGCAGGCTCCCTGTGGAGCAGAGAGCCCAATGCGGGACTCGATCCCAGGACCCTGGGATCATGGCCTGAGCCAAAGGCAGCGGCTTAACCGACTGAGCCACCCAGGCGTCCCTATCTATAGCAATTCTTAAAATAAAAAACGGGAACATATAAAACAAATTTGCCTTTATAGGAAAAATAAAATAGAATATTTAAAATGCAGACTCAATGGAAAAAAATCTTAGACAAAAGAAAATCTTAGACTTGATTTCTGCTCAGTGTGACAAAGTAGGAAATGGTCAGGAACATTAACTATATGTTTATTCACAGCACATATTTTATTAAAAGTTTTTAAATGTGCTAAGGTCAAAATCAGTTTGTTTTCAAAAAAGAATTTTTGAAATCTCATTATTCGTTGAAATTCAGGAATATGTCCAGAAATGCTATTTGCATATATGAAATTATATATATATATAAATTTTAACTAAGCTTTTTAAAAACAAAATAATGGGTGACTTGTAATAAGGGTCTTTGTTTGAACTTAAAATTCCCATAACCATTTAGTTCATATGTATTTTCTTTTGGATAGCAAAAAAGCATTGGTACACTTATATTAATTTATCTTTATCACAGAGATATACTTAAAATTCCCAACTGTATTTATATATGGTAATTATTTATTCCTATTTTCTTCATGTATTCAAGGGAAAGAGTATATGTGTAAAAAGAAATTTATGCTATGATCACCTTAATTAGTTACAATAACCTCTCTAATCCCTTAAGATAAAGAATTGTACAGTTTGCAAGCTTTGCAGGCTGTGTTAAGTCACTGTTTTAATATGAAAGCCTAAGGACAAATCAAATCCCTCCCCAAAAGTTTATTAAAATAATTTATCTTAAAATTCCAATTAAAATAAAAATTTAATATCTTAAATATTTACAGTGGTACATATTTACTAACTTGACTATAATCACCCCTTTCTGACAATCTCATCAACAGATCATGGAGATTATATAAAGAACCATGTTTTTTGTAGAGTTGGCAGTGAATTTCTACCTTAAGCATATATACAGAAATCCTAATATTCTCCATCTCTCATTTTTCACATTGACATATAGATCAGAAACATCCATCACTTTCTAGGGGTTAGCATAGTTAAGTATGAAAACCTGCTTGTGAGAGCATTCTGGATATTAAATCTAAACAAGAAAGATATTGAAATGGAATATTCAGGAGCTAGTCTAATGAGGAAAATCGCCAGGTCTCATAATACAACAGACATCGGGAAAGAAGGTCAGAGCTAAATCAGTAATTGCTTCAAACTTTATCTTTAATGTACCTGAGATCTGGTGATAGAAAAATGAGAAAGCAGACAAGTGACAGCTTTTTATTTATCATGTGCCTGTGAATGATATAATCAATTTGAGACATATTTTTTCCTCTCTTTTCCAGACCCTTACAAAACACAGAAATCTTCTTCATCAAATTTATGTATAGCTTCCATTATAAATATTTCCTAAGGGTATGTTTCTGCTTACAAAACAAATTCCTGAAAAGAACATTCAAGAGAATTTATTGAGTCAATAAATATTTACTGAGCATTTCCTATGTATGGTCCAGATGCCACCTCCAGAACTGGGAGCAGGACAGACACAAATCCTGCCCTCACAGAGCAAGCAGGGTGGGAAGTGTCATGAATGGGGACTTCCAGAGCACAGCTGAAAGGCATGAGTGACTCATGCCATCCAAAAAGCACAGCTCTGTCCAGTAACACTTAGGGGAACTAACTGGATTATAGTGACATGAAATCAATGTATTTCTAGATGGATTCAAAGTTTTATTTCTTCCTTCCTGTTTTCCTACTACCTTTATGTCTATTTTAAAAGTAGGCTCAAATGGTTGATAGTGTTCGTGTATTCACTGAATTCTCTTCAGAAAGGGTTAATTATTTTAGCAATAAAAAAAAATGACTGGGGCTTCTGGGTGGCTCAGTGGGTTGGGGCCTCTGCCTTCGGCTCAGGTCATGATCCCAGGGTCCTCAGATCTAGCCCCGCATCAGGCTCTCTGCTCGGCAGGGAGCCTGCTTCTCTCCCGGCCTCTCTGCCTGCTTGTGGTCTCTGTCTGTCAAATAAATAAATAAAATCTTAAAAAAAAAAAAAGAAAAAAGAAAAAAAAAAGAAAATGACTGACCAAACATAAAATATCAACCTTCGTCGAGTCCTAGCAAAAGAAGGTACTATTGGGAGGAGTCAAGATGGCGGAGAAGTAGCAGGCTGAGATGACATCGGGTAGCAGGAGATCAGCTAGATAGCTTATTTAACCATTGTGAACACCTACAAATCCAACGGGAAATCAAAGAGAAGAAGAGCAACAATTCTAGAAACAGAAAATCAATCACTTTCTGAAAGGTAGGACCTGCGGAGAAGTGAATCCAAAGCGACAGGAAGACAGGCCGCGGGGGGAGGGGCCGGCTCCCGCAAGCGGTGGAGCAAGGGAGCACTAAATCGGGACTTTTTTAAAAGTCTGCTCAGCGGAGGGACATCACTACAGAGGCTAAACCGGGAGAAGCCCACGCGGGGTCAGCGTAACCCCAGGTCCCGTGGGGTCGCAGAAGGACCGGGGGTGTCTGAGTGCCACAGAGCTCGCAGGTATTAGAGCGAGGAAGCAGGCTACAGTGACAAAGCCGAAGAGTGAGCTCTCAGCCCGGGGTTACCTTGAGCCGGTCGCAGGCTGGGTGGGCTCAGAGCGCAGCCGGAGGCCATGCAGATGGAAGCGACCGGCGCTTTTCTCTAAGTGCCAGCAATTGACTGCTTTCTTCCAGGTGCGACCAGAGGCCAGGGAGCCAGGGGCGGTCAGGCGCTTTTCTCTGAGGGTGCACTGAGGAGCAGGACCCCAAGCTCTCGGCTCCTCCGGGCCGGAGATTGGGAGGCCGCCATCTTCATTCCTGTCCTCCGGAACTCTACGGAAAGCGCTCAGGGAACAAAAGCTCCCAAAAGCAAACCCGAGCAGATTACTTAGCCCGGCCCCGGCAAGGGTGGTGCAATTCCGCCTGCGGCAAAGACACTTGAGAATCACCACAACAGGCCCCTCCCCCAGAAGATCAACAAGAAACCAGCCAAGACCAACTTCACTCACCAAGGAGAACAGCGGAATTCCAGAGGAGGAGAAAGCAAATCTTATCTGGACAAAATGACAAGATGGAAAAACTCACCACAAAAAAAAAGAACAAGAGGCAGTACCGAAGGCTGGGGACCTAATCAATATGGACATTGGTAATATGACAGATCTAGAGTTCAGAATGACGATTCTCAAGGTTCTAGCCGGGCTCAAAAAAGGCATAGAAGATATTAGAGAAACCCTCTCTGGGGAGATAAAAGCCCTTTCTGGAGAAATAAAAGAACTAAAATCTAACCAAGTTGAAATCAAAAAAGCTATTAATGAGGTGCAATCAAAAATGGAGGCTCTCACTGCTAGGATAAATGAGGGAGAAGAAAGAATTAGTGACATAGAAGACCAAACAACAGAGAATAAAGAAGCTGAGCAAAAGAGAGACAAACAAATACTGGACCACGAGGAGAGAATTCGAGAGATAAGCGACACCATAAGACGACACAACATTAGAATAATTGGGATTCCAGAAGAAGAAGAAAGAGAGAGGGGAGCAGAAGGTATATTCGAGACAATTATTGGAGAGAATTTCCCTACTATGGCAAAGGGAACAAACATCAAAATCCAGGAGATGCTAAGAACGCCCCTCAAAATCAATAAAAATAGGTCCACACCTCGTCACCTGATAGTAAAATTTACAAGTCTTAGCGACAAAGAGAAAATCCTGAAAGCAGCCCGGGAAAAGAAGTCTGTTACATACAAGGGTAAAAAATTAGATTGGCAGCGGACCTATCCACAGAGACCTGGCAGGCCAGAAAGAACTGGCATGATATATTCAGAGCACTAAACGAGAAAAACATGCAGCCAAGAATACTATATCCGGCTAGGCTATCATTGAAAATAGAAGGAGAGATAAAGAGCTTCCAGGACAAACAAAAGCTGAAAGAATTTGCAAACACCAAACCAGCTCTACAGGAAATATTGAAAGGGGTCCTCTAAGCAAAGAGAGACCCTAAAAGTAGTAGATCAGAAAGAAACAGAGACAATGTACAGTAACGGTCACCTTACAGGCAATAAAATGGCACTAAATTCATATCTCTCCATAGTTACCCTGAATGTTAATGGGCTAAATGCCCCAATCAAAAGACACAGGGTATCAGAATGGATAAAAAAACAAAACCCATCAATATGCTGCCTACAAGAAACTCATTTTAGACCCGAAGACACCTCCAGATTTAAAGTGAGGGGGTGGAAAACAATGTACCATGCTAATGGAGATCAGAAGAAAGCTTCTATCAGATCAATTAGATTTTAAGGCAAAGACTATAATAAGAGATGAGGAAGGACACTATATCATACTCAAAGGGTCTGTCCAACAAAATGACCTAACAATCTTAAATATCTATGCCCCTAACATGGGAGCAACCAACTATATAAACCAAATAATAACAAAATCAAAGAAATACATCGACAGTAATACAATAATAGCAGGAGACCTTAACACTCCCCTCACTGAAATGGACAGATCATCTATGCAAAAGATCAACAAGGAAATAAAAGCCTTTAATGACACACTGGACCAGATGGACATCACAGATATATTCAGAACATTCCATCCCAAAGCACCAGAATATACATTCTTCTCTAGTGCACATGAAACATTCTCCAGAATAGACCACATCCTGGGTCCTAAATCAGGTCTCAACCGGTATCAAAAGATTGGGATCATTCCCTGCATATTTACAGACCACAATGCTCTGAAGCTAGAGCTCAATCACAAGAGGAAATTTGGAAAGAACGCAAATACATGGAGACTAAACAGCATCCTTCTAAAAAATGAATGGGTTAACCAGGAAATTAAAGAAGAATTGAAAAAATTCATGGAAACAAATGATAATGAAAACACAACGGTTCAAAATCTGTGGGACACAACAAAGGCAGTCCTGAGAGGACATATATAGCAGTACAAGCCTTTCTCAAGAAACAAGAAAGGTCTCAAATACGCAACCTAACCCTACACCTAAAGGAGCTGGAGAAAGAACAACAAAGAAAGCCTAAAACCAGCAGGAGAAGAGAAATCATAAAGATCAGAGCAGAAATCAATGAAATAGAAACTAAAAAAAAAAAAAAAAATAGAACAAATCAACAAAACTAGGAGCTGGTTCTTTGAAAGAATTAATAAGATTGACAAACCCCTGGCCAGACTTATCAAAAAGAAAAGAGAAAGGATGCAAATAAATAAAATCATGAATGAAAGAGGAGAGATCACAACCAACACCAAAGAAATACAAACAATTATAAGAACATACTATGAGCAACTGTACGCCAACAAATTCGACAATCTGGAAGAAATGGGTACATTTCTAAAGACATATAAACTACCACAACTGAACCAGGAAGAAATAGAAAACCTGAACAGACCCATAACCAGTAAGGAGATCGAAACAGTCATCAAAAATCTCCAAACAAACAAAAGTCCAGGACCAGACGGCTTCCCAGGGGAATTCTACCAAACATTTAAAGAAGAATTAATTCCTATTCTCCTGAAACTGTTCCAAAAAATAGAAATGGAAGGAAAACTTCCAAACTCATTTTATGAGGCCAGCATCACCTTGATCCCAAAACCAGACAAGGATCCCATCAAAAAAGAGAATTACAGACCAATATCCTTGATGAACACTGATGCAAAAATTCTCACCAAAATACTGGCCAATAGGATCCAACAGTACATTAAAAGGATTATTCACCACGACCAAGTGGGATTTATTCCAGGGCTGCAAGGTTGGTTCAACATCTGCAAATCCATCAACGTGATACAATACATTAATAAAAGAAAGAATAAGAACCATATGATACTCTCAATAGATGCTGAAAAAGCATTTGACAAAGTGCAGCATCCCTTCCTGATTAAAACTCTTCAAAGTGTAGGGATAGAGGGCACATACCTCAATATTATCAAAGCCATCTATGAAAAACCCACTGCAAATGTCATTCTCAATGGAGAAAAACTGAAAGCTTTTCTGCTAAGGTCAGGAACACGGCAAGGATGTCCGTTATCACCACTGCTGTTCAACATATTACTAGAAGTCCTAGCCTCAGCAATCGGTCAACAAAAAGAAATTAAAGGCATCCAAATTGGCAAAGAAGAAGTCAAACTATCACTCTTTTCAGATGATATGATACTATATGTGGAAAACCCAAAAGGCTCCACTCCAAAACTGCTAGAACTTGTACAGGAATTCAGTAAAGTGTCAGGATATAAAGTCAATGCACGGAAATCTGTTGCATGTCTTTACACTAACAACAAGACAGAAGAAAGAGAAATTGAGGAGTCAGTCCCATTTACAATCGCACCCAAAACCATAAGATACCTAGGAATAAATCTAACCAAAGAGGCAAAGAATCTATACTCAGAAAACTATAAAGTACTCATGAAAGAAATTGAGAAGACACAAAGAAATGGAAAAATGTTCCATGCTCATGGATTGGAAGAACAAATATTGTGAAAATGTCTATTCTACCTAAAGCAATCTACACATTTAATGCAATCCCTATCAAAATCCCATCCATTTTTTTCAAAGAAATAGAACAAATAATCCTAAAATTTATATGGAACCAGAAAAGACCTCGAATAGCGAAAGGAATATTGAAAAAGAAAGCCAAAGTCAGTGGCATCACAATTCCAGACTTCAAGCTCTATTACAAAGCTGTCATCATCAAGACAGTATGGTACTGGCACAAAAACAGACATATAGGTCAATGGAACAGAATAGAGAGCCCAGAAATAGACCCTCAACTCTATGGTCAACTAATCTTCGACAAAGCAGGAAGGAACGTCCAATGGAAAAAACACAGCCTCTTCAACAAATGGTGCTGGGAAAATTGGACAGCCACATGCAGAAAAATGAAATTGGACTATTTCCTTACACCACACACTAAAATAGACTCAAAATGGATGAAGGACCTCAATATGAGAAAGGAATCCATCAAAATCTTTGAGGAGAACGCAGGCAGCAACATCTTTGACCTCAACCGCAGCAACTTCTTCCTAGGAACATCACCAAAGGCAACAGAGGCAAGGCAAAAATGAACTATTGGGATTTCATCAAGATCAAAAGCTTTTGCACAGCAAAGGAAACAGTTAACAAAACCAAAAGACAACTGACAGAATGGGAGAAGATATTTGCAAATGACATATCAGATAAAGGGCTAGTATCCAAAATCTATAAAGAGCTTAGCAAACTCAACACCCAAAAAAAAAATAATCCAATCAAGAAATGGGCAGAGGACATGAACAGACATTTCTGCAAAGAAGACATCCAGATGGCCAACAGACACATGAAAAAATGCTCCACATCACTCGGCATCAGGGAAATACAAATCAAAACCACAATGAGATACCACCTCACACCAGTCAGAATGGCTAAAATGAACAAGTCAGGAAATGACAGATGCTGGCAAGGATGTGGAGAGAGGGGAACCCTCCTACACTGCTGGTGGGAATGCAAGCTGGTGCAACCACTCTGGAAAACAGTGTGGAGGTTCCTCTAAAATCTGAAAATAGAGCTACCCTATGACCCAGCAATTGCACTACTGGGTATATATCCTAAAGATACAAACGTGGTGCTCCGAAGGGGCATGTGCACCCAAATGTTTATGGCAGCAATGTCCACAATAGCCAAACTATGGAAGGAACCTCCATGTCCATCAACAGATGAATGGATAAAGAAGAGGTGGTATATATACACAATGGAATACTATGCAGCCATCAAAGAAATGAAATCTTGCCATTTGCGACGACGTGGATGGAACTAGAGGGTATTATGCTTAGCAAAATAAGTCAATTGGAGAAAGACAACCATCATATGATCTCTTTGATATGAGGAAGTGGAG
>JAHRIG010007929.1:0-29981 GCA_020311275.1 Eira barbara | reverse complement strand
TTTTTTATGAAAGGTATTGTTAAGATAAAGTAGTTTAAAAACGTTAAAAGAGGAAAGGGTAAAAGTTTAAAAAAATTAGCAGAAGAAAAAAAAGAAAATTAAAAAAAAAATTAATTAACTGCACGACCAAAGAATCATGGGGAGAGCCATGAATTCCATGCTTTGCTTTCTCCGCCTCTGGAATTCGGCTGTTCTCCTTGGTAAGTGAACTTGGTCTTGGCTGGATTTCTTGTTGATCTTCTGGGGGAGGGGCCTTTTGTAGTGATTCTCAAGTGTCTTTGCACGAGGCGGAATCACACCACTCTTACCAGGGGCCAGGCTAAGTAATCTGCTTAGGTTCGCTTTTGGGAGCTTTTGTTCCCTGAACGCTTTCCATAGAGTTCTGGAGGATAGGAATGAAAATGGCGGCCTCCCAATCTCTGGCCCAGAGGAGCTGAGAGTTCGGGGCCCGACTCCTCAGTGTGCCCTCAGAGAAAAGCGCTCAGTCACTCCTGTCTCCCTGACCTCCAGCCACTCTCCAAGCTCATCCAGCCTTTGCCCCGTTCAAGGTAACCCCAAGTTGAGAGCTCACTCCTCAGCTCTGTCTCTGTAGCTGGCTTCCCTTTTCTAATACCTTCAAGCCCTGCAACACTCAGACACCCCCTATCCTTCTGTGACCCTGTGGGAACTGGGGCCACGCTGACCCTGCATGGGCTTCACCCCGGTTTAGCCTCTGGAGCAATGTCCCTCAATGGAGCAGTCTTTTAAAAGTCCTGATTTTGTGCTCCATTGTTCAGCCACTTGCCAGGACCCGGCCCCTCCCACCGTGGTCTATTTTCCCGTCGCTTTGGGTTCACATCTCTGCTGGTCCAACCTTTCAGAAAGTGGTCGATTTTCTGTTTCTATAATTGTTGCTCTTCTTCTCTTTGATCTCCTGTTGGATTTGTAGGTGTTCACAATGGTTTGACAAGCTATCTAGCTGATCTCCTGCTACCTGATGTCATCTCAGCCGGCTATTTCTCTGCCATCGTGTGTGTGTGTGTGTTTTAAAGATTTTATTTGACCCAGAGGGAGAGACATCACAGGTAGGCAGAACAGCAGGCAGAGAGAGGGAGAAGCAGGTTCCCTGCTGAGCAGAGAGCCTGATGCGGGGCTCACTCCCAGGATGCTGAGATCATGACCTAAGCCGAAGGCAGAGGCTTAACCCACTAAGAGACCCAGCTGCCCCACACATGTAGTGTTTTCTTCTATCCTTTTCCTTACTTCTCTGAATGGAAAAGGAAGTGGTGACTGGAGCCTGGCTTCTGATTTAAAGGAATGGGAGGTAAGGGATTTGAAAGGGCAGTGTTCATGCAGACATGGCCCTCAGTGCACAGTGAGCAAAGGTTTGAAGCTTGGACTTGGAAGAGTTGGTGTTCAGGGAGGATGTTGTCCAAGTTTCCAGCACAGAGTCACTTGGCTGGTCTTCCTACTCGGACCAGTTCCTGCCTTTCTAAGGGGAGCTTGAAGTGGCTTGGAACCCTAGGGCACTTGAGGAATGATCTGGATGGGACACCTGGGTGGGCCAGTGTAGACAAACTCAGGGAATTCCAGAGCTAAATGAACACATTTCTGTAGCTGGAGTTTGCTTCTCTGTGAGTAGCATTGATATGGGGTAAAAAGCAGTCTCTGGATCTTATGACTCATCATGTGAGCAGGTCTGAGCCTGGAAGCATTGTCAGATCAGATAGCTGGGAGATTGTGAGGCCATGGTGGTGGACCATCACTCTTGAGGACAGGCCATCCTGCTCCAGGGACAGGGCTCTGCTCCCTGGCCAGCCCTACTGCTGCAGATGTACGACGAAAGTGACTTTCTCTTTTGTTCTCATGTATTCGGCTCAGCAGGGTGGTTGGTGGGAAGCCACCCACAGGCAACCTTATTGATTTTTGCCAAGGTGCCCCTTGCTTCCTCAGAAGAGGCGCAGCAGGTATCCTCTGCGTGGTGTTTATAAATTCAACCAACAGAAGCACTTCTTCCAGAGCCACACCCCTGAGAAATCCTCCACTTTCCTGTGCTGTGTGGAAGAGGCCAGTTTTCATTTGGAACTGAAATCTCAGCTCCTGCTATTAGGTTCTAAGGCCACATCAGTCTCCATGAAGCTCTAGTTCTGCTTGGGGCCTGATGTGCAAGACTGAGGCCAAACCTGGACATCCTGCTGCTGCTGCTGCAGCTTCCTTCCTGAAAACTGTGCACCAAAGTCCAGTTTGTGATGACATCCCAGGAAAGAGGGATAGGTGCACCACTCCACCTGACCACAGGAGGATGCTGGATGTCAGTCACAGGTGGCTGGTGTAGGGAGGAGAGGTGTCTGTTTCCCAGGACCTGGACCAGAGGGAGATCAGGGGCCCCAGGATGCTTTTCTGCTCAGCTTTCTCAGGTGAGTTCATCAGGCAAGGGGAGGGAGTGTGTGTGCTCACCTGTAATCGAGGAAGGTGTCTGGTTTCAGGTTTCATGTGCAAGTGGATTCCCCTTATGGCTCATTTTCCTGATGGTGTTGAGGGTGCATTAGGTGGACCCCTTGGCCCAGGCATCCTGTCTGAGCAAGAGCTCTGGTCACCTTTTCCCACAGGGCTCTGGACTAGGAAATTGGAGTGAGTCAGAAGTGAAACCATCCATGTAGGCCTCTGTTTCTCCCTTACCAAGATGGACTTCTGACTGTGATAACTGCTCTGGAAATATAAAGTAGGAGGCAGGGCTGGGGTGATGAAAGGGAGGTGGGGTAGTGGTTGCTATTCATATAGGGGGAAGGTGGTATTTCACTAGGAAGGTGATACTTGAATCAGGATCTAAAGATGGTGACTGATATCACATCAAGAGCATTCTAAATGGAAGGAAAAGCATGTGCAAAAGCCCCAGGGCAGGAGCATACCAGGTATGTCCAGGAGCAGCAAGAAGGCCCTGTGGCCACAGGAGATAGGTTAGGACGTGACCTCCAGGAGGTGACAGTAGGGTGACAGAAAGCCATTACAGGGCTGTGACCCCATGGGACCTTGTTTTACTGGGCCATCCTGGCTACAGTGTTGAGAACAGATGACACAGGTTTGAGGATGGACAAGGGAGGTCAATAATGAAGCTTTTCTAGGAAATCAGGCAAGAGATGCGTTCTAGTGTGGACCAGACAGATGGCCTTGGAAGGAGTGGTTAATCCTATTCTGGGTACATTTTGACGACAGAGTTCACAGGATTTGCTGATGGCGTAGAAATTGGGAATGGGAGAAAGGAGGAATTGAGAGAACTCCCAGCTCTTGTTGGTTGCCCCACGTGAGGGGGAGGAGGAGGTTTCCGGGAGTAGGAGGTAGTCTGTGTTCCACATGCGGAGAAAGGTGCCTTTCACAGTGGACCTGCTGATGTTTGTGTCTGGGAGTACTCTGAACTTCTACCCCCTCAGCAACTTTCGTATAAGTCTCCCCTACTTTTTCAAAGTTCACGGTAAGACACTTGGCTCTTTTGAAAGATCTATGTTTTTACCCAGCTTCAGTAGCAGGAAGAAACCTGAAGAGGATTTCCCTCTTACGAAAAAAGTCAAAGAGTGGACATTGCGTTCAGCATCTGTTTTGTGGGGAACCCCTACAGAGACAGCGTGCTCCCCAGCCAGCTCCTTTCTGGGCACTGCTCTCTGTATCCAGCCACCAGTGCTTTGAATTGTGTCTGTGAGCATCTGTTGGGCTTTATCTGCATTTATTTTGGGTATTGATTAGGAAGTTGTGTCCTGAGGCTGAAGAAAGGCCAATGAGAAGAAATTTTTGGAGTCTGTTCATGCTCACTAATTTTTCCATATAATTTAATGGTAATTCCTTCTTTACACAATTTCTGCTGTGAAAGCTTTCCTAGGAAAACTTTACTTTCAAAGAGCAGGGGAACCTGTACCCCTCCCACAGGGTTAGCTTTAGTCTCCATGTTACACAGAACATTCCATGACTTGCAGATTTTATCAAACATTGTGCCTTTGAGCACCTTCATCTCTTTCCCGCGCCCCGCCCCCGCCCCTGCTTCACTGAATCTGGCAACCACCAATTTGTTTTCAGTATGTATGTGTTCATTATGATTTTGTTTCCATGTGGAATGGACATGAGAGCATCTGGTGTTTGTCACTCTGTGTCTAAGTTACTTAGCATAATGCTCTCAAGGTTTATGTTTCCATATCTGGTTATTGTGAATGATGCTCCAGTGAACTTGGGAGTGCATCTCTCTTTTCGAGGGAGTGTTTTCGTGTTCTCCAAAAAATATTCAATAGAGCAATTACTGGGTCTCATGGTAGTTGTGTTTATCATTTTCAGGAACCTCCATACTGTTTGGCACTGTGGCTGCACCAATGTACATTCCCACCAACAACCTATAGGGTCCCCTCATCTACACATGCTTGATCACACCTGGTGTCTCTCTCTGGGACAATTGCCATTCCAACCATTGTGACAGCTGACTCCTGTTGACTTACAATTCCCTGATGACAATTAGTGATGTCGAGCAACTTTTTCTGTGTCCGTTGGCCACATGTATGTTATCGTTGGAAAGTATTTTTTCACATATTCTCTCCATTCTTTATTTAGTTTTTGTTTAGATTTATATGTGTGTCTTGTGTATTTTGGATATTAGCTTCTTCTCACGCATATGATGTACAGATGTTTTTGGTCATTGGGTAGGTTGCCTTTTAAGTTTTTGATGGTTTCTTTTGCCATGAAGAAGATCTCAGTTTGATGTCGTTCCACTTCCTTATTTTTGCCTTTTTTGCCTTTGCTTTTGGTGTCTGATCTGAAGACTTTGCCAAAACTAATGTCAAGAAACTTACTACCTGTGTTTTCGTCTTGGAGGTCTATCGATTCAGGTCTTATGTTCAAGTCATTCATTCATTTTAAAATTTCTGTGTGCGGCGTTGTGATCTAGTTACATTCTTCTGCATATAGTGTCCAGTTTTCTCAGTATCGTTCACTGAAGAGAAAGTCCTCTCCACATTGTACGTTTTCTGCTCCTGTGTTGTAAGTTAAGACCATATATGTGCGGGTTACTTTCTGGGCTTTCTATTTTGTTCTATTCTATTCTGTGTGTGTTTATTTATGCCGGTACCATACTGTTTGGATGATCATAACTTTGTATTCTAGCTTGAAATCTGGGAGTGTGGCGACTGCAGATTTCTTTCTCTGGATTTCTTTGGGTATTTGGGGTCTTTTTTGAAATCATATGAATTTTAGAACTGTCTTCTATTTCTTTGAATCATCTCATTGGGATTCGGATAGGGATTTCATCACATCTGTAGATTGCTTTGGGTATGATGAACATGTTAACATTATTAACTTTTCCAGTTAATGAGCATGGCATATGCTTCTATTTATTTGTGTTGTCTTCCATTTCTTTGACCCACACATTCCTCCCCACCCCAACACACACACGCACTTCCTTTATTTTCCACCATGGGTTCAGTGTACCAGGTCTTTCTTATTCTTAGTTACTCTTATTCCTAGATATTTTTTTCTCCATGCAATTGTAAATGGCATTGCTTTCTTAGTCTCTCTTTGTGAAAGTTTATCTTCAGCATATAGAAACACAACAAGTTGGAGTACCTGGGTGACTCCTTTGGTGAAGCACCTGCCTTCAGGTCAGGTCATGATTCTGGGGTCCTGGGATGGAGCCCCTAATTGGGCTCCCTGCTCAGTGGGGTGCCTGCTTTTCTCTCTCCCTCTGCTGCTCCCCCTGCTTATACTCATGCTTCCTCTATCAAATAAATAAATAAAATATTTTAAAAGAAGAAATGTAACAGGTCTTTGTATGCCAACTTTGTATCCTGCAGCTTTACTGAATTTGTTTTCTCTAACAGTTTTTTTGGTGAAATCTTTGTGGGTTTCTATATATAGTATCATGTCATCTGCAAATAGTGACTGTTTTCTATTCCTATTTGGATTTCATATCTTTTTTTGTCTCAATGTTTTGTCTAGGACTTTCAGTGCTATGTTGAATGAAAGTGGTGAGAGTGAGCATCTATCTTTGTCTTGTTCTTGATCTTTGTGGAAAAGTTTTCAGCTTTTCACTCTTGAGTATGGTGCTATGGGCTTTTCATATAGGGCCTTTTAAAAATATTTATTTATTTTAAAAATTTCTTTTCAGTGTTCCAGAATTCATTGTTTATACACCACACCCACTGGTCCATGCAACATATAGAGCCTTTATTGTGTTGAGGTATGTTCCCCCAATACCCAGATGGTTTAGTGTTTTATCATAAATGCATATTTAATCTTGTGAGAAGTTCTTTCTACATCTATTATAACAATCATATGATTTTATCTTTTATTTTGTTAAGGTGGTGTATCTCATTGGTGGATGTGCAGATGTGGAATCGTTCTTGCATCACTGGAATAAATCCCACTGGATCATATTGTGTGATTCTCCTGATGTATTGTTGAATTCAGTTTGCTGATTAATTTCTTGACTTAATTTTTACATCTATGTTCATGAGGGATATTGGCATTTCCTTTTCTTGTAGTGTTTCTTCAATCCTTTTCTTGAATTTTTTTGGTAGCAGGATAATGCTTGCTTCATAAAATGAGTTTGAACAGATGCTCTCCTCTCCTATTTTTTAAAGAGTTTGAGAAGGATTTGTATTAATTCTACTGTCTGGCTGAACCCCTCAGTGAAAATTTTTGGTCTTGGACATCTGGTTCTTGGGAGGTTTTTGATTATCAAATCAATCTTTTTTACTACTGATCAGTCTGTTCAGATTTTTTTTACTTTCATGCTTCAGTCTTTCTAGGTTGTTGGTAGGGACTTATCCATTTCTTCTAGGTTGTTCAGTGTATTGGCCTCTACTTGCTCATAGTACTCTTATGATCCTTTGTATTTTTGTGGTATTCAGTGTCATGGATCATCTTTTCTTCCTTTTTTTAAAGCTTCTCATTTTTTAAAATTTAAATTCAATTGGGCAAGGTATAGTACATCATTATTTTTTGATGTAATGTTCAGTGATTCATTATTAATGATTTAATTAGTTCAATGATTCGTAGAGTATAACAGCCAGGGCTTATCACCACACATGCCCTCTTTAATGCCCATCACCCAGTTACCCAATCCCCCCACCCACTTCCCTTTCTGAAGCCATCAATTTGTTTCCCAGAGTCAAGAGTCTCATATGGTTTTTCTCCATCTCAGATATCTTCCCATTCAGGTTTCTACCCTGTCCCTATGATCCTCTGTGTTATTCCTTATATTCCACATATGAGTGAAACCATATGATAACTGTATTTTTCTGCTTGACTTATTTCATTTAGCATAATCCCCTCCAGTTCCATCCATGTCAATGCAAATGGTAAGTATTCATCATTTACGATGGCTGAGTAATATTCCATTGTATATATGAACCACATCTTTTTTTTAAAGGATTTTATTTATTTATTTGACAGAGAGAGAGAGAGAGAGATCACAAGTAGGCAGAGAGGCAGGCAGGGAGAGAGGGGGAAGCAGGCTCCCCACTGAGCAGAGAGCCCTATCATGACCTGAGTCTAAGGCAGAGGCTTAACCCACTGAGTCACCCAGGGGCCCCTGAACCACATCTTCTTTATACATTCATCTGTTGAAGGACATCTCAGCTCCTTCCACGGTTTGGATATTGTTGACATTGCTGCTATGAACACTGGGGTGCATGTGCCTGTTCTTTTTACCAAATCCGTATGGTAAATACCCAGGAGTGCAGTTGGTGGGTCACAGGGTAGCTTTATTTTTAATGTCTTGAGGAAACTCCATACTGTTTTTTGGAGTGACTGTACCAGCTTGCATTCCCAACAACAGTGTAAGAGGGTTCCCTCTTCCACTGTTGTGTAAGATGTTTCACATCCTCACCACCATTTGTTGTTTCCTGTCTTTTAAATTTTGCCATTCTCACTGGTGTAAGGTGGTGTCTCATTGTGGTTTTGGTTTTTATTTCCCTGATGGCAAGTGATGTGGAGAATTTTTTCATGTGTCTGTTAGCCATTTGTATATCTTTTTTGGAGAAGTGTCTTTTTGTGTCTTCTGCCGATTTCTTGAGTGGACTCTTTGGTTTTTGGGTGTTGAGTTTGAGAAATTCTTTGTAAATCTTGGATACCAGACCTTTAACTGTAATAGCATTTGCAAATATCTTCTCCCGTTCTACAGGTCGCCTTTTAGTTTTGTTGATTGTTTCCAAGCTTTTCATCCTGATAAAGTACCGAAAGTTCATTTTTACTTTTGTTTCCCTTGACTTTAGAGACGTGTCTTGAAAGAAGTTGCTGTGTTGGAGGTCGAAGAGGTTGCTGCCTGTGTTCTGTGGGATTTTGGTGTGAGGCAGGAATTAATCATCTTTCTTTCCTGAATGTATTTGAGCCCTCTCTCTTTCTTGGTGAGTCTAGCTAAAAGGTTGTTTGTTTTGTTTATCTTCCCAACAAAGGCAGCTCTTATTTTCATTGATCTTTTGTCTTTTTAGTCACCATTGTATTTATTTTCACATTCCTTTTTGTTATTTCCTTATGCCTACTGATTTGGGGATTTGCTTTTCTCCCCCCTCCTTTTTTCCCATGGATGTGCATGGAAGGCATGAGCCTTCTTGTGGATTGACAAGGATCCGAATTTCTATGAACTTCCCCCTTAGAACTACTTTTGTTGCATCCCATAAGTTTTTGTAAGTTCTCCTTTCTGTCTCAGGGTACTTCTAAAATTTCTTGATTTCTTCTTTGACAGTTGGTTGTTTAGTAGCATGTTGTTACATCTCCACATGTTTTTGACTGTCCCATTTTCTTCTTGTGAATGATGGCTAGTTTCATACCATTGTGGTTGGACAAGATCTGAACCAGAAGGTGATGGAGCATTCCCATTAAACGTTGGTTTCCTGGGGTTTTTTTGTCTGAGGGAAGAACATGAGTTTTGTTGGGACAGAGGGAGGTTTTGTGAGACTGGAGCCAGGGGTGGGGGTCAACCCTTATTAGAAGTACTGACTACCATGCAGGCTGTGCACTACTGTTCACACTGTAGTCCTGATGGACCTGTACTTCATTAGAAGCATTTTCTATGAGGTGCAGGGGTGCCCTTCTGTAACAGAAAGGTGTCATGTGAGTTCGTAGCATGGCCCCAGGTCAGCAACCAGGATGTATGGTATTGTGGGAGATTAGAACCAGGCTTTCTGTTGAGCGTGACTGAAACAGGGCATGGTGAGCTTCATGACAATAGCTGAGGTCCTGAGTGACCCACTGGGTGTTGGTGGTGGGTGGGGTAGCAGGGCCTGTGGATCTGTTTCATCATATCCTGTGGAATTCAGGGACACCCTCCTGTCTATTGAGTTGTGTGGAGTCAGGTAGACAGCAGTCCCTGGCCAGGCACAAGGGTCACAGTAGATCGCCACTAGAAGGGCAGTGTGTAGGGGCAGCCACTGTTTGATGTCCATGAAAACGGATTGGGATCTGGCGACTGTGATTCCTACAAGCAACATGGGGAGAGGAGGGAGGTGGTGGTGCATACTTCCTAGGGTTGTGGTCAGGACTAATCTGGAGCCCACGAGGTCAGTCATGCCTGGCCAGAAGGCACCCAGTCACGGTAGCTATGGACACTGTGCCCATGGTACTTTTGTGCCAGCTGGCTCCCATGCTGTCGCCCCCTACTTTTCATCATCTTCATGGTCATGAGCCTCTACTCTTGCCCCATGACCTCTGGGGTATTGCTTTCCCTCCATCTGGTCCTCCTCTTCTGCACTGTGCAACCTGATGCCAGGGTAGCCTTCTAAAGAGGCACCCCTGTCAGTACCCTGATGGAACACTTCCATGGATCCCCTATGAGGTGAGGATAATACCTTGCCCTGGAAGGGGGCTGCAGGTCCCCAATCAAGAGAGCCATCTCCCTTTTCATCCTGGCCTGCCCTCCCCTCAGTCCTCCTCAGGGGAGATCTTCCCACTTCCTCAGCTTACAGCTCTGAACTTAAAAAATGAATATTGTTTTCAATTTCTCATCACCCTAGTTCATCCATGCCATGTCTTTCAAATCTGTTAGTGGGTTTTCAGCAGTCCTGGAGGGCTGTCTTCTCAAGGAGGGGATGACCTCAGATGGGTAGCCTTCCTTCTCACCTCCCTCAGCATGTCCCTGAGTCCTGGAGCTGGAGCCAGCTGTCCCGCTGATGGTTACAGGACCTGAGCCAGCCCATCCTGAGCCCAGGATGTGCCGGCTGTGTAGACGGATGTGGCCAGGAGCAGTGGGCAACTGGCATGGGCCAGGACGGGCAGATACATTCTCCTTATCATTCTTTCCCCCCCTCTTCCTCCCAGAGGTAGCTCAGAGCAGCCTCCGAGCCCCACATCTCAAGATCCCTTGATCTGTGCCTCCCGCCTTCAGCTGGTGACCTTGGTGTTTTCACATCGCTTCTGCCTCCTGTACCCACACCCATGGCATTTACTCAATCAGGGCAGGGATTGTACCCTTGTCTGTACCTGGTCTTCTTCCTCTCCCGCACTGAGCCCATCCACATTTGTATCTTCCACGTATGTGCTTCGAAGCAAGCCCATCCACAGGAAACATATAAGCCAAATGGATCCAGGTGAAGACCACTTAATTAGAGATCCAGGATGTGTAACAAACCTGCTCTGAAACCTGTCTCACACTCTGTGACTATCTCATACTAAAACAGAAACAGTATTAGCTTTCTGGATTATGAAGTGGCATCTGTCTCTACTTACACTCTTGAATGCATAGGTGCTGAGACTGGATAGAAAGGGACCATGGCTTCCATGGACTAGAGTTAACAGGCAAAGTAGAAGAATTCAACAGATAATCACGTCAAAAAATGGGCAAAAGACATGAACAGACACTTCTCCAAAGAAGACATACAAATGGCTAATGAACACATGAATAAATGCTCATCATCATTAGCCATCAGGGAGATTCAAATCGAAACCACTTTGAGATACCCTTTACATCAGTTAGAATGGCCAAAATTAACAAGACAGTAAGCAACAAGTGTTGGAGAGGATGTAGAGAAAGGGGAACCCTCTTACACTGTTGGTGGGAATGCAAGTTGGTGCAGCCACTTTGGAAATAAGTGTGCAGATTCCTTAAGAAATTAAAAATAGAGCTACCCTGTGACCTTGCAATTGTACTACTGGGTATTTACCCCAAAGATACAGATGTAGTGAAAAGAAGGGCCATCTGTACCCCAATGTTCATAGCAACAATGACCACAGTCGCCAAACTGTGGAAAAAGCCAAGATGCCCTTCAACGGACGGATGGATAAAGAAGATATGGTCCATATATACAATGGAATCTTATGCCTCCATCAGAAAGGGTGAATACCCAACTTTTGTATCAACATGGATGGCACTGGAGGAGATTAAGCTGAGTGAAATAAGTCAAGGAGAGAGAGTCAATTATATGGTTTCACTTATTGTGGAGGATAAGGAATAACATGGAGGCCATTAGGAGAAGGAAAGGAAAAGTGAGTTGGGGGAAATCAGAGGTGGAGATGAACCATGCGCTACTGTGGACTCTGAGAAACAAACTGAGGGTGTTGGAAGATAGGTGGTGGGGAGTTAGGTGAGCCTAGTGGTGGGTATTAAGGAGGGCACATATTGCATGAAACACTGGGTGTGGTGCATAAACAATGAATCTTGGAACATTGAAAAAATAAAATAAAAAATAGTATAAGAATTCAATGAAATTTTAATTCCGGGCATAGAGCAAATAATTGTTGTAGAGTAAATACTCCCAAGTAGGGTTTATGAACATTATGTAGCAACAGCTTTTTCAAATAGGTTACTGGAAGAAAAATCTTTTTTTTTTTTTTTGAATTATTTATTTTAATTCCAGTTGAGTTAACACAGTGTTGTATTAGTTTCAGGTATACAATATGTGATTCAGTAGTTCTATGTATTACTCAGTGCTCATCAAGAAAAGTGTACTCTTAAGTCCCCTTCATCTATTTCACTCATCCCTCCATCCATCTCCCCTCTGGTAACCATCAGTTTGTTCTCTATTGTTAAGAATCTGTTTTCAGTTTTTCTCTTCTTTCTCCTTTATTTATGTATGTTTGTTTCTTAAATTCTACACAAGAGGGACATGCTATAATATTGTCTTTCTCTGACTAACTAATTTCATTTAGGATAATACTTTCTAGCTCCACCCATGTGGCTGCAAATGGCAAGATTGTATTCTTTTTATGGCTGAATAATATTCCACTCTGTGTGTGTGTGTGTGTGTGTGTGTGTGTGTGTGTGTGTGTGTGTGTGTATGCATCTATCATCTCATTTATCACTTTATCAACAGACACTTGGGGGTTGCTTTCATATTGTGATGTTGCAAATAATGTTGCAAGAAAAATAGGGGTGCATGCATCCTTTTGAGTTACTGTTTTCATATTCTTTGGGTAAATACCCAGTAGTGTGATTGCTGGATCCTAGGGTAGCTCTATTTTTAACATCTCGAGGAACCTCCATACTGTTTTCCAGAGTGGCTTCACTAGGTTTCATTCCCACCAACAGTGCATGAGAGTTCCCCTTTCTCCACATTCTCCCAACAGCTGTTGTTTCTTGTGCTGCTGATGTGAGCCATTCTGACAGTATGAGGTAATATCTCATTGTACTTTTGGTTTGCATCTTCTTGATGATGGGTGATGGTGAACATCTTTTCTGGTGGCCATCTGTATTCCTTGGATAAATGTATGTTCATATCTTCTGCCCACTTTTCAACTGGACTATTTGTTTTTTGGTTGTTGAGTAGTATCAGTTTTATATATTTGGGACAGTACCCCTTTATTGCATAGGGTATCTTCTCCCTTTCAGTAGGTCGTCTAATTATTACTTTTTCATTGTTTTCCCACTGTGTGGAAACTTTTTATTTTAATGAAGTCCCAATAGTTTATTTTTGCTTTTGTATCCTTTGCCTCAGGAGACAGTCTAGAAAAATGTTGCTATGATCCATGTCAAGAAGTTACTGTGTGTGCTGTCCTGTAGGATTTTTATGGTTTCAGGTCTCCCACTGAGGTCTTGAAAGTGTTTTGAGTTTATTTGCCTGTATGGTGTAAGAAAGTGGTCTCATTTCATTCTTTTGTGCATAGATGTCCAGTTTCTCCAACACTATTTGTCACAGAGACTGTCCTTTGCCCTTTTGATATCCTTACTTGCTTTGTGGAAGATTAATTGGTCTCAAAATTGTGGGTTTAGGTCTCAGATTCTATCCCATTCCCTTGGTCGCTGTATTTTTGTGCCAGTACCATACTGTTAGGATGACTACAGCTTTGTAGTATAAACTGAAATCTGGAATCGTGACTCTTCGAGCTTTCTTTTTCTTCTCAACATTGTGTTGGCTATTCAGTATCTTTTGTGGTTCCATACAAATTTTTAGGAGTGTTTATTTGAGCTCTCTCTGTTTAATTTAAATTCAATTAGCCAACTTATAGTATGTCATTAGTTTCAAGTGTCCAATAATATATCAGTTGTATATAATACCCGGTGCTCATTGTATCATATGCTCTCCTTGATGCCCATCACCCAGTTATTTCCTCCAGCAACCCTCAGCTTTTCTCTGTAGTTAAGAGGCTCTCATGGTTTTCCTCCCTCTCTGATGACCCCATTCAGTTTTTCCTCCCTCCCCCTATGATCCTCTGTGCTGTTTCTTATATTTCATATATGAGTGAAACCATATGGTAATTGTCTTTCTCTGACAGACTGATTTCCCTCAGCATAATACCCTCTAGTTCCATCCAGGTCGGTGTGATGGTAAGTATTCATCCTCTCTGATGGCTGAATACTATTCCATTGTAGATACAAACCACATCTTCGTTATGCATTCATCGGCCCGTGGACATCTGGGCTCTTTCTGTCATTTGGTTATAGTGGATATTCGTGCTAGAAACCTTGATGAGAAGGTGTAACCACTTTTCACTAAATCTGCATCTTCAGGGTTAATACCTAGTAGTGCAATTGCTTGGTCATAGAGTAGCTCTATTTTTAACTTCTTCAGGAAACTCAATACCATTTTACAGAGTAGCTGTATGAGCTTGCATTCCCGCCCAAAGTGTAAGAGAGTTACTCTTTCACTACATCCTTGCCAACATTCGTTGCTCCCTGTCTTGATAAATTTAGCCATGCCAAATGTTGTCAGGCGGTATCTGATTGTGGTTTTGATTTGCGTTTTCCTCATGGCCGCTGATGTTGAGCACTTTTTCGTGGGTCTGTTGGTCACTTGAATGTCCCCTTTTAGAAAGGTGTGTTCATGTATACACACCATGTCTTAAGCTAGGATGGGGGTAGGCCCAGGAGCATGGAAGGTGTGATCTGCTTAGGTACGGAGAACTTCACAAGCTCTGAATTGAGGTATAGAGATAAGGAGAGTATGAGGCTCAATATTATGGTCAGTACGGTATTAGAGTATAAATAAACAGGGATTGGTTCAAGATTGTATTCAGATTTCTGCTGCTCTAAATCCTTTCTGGAGTTCTGAAAAGGCGTGATTTTTGACCTTGCTGTGGGGTGAGTCCTCTGCTTCCGTGAGGTGGCCCATTCCCTGGGATTTAGAGCCAGACCAGTGGGAGTGGTTCTTTAAAAAGCCAACCCAAGGTTAAGGTTAGGACCTAGTGGCATGGCAGGCCCAATCTTCCATCCCTATGGTGAACTTCCCAGGGGGCTGAATTGAGGGCATGGGTCAGGGGGAGTGTCAGGCTTAGGGTTTGTGTCCAGGGGGCCACTAAATAGGGGGTTGGGTTCAGGGGGCCATGCAGATAAATCCTAGTCTGAATCCGTTGCTGAGTTCCAAGTGGCATGGTATCCTTCTGGGTGGCATGCTGAGTCCTCTGGCATGGCTCAGATATACGAAGCTTTGGGGATTTGGAGCCAGGCCTCTGGAGATGGAAGCCTTAGAATCCAACCTAGAGTTAGGGTTAGGGCCTAGGGGCATGGCAGGCCGGATCTGCCAGTGCTGAGGTGACACTCCCGAGGGCTTGAGTTGAAGGCAAGGGTCAGGCTGAGTATCAGGCTCTATGTGTCCAGAGGAGGACGCTGAAGGTGGTGTGGGCTAAGTGGACATACAGATTTCTCCCTCTCTGAATCCTTTCTGGAATAACAAATGGCATGGATGCCTTTTGGGTGGCAGGAGGAGTCCACTGGTATTGCTCGTGTGTATGCAGTCCCTGGGTATTGGGAGTCAGGTGTCTGGGGACAGACCTTTAAGAATACAACAGACTGTTAGGGCGAAAGCATGGGGGCAGGCAGGCCTGATCTGCCATCGCTGAGGTGAGGGCCCTAGGGGCTTGAGTTGAGGGCGTGGGTCTGGCTGGATGTCAGTCTCCATGTTTGTACTCAGGTTCCAGTGAAGGTGGGGGCAACCTCTGGTGGGCATGTTGACTTCTCCTACTCTGAAGTTTTTGCAGAGTTCCAAATGGCATGGTTAGCTTCTGGGTGGCAGGCAGATGCCACTGCCATTGGTCAAGTGTCCCCAGTCTGGAGGGCTTGAGGGCCAGGACTCTGTGGACAGAAGCCTGAAAACCCAAGCTAGAGAAAGGGTTAGGGTGTAGGGGCACAAAGGTCAGATCTTCCTGCACTGAGGCAAGGGCCCTGGGAGGCTGAGTTGAGGTCAGGGGTCAAGCGGCGTGTCAGGCTGAGGCTTTTCATCCAGGGGGGGCCGCTTAATGTGGGGGTGGTCTCAGGGGGGCATGCACAAGTCTCGTACTCGGAGGGATTTGCACAACTCCAAATGGAATGGTTACCTTCTGGGGAATGGGTGGAGTCCTGTGGTTTGGCTCAGGGTTCCCAGTCTAGAGGGCTTGGGGGCCACGCCTCTGGGGATGGAACCTAAAAACACAACCTAGGGTTAGGGTTAGGGCCTAAGGGCCTGGAAGGCCTGATCTGCCAGCACTGAGATGACTCTTTCAGGGGGCTGAGTAGAGGGCAGAGGTTGCCAGTGTTCTGGGGTGATTCAGGCCAGCGTGTGCCTGTCGTTGAGAGTGCTTTCTCACAAGGTTCAGGCCATGACGACTGGGACGACGGGCTAGGCCCAGTCGGCTCTCCTGAGGGCCCCTGTTGCCAGAAGCGAGTTTGCTGGGGGGGGTTCTGGCCAATTCTCATGAGGTTTCTGTCTAAGTCCATATCGATTTGGGCAGAAAGCTTATGAGAATTGGATGCTGTTGTGCGGTGATTTGGAGTGTGTGTGCATGGTGTTTGGAGCAATTTCTTGCCAAGTGCATGTTGCAACCATCTGGGACCAAGGGCCAGACCCACACGACTTGCCTGAGGGCCCCTGCTGAGGCTTGCTCCCCAGGGGAAGAGTTGAGGGAGGGGGTCAGGCTGGGCGTCAGGCTCTGGATTTGTGGCCTGGGGAGGGCACAAGGTGGGTGGTCTCAAGGGTCATGCAGTTTTCTCCCGCTTTGAGATCTCTGTGCAGCTCTGAGCAGCATGTTTTCCTCCTGTGGGGGAGGTGGAGTCCTAGGGTGTGCTCAGGGGTACCCAATGTGGAGGGCTTGGGGGCCAGGCCTCTGGGGCAGAAGCATGAAAACCAAACCAAGGGTTATGGTGAAGGCCTAGAGGCATGGTAGGGCTGATCTGCCAGTGCTGAATGAAGTGGGATATCCGGGGGGCTGAGTTGAGGATGGGGGTCAGGTGGCACCTCAGGCTCTGGGTTTGTGGCCAGGGGAGCTGTCGAATGTGCTGGTGGTCTCGGTGCATGCAGGTTTCTCTCCTGCTCTGAGGGTTCTACACTGCTCCAAACGTCATGGATTCCACCTGGGTGGCAGGCAGAATCCTGGGGTGTGGTTCAGGGGTCCCCAGTCTGGAGGGCTTGGGGACCAGCCCTCTGGGGACGGAAAACCCAACCTATAGTCAAGTTGAGGGCCTAGGGGCATGTCAGGCCCGATCTGCCAGTGCTGAGGCAGGCTCCCCAGGGGGCTGAGTATAGGGCAGTGTGGCTGGCATTCGGAGGCAGTTGGGGCCCTGTGTGCACCTGGCCTTTAGAGCTCAGAGTTTGGGCCGCCACTGCTCAGGACCTCGGGGCAGGCCCAGGCAGCTGCCCTGAAGGGCCCTGCCACCATAAGTGTGTTCACTAATATCAATTTGGGCAGAAAGCTGGTGAGAATTGGCCAGTATTGGTGATTCGGGCTGCGCATGCACCATGTTTGCAGCACTTTCTCGCTAGGTGTGTGTTGCGATTGTCTGGGACCATGGGCCGGGCCCATGTGGCTCCCCCAAGGGCCCCTGCAGAGAGGAGCTCCCCAGGGGTATAGTTGAAAGAGGGGGTCAGGTTGGCCATCAGGCTCTGGTTTTGTGGCACTGGGGGATGACCAAGGTTGGGGTGGCCTCAAGGGGCATGCAGTTTTCTCTCCCTCTGAGGGTTTTGTGCAGCTCCAAAGGCACGGTGTCCTCCTGGGTGGCAGGCAAAGTCCTGGAGTGTGGCTCAGGGGTCCCACACCTGGAGGGCTTGGGGGCCAGGTATCTGGGGACAGAAGTCTGAAAACCAAAATAGGGTTAGGTTTAGACCCTAGGGGCATGGTAGGTCCAATCTTGTGGCACTGAGGTGGCATCCTGGGGGTGCTGAGTCAAGGACAGGGGTCAGGCAGTGCATCAGGCTCCAGTTTTTGTGGCCAAGGGTGGCCGCCAGAGGTGGGGTTAGCCTCAGGGAGGCATGTGGATTTCTCCTGGTCTGAGGGTTCTGCACAGGTCCAAATGGCATGGTTTCCTCTTGGGTGGTAGGCGGACTCCTGGGGTGTGGCTCTGGGGTCAACAGTCTGGAGGGCTTTCGGGAAATGCCCCGGGACTGGAAGCCTGAAAACCTAACCGGGAGTTAGAACCAGGGCCTGTGGGCATGACAGGTCAGATCCACCAGTTTCAGTGAAGGTACTCCAGGGGGCTGAGTAGCAGGAGGAATTGGCTTCGTGTGCACCTGCCTTGTAGATAATTTTCTTACCGGGTTCATTCCTAGACCACTTGGGACCCCAGGCCGGGCCCAAGTGGAAGCCCTGCAGCCATGCGCCACCGGAAGCAAGTTTGCTGGGGGCTTTCCGGCCAATTCTCACAAGATTTCTGCCCAAATCAATATCAATTTGGACAGAAAGTTCATGAGAATTGGCTGGCATGTGCAGCAATTCAGGCTGCACAGGCACCTGTGATCTAGAGCACTTTTTCACTAGGTGCATGTCACAGCCATCAAAGAACATGGGTCGGGCCCAGGCAGCTCCTGCAAGGGATCCTGCACAGGGGAGCTTTCCCAGAGTAGAGTTGAGGGACGGGTTCCTGCTGAGCCCAGGCCTCCAAGTTTGTGGCCTGGTGGGGTGCCAAATGTGTGGCTGGCCTCAGTGGGAGTATGCAGTTTTCTCCCACTCTGAGGGTTTTGGGAAGCTCTGAAGGCATGGTTTCCTCCTCGGTGGCAGGTAGAGTCATGGGGTGTGGCTCAGGGGTCCCCTATCTGGAGGACTTGAGGTACATGTCCTTGGGGACAGAAGCCTGAAAACCCAACAGAGGGTTAGGGACAAGGCCTAGGGGCATGGCAGGCCCAATCTGCCTTTGCTGAGGCGGATCCCGCAGGGGCTGAGTCAAGGACAGGCATCAAGCGGCACATCAATCTCCGGGTTTTGTTGCCATGTGGGCCATCAGAGCTGAGGGTAGCCTCTGGAATGCATGTGGTTTTCTCCTGGTCTGAGGGTTCTGGGTAGCTCCGAAGGGCATGGTATTTTCCTGGATGGCAGGCAGAGTCCTTGGTTGTGGCTCAGGGGTTCCCAATCTGGAGGGATTGTTGGCCATGTTTCTGTGCATGGAAGCCTGAAAATACAAACTAGGGTTTGGGATGGGGCTTAGAGGTATGCAGGCCCTACCTCCTGGTGCTGAGGCTGGATCCCCAGGCTCTGAGTCGAACATGGGGGTCAGGAAACACATCAGGCTG
This sequence comes from Eira barbara, assembly GCA_020311275.1. Classification (NCBI taxonomy): domain Eukaryota; kingdom Metazoa; phylum Chordata; class Mammalia; order Carnivora; family Mustelidae; genus Eira; species Eira barbara. The sequence goes on along the minus strand of JAHRIG010007929.1, from coordinate 11,127 downwards.
TGAGTTTGTGACTGCGGGGACCGACGAAGTTGGGGGTGTCCTCAGGGAGTCGTGTGGGTTTGTTCCATTCTGAGGGTTCTGCTCAGCTTCAAATGGTACAGTTTCGTCCTGGGTGGCAGGCGGACACCTGGGGTGTGGCCCTGAGGTCCCCAATCTGGAGGGACAGTACCAGTGTGGCTTTAGACCTGTGGAGGGTGTGGGAGCTGCAATAGGAGTCTGTGGAAGGCTCAGCAGTGCCAGTTCACGCCACTGGAGGGAGTGGTGTGCCTTGGTGCGAGATACCCTGGAAGGCAGGGCGATGCTGCCTGCCACCAATGGAGGCAGTGGCGAGCTGCCATGGGAAACACACTGGAAGAGGAGTCTGTGCAGCCTGCTGGCTCTGAGGGCAGTGGGGAGGTGCTGGGTGAGAGAACCTGAAACGTGAGGCACTACAGCTTGTTTTTACAGGATGGAGTGGTGAGCTGTATAGTCTCTGTTTCTCCAGGCTGAAGAGTGGTCATAAGAAACGCTGAAGCCGGGCCCCCACTCAGCATTGTGCCCTGTTTCCCCAGGTTTGCTGGTAATGTGCTGTCAGGATGGTTCAGGAGGGTCCTCCCTGTTGCGCTCTGGAGTCAGGGGAACCAAACCTGACTCAAGGTGCCTCCGAGGACTTGAGTGTTTGTTTGGAAGAGTATGTTTGTTTCTCCAAAAACGACAGGGGCATTTATCAGGTTTAGAAGGAAGTGAGTGACCACTGAAGAAACAAGCATGTGTCTCTCCTTCTCCCAGGAATTGGAGCAGGTGTGCAGACTTTAGGTGGGAGACGCCTGCTTCTCCCCACCTGACAGCCCTTTTTCACTCTCCACGGAAGTCATTGTCTCAGTCAGTCATGCAGCTTGTCCCAGGACATCAGCATTCGGAGAAAACAGCAGGCCCATGGGGCACAATGTCACATCCATGCCAGGATGGGAGGTAAAACTTTTCTTTCACCCAAAACCTCCTGGGCTTTTCCTTGTCTCCAGTGGAGCCACAAATTCACATTGAACCAGCTGTAAGCAATCTAGTGTGGGTGCCAGAGTTCCTGAGTTTCTCTGCAGGGAGCACCTGGCAGGGATCTTCTTTTCTCTGTTTATTTCTGGCTTACAAAGGTATTTGGAACATCTCTTTCCTAGGAAATCCCTTGGATTCGAAAGGGAAGATGAGATTGAATTGGTGTGTGTTTGAACATAGAAAGTAATCCTTCATCTAACAATGTTTATTCCATTTAGCTTAGGCTGTGGTGGAATGGCCGGCATCTAGAGTTAGGTGGCTGTTTGTGGTCAGGGACTTGGATAATGACTTCTCCTTTATCCTAAGGGATTTGTGTTTCCATCCAAAGAGTTCCAGTGAGGGCAGAGGGAAAATTCAAAATGATTCCAAGGAGACTTGGACAGTTTAAAAGGGATGCTTGTCTTCCTAGGTTCACTCAAATGGCTATATATAGTTGGACATGCCGTATTTTCTCTGCAGTTTCATGGGTGGTGAAGTCAGGAGGAGAGTCTTTGGGAATTTCCCTGGATAGAGGTATTCTGGTGGCTTCAAGGGACTTGGCGTCAGGAACCCTGGGGTGAATTTCTGTGGCTGCTTGCCTGATGCTCGGTGAGTCAGGTATTCCCACAGGTTTTCCATTTACTCCTTAAGAAATTGCTGGGAGGGAATGTTCTGCTTAAAGCAGAACCCTCGGGTGCGCCTGGGTGACTCAGTGGGTTAAGCCACTGCCTTTGGCTCAGGTCATGATCCCAGGGTCCTGGGATGGAGCCCCACATTGTGCTCTCTGCTCAGCGGGGAGCCTGCTTCACCCTCTCTCTCTGCCTACTTCTGATCTCTGTCTGTCAAATAAAAAAATAAAATCTTTAAAAAAAACAGTGGAACCCTCCTACACTGTTGGTGGGCATGCGGTTTGTTGCAGCCACTCTGGAAAATAATATGGTGTGTCCTCCAAAAGCTAATAACTGAAAAACACTAGGATCCAGCAATTGCCCTCCTAGGTATTTCCCTAAAGGGCACAAAAATGCACATTCTGTGGGGTACAAGCACCGTGATATTTACAGCAGCATTATCAACCATAGCAAAACAGTGGAGGGAGTCCCAAGGTCCATTCACTGATGAGTGATTACATATGTGTGTGTGTGTGTGTGTGTGTGTGTATGTATGTGTGTGTGTTTGTATATCTATATCTATATCTATATCTATATCTATATCTATATCTATATATTCATTCTCCCACATCTTCTTAATGGAATAGGAGCCAGGTTCAAAAAGGATGAAATCTTACTATCTGCAAGGATGTGGATGGATATACAGTGGATTTAGCTACGGAAAATCCATAAGAAAAGACCAATAGCCTATAACTTGACTTCTGTGGAATTTCAGAAAGAAAACAGATGAACATAGTGAGGGGAGAAAGATAGGTCAATGAGGAAACAAATTCAACCTTAGAACACAAACCGAGGGTTGCTAGAGGGCAGGGGTATGGAGGGGAAGGGTTCAATGGGTGACAGCTATTAGGGAGGACACTTGTTGTGATGAGCTCTGGGTGTTCTATGCAGGTGAAGAATCACAAAATCCTACCCCTGAAGGAGAGGAATGAATACTGCATGGAAACGAATTAGAATTGAAGTCAATGAAGAAAAGAAGAAGACCATGTTCTACTTCATGAAGACTGAGGTAAAACTGGAATGACTTTTGCTCTCTTGTTCTGTAGCTGATCATTTTGAAACACTCTGTGGCAGGATACACTAGTTTCCTATTGTATAAGGATCCCTCAGAAAGCTGCCATGAAAGATTCAGATGTCAGAGCATGTTCATGTTCCATTGATATGTTACTTTCAGTTTGCCCGGGTACAAAGGTAAGTGGAGAGAAATAGGGCAGAAGAGGAAGCAGGTGTTAAGCATTCAGGAGGTAGCCTTCCCCCTTTCTCATGAACACCTGGGCCAGTGTAAATTGAGAAGGAGTGGGGATCCTAGAGCTTTGCCACAGACAGGGGAGTTCTAGGTCTGCCTAGAACTGGCAGGGTTCCTTGAGGAGAACTGAGCTAGTGTTGTGGCAGGCCCGAACTGCTGGTGTTGAGGTGAGATCTCTAAGGAGCTGAGTTGAAGATGGGGGTCGGGTGGCGCATCAGGCTCTGGGTAGTCGGGGGGCTGCAGAACGTGGGGCAGTCCTCATGGGGACATGCAGGTTTCTCTGGCTCTGAGGGTTCCGCACAGTTCCAAATGGACTAGTTTCCTGCTGGGTGGCAGGCAGACTCCTACACTCTGGTCCAAGGTTCCCAATCTAGAGGGCTTGGGGGACAGGCCCCTGGGGAAGGAAGCCTGAAAATGCAACATAGGGTCAGGGTAATGGCCTTGGGGCATGGCAGGCCTGATCTGCCAACACTGAGGAGGGATAGCCTTGGGATTGAGTTGAAGGAATGCATCTTGCAATGCAGAAGAGTCAGGGTTTCTGGCCAGAGGGACGGCTGATGATGGGGGTGGCTTTAGAGGGGCACGTTGGTTTCTCTCTCTCTGAGGGAACTGTGGAGCTCCAAATGGCAAGGATTCCCCCTGCATGGAGGTCTGGTATCTGGCTTATTACAGAGGGGTCCTGAATCTGGGGAGTTTGGGGGCCAGACCTCTTGGGATGGAAGCCTGAAATCAGAAATTAGGGTTATGGTAAGGGCCTAGGTGCATGTCATGCTCAATCTGCTGTTGCTGAGGTGGGTTCCCTGGTGGGCTGACTTCAGGGTGGGTATCAAATAGGATGTCAGACTCCGAGTTTGTGTCCAGGGGTTCTACAGAAGCTGGGGGTGACCTCAGGGTTGCATGTGGGTTTATCCCACCCTGCAGGTTCTGCAGAGCTCCAAATGGCATGGTTTCCTCCCATGTGATGGGTGCAATACAGGGTATCACTGAGGCATCCTTAATCTATATCAGCGTGTGTCTCAGAGGTTCCCAATCTGGCAGGCTTGGGGGACAGGTCTCTGGGCCTGAAAGCCTATACACCCCACCTAGGGTTAGGTTTAGGGCCTAAGGGCATGGCAGGTCCAATGTGCCGGTGCTGATGCGTGCTCTCCTAAGGGCCGAGTTGAGCGCATAGATCAGGCGTCGCAGCAGAATCCAGTTTTATGGACATGGGGGTGACTCATGGTGGGGGTGGCATTAGGGGGGATGCAGGTTTCTCCCTGTCTGAGGGTTCGGTGCAGCACCAAACCACGTTTCCTCCTGTGTGGCAGGTGGAATCCTGTGGTGTCTCTCAGGAGTCCTCAATATGGGGGACATGGGTATCAGGCCCCCTGGAATGGAAGCCTGAAAACCTAAATGGGTTATGGTAAGGGCCTAGGGACAGGGTGGCCTGATCTGCTGATGTTGAGGCAGGCCCCCTCAGGACTGAGTTGAGGGCATGCATCCGGCCGCTCAGCAGAATCTAGCTTTATGGCCGGGGGGGCACAGGTGGTGGGAGTGCCTTTAGAGGGGCAGGTTTCTCCCCTTCTGAGGGTTCAGCACAACTCCAAATGGCACAGGTTTCTACTGTGTGGTGAGCAGAGTCCTCGGGTGTATGTCAGGGTTCCTTAATTCGGGGGGCATTGTTTCCAGGACCCTCAGAATGGAAGCCTGAAAACCCAAACTAGGGTCAGGGTTAGGGTCTAGGGGTATGGCAGCCCCAATCTGCCAGTGCTGAGGCAGGATCCCCTATGGGATGAGTTGAGGGTATGCATTCGGCGGCGGGACGGAATCCAGTTCTATCACCATAGGAGCTGCCTATGGTTGGGGTGGCTTTTGGGTGGCATTTAGGTTTCTCCCCCTCTGAGGGTTCATTTCAGATCCAAACCACAAAGTTTCCACTCGTGTGACAGATTGTATCTTGTGGTGTCACTCAGAAGTCCTTAATCTGGTGAGTGTGGGGGATAGTCCTCATTGGATGGAAGCCTGAAAATCCAAGCTAGGGTTAGGGTTAAGGCCTGGGGACATGGCAGGCCCGATCTGCTGGAATTGAGGTGGTCTCCCAGTTTGGCTGAATGGAGAGTGGGAATCAGGCAGGAGTTGGGGTCTGGGTTTGTGTTGGGCGGGGGACAGAAGCTGGTGGTATCCTCGGGGAGCATGCAGGTTTCTCCTGCTCTGAGGTTCCTGCACAGTTCCAAATGGCACCATTTTGCCCTAGGAGGCTGGCGCAGTGCTGGTGGGAGTCTCAGGCGTCCCCAGTCTAGTGGGCTTGGGGTAAAGGCCTCTGGGCATGGAAGCCTATACACCCCACCTAGGGTTAGGTTTAGAGCCTAGGGTCATGGCAGGCCCAATCATCTGGTGCTGATGTGGACTCCTCTCAGGGCTGAGTCGAGGGCACGTGTCCAGCAGCTTGGCAGAAACCAGCTTTATGGCCTGGGTTGCCGCCAATGGTGGGGGTAGCTATACAGGGGCTTGAGGGTTTCTGGTCCACTGAGGGTTCTGCCACTCCAAACTGCAAGGTTTCATCCAGCGTGGCAGTTGAAACCCTGCAATGTCATTCATGTGTTCTTAATCCGGGGGCTTGGAACTTAGGCTTCTTGGGATGGAAGCCTGAAAACCCAAACTAGGGTTAGGGTCTTGGGCAAGGCAGGCCCGATCTTGCAGTGCAGAGGCGGGCTCCCTGGTAGGCTGAGTTGAGGGCGGGTGATAGGTGGCTCGTGTGAATCTGGATTTGTGTTCAGGAGGGGCTCAGATGCTGGGGCTTGCCTTGGGGGGCATGAAGTTTTCTCCCACCTAGAGGTCTGAGGAGCTCCAAATGGCACCATAACACCATAGGCAGGCAGCAGACTGTCCGAGGGAGTCTCAGGCGTCCCCAATCTGGTGGATTTGGGGGTTAGGCCTCTGGGGACGGAAGCTTGTACACCCAACCTAGGGTTAGGGTTAAGGCCTAGGGGCATGGCAGATCCGATATGCTGGTGTTGAGGTGGGCTCACTCAGGGCCAAGTGGAGAACATGCATCCAGCGTCGCGGCAGAACCCAGCATTCTATCCGGGGCACTCCTGATGGTGGGAGTGTGTTTAGGGGCTCGTGCACCCTTCTTTTGGGAGAGCAGGCAGAGTCTGGTGCTGTGGCTTTGGAATCCCCAGTCTGGAGGTCTTGTGGGCCAGGACTCTGGGGATGGAAGTCTGAAAAGACAAGCTCAGGTTAGAGTTAGGGCCTAGGGCATGAAAGGCCATATCTGTAGATGCTGAGGTGAGCTCCCCGAGATCTTAGGTTAGGGTCAGTGTCAGGCGGTCGCTCAGGCTGGAGTTTGTGTCCATGAGTTCCGCCGAATGTATGGGTGGCTTCATGGGGCCGTGGATGTTTTTCCTGCTTGGGGAAGTTTGCGCAGCTTCAAATAGCAATGTTTCATTCTGGGGGACAAGAGGAGTCCTTTATCATGGCTCAGGGTTCCCCCAGATGGAGTATTTAGAGAACGGAGCTCTGGGGATGGATGCCTGGACATCCAAGGTTTAGGGTTAATCCAAGGGTTAGGATTAGGTCCTTGCGGCAGGACAGGTCTGGTCTGCTCACTCACGGACGAGATACCCAGTGCACTCAGTTGAAAATGGGTAGAAGCTCAGGGTCGCAGTGAGGGTGTGTGTCCAGGGCAGCTTCCGCATGTCCCAATGGCCTCAGGGGTCATGAAGGTTTCTCCTTCTCAGAGGGTTTTACACAGCTCCAAATAGCAAGGTTTCCTTTCACAGGGTCGGACCAGTTCTGTTTCGTGGCTCAGAGGTCCGCCATATGCAGGGATTCATGACCAGGCTTTTTGGGACAGACGCCTGAAAACACAAGACTGTTGGGATTAAGGACCAGGGGCATGGCAAGTACAATCTGCTGACTCTGCGGTCAGTTATCTGTGTGGCTGACTTGAGATCAGGGCTCAGCCTTTGTTCGACTGTGCATTACTGATCAGCATGGCCTATGAGTGGGGTGGCCTCGGGGCCCGTGCAGGTTTCTCTTAATCTGGGGTGTTTTGCAGCTCCATCGGGCATGATTTCCTTCTGGAGGGCAGGCAGAATCGTGTGGTGTGGCTCCAGAGTCCACAATCTGGAAGGCTTGTGGGCCAGGATTCTGGGCATGGAAGTCTGAAATCCCAAGCTAGGGTTAGGGTTAGGCCCCAGCGTATGGCAGGTCTGATCTGCAGACCCCGATGCCAGATTCCCAGGATCTGAAGTTAGGGTGAGGATCAGGCGGTTGCTCTGGCTGGAGTTTGTGTCCCTGAGGACCGCCAAATGACGGGGCCATCTTATCCACCGAGGGTTCTCCCTCTCTGGCAGATTTGAGCAGCTCCAAGTAGCTAGGTTTCATTCTGGGGCACAGGAGGAGTCCTGCTTTATGGCCCAGGGGTCCTCCATATGGAGGGACTGGAGAGCAGGGCTCTGGGTGTGGATCCCTGGAAACCCAAACTAGGGTTAGGATTAGGGCCTAGGGGCACGGCAGCCTGGATCTTTAATCACTGAGGCAGGCTCCCCTCAGGGCTTTGATGATGTCATGAATCTGGCAGTGTGGTGGATTCCAGCTTTATGGTTGAAGGGGGAGGTGTCAATGGTGGGGGTTGCATTAGGGGAGCATACTGGTTTCTCCCTGTCTGATGGTTTGTCGCAGCTCCAAAGCACAAGGATTCCACTTGCATGGCAGGCAGTGTGCTGTGGTGTCACTCAGTAGTCCTTAATCTGGTGGTTGTGGGGGCCAGGCCTCCTGGGATGGAAACCCAAGAAACAAAACTAGGGGTAGGGTTTAGGCCTAGGGTCATGACAGGCCGAATCTGTTGGTATTGAGGTGGTCTCCACAAGTGTGCTGATTGGAGGGCATGTGTCAGGCGAGGGCTGGAGTTTGGCTTTGAATTCCGGCGGTGTGGTGCCCAGATCCTGGTGGGGACCTCGGGAGGCATGCAGGTTTCTCCTGCTCTGAGGTTTCTGTACAGCTCCAAATGGTACCATTTTTCCCTAGGCAGCTCACGGAGTGCCAGCAGGAGTCTCAGGCATCCTCTGTCTGTTGGGCTTGGGGTACAGGCCTCTGGGCCTGGAAGCCTATACACCCCACCTAGGGTTAGTGTTAGGGCCTAGGGGCATGGCAGGTCCTATTTGCCAGTGCTGAGATGGACTCCCCTCAGAGCTGAGTTGAGGGCATGCAACCGACAGCTTGGCAGAATCCGGCTCTATGGCGGGGGGCTGCTGATTGTGGGGGTGGCCTAGAGGGGCGTCGAAGTTTTCTCCCACTCTAAGGTTTGTCGCATCTCCAAACTTCATGGTTTCATCTTGCTTGATGTTTGGAGTACTGCAGTGTCACTCAGGGGTCCTAAATCCGGGAGGCTAGAGGGGCTAGTCACGCTAGGATGGAAGCCTGAAAACCCCAACTCGGGTTAGGGTTAGGGTTTCGGGGCATGGCAGGCCTGATCTGCCAATGATGAGGCGGGCTTCCTGTTTGGCTGATTTGAGGGCAGGTGGTAGGCGATGCATCTGAGTCTGGGTTTGTGTTCAGGATGGACTAAGATGGTTGGGCTTGTCTCTAGGGATACGCAGGTTTCTCCCACTCTAAGGTTTCTGCGCAGCTCCAAATGGCACCATAATGCCCTGGTGGCTGGAGGAGTGCTGGACAGAGTCTCAGGTGTCTGCAGTCTGGCGGTCTTAGGGGCCAGTCCTTTGGGCACAGAAGTGTGTACACCCAACCTAGGGTTAGTGTTAAGGCCGAGGGGCATGGCAGCTCTGATATGGTGATTTGTTGTGGGTGAGGGTTAGGGTTAGAGCTTAGGGTTAGTGTTAGGGTTACTGTTAGGGTTAGTGTTAGGGGTCAGGGTTTAGGGTTAGGGTTAGGGTTTCAGCTGCCTCCTACTTTTCATCATATTCATGGCCATGAATCTCTGCTCCTGCCCCATGGCTCCCCGGGGTATTGTCTGCCTCTGTGAGGCTCTCATCCTCTGCCTTGTGCGACCCAATGCCAGGGTAGCTTTCTGGAGAGTCAGCACTTGTCAGTCCCCTGATGGAACAGTTCCATCGGTCCCCTGTGAGGTGAGGACGATGCCCTGCCCTGGGAGGGGGCTGCAAGTTCCCAATCAGGAGAGCCACATCTTCCTTTTCAGGATGGCCTGCCCTCCCCTCAGTCCTCCTCAGGGAAGCTGTCCCCATGTCCTGAGATGATAGCTCTGACCTTAATAATACCATTGTTTTCTGTTTCTCCATGCCTTAGTTAATCCATGGTGTGTCTTTTGAACCTCTCAGTGGTTTTTCAGCAGTCCTGCAGGGCTTTCTGCTCAAAGAGGCAATGACCTGGGAGGGGCAGCCTTCTCTGCCACTTCCCTCAGCATGTCCCTGAGCCCTGGAGACAGCTGTCCCACTGAGTGCTGAGGGACCCAAGCCAGCCCATCCTGAGCCCGGGCTGTGTCAGATGTGTAGACTGATGTGTGCCAGGAGCGGTGAGCCACTGGCATGAGCCAGGTGCAGGCAGGTTCTTTTTCTCATGCCCCCCCCTCCCTCCCAGAGGTAGCTCAGAGCAGCCTCCATGCCCCGCATCTCGAGATTCCTTGACCTGTGCCTCCTGCCTTCAGCTGGTGAGCTTGGTGGCTTGCCGTTGCTTCTGTCTCCCATACCCACACCCATGGCAGTTCCTGGATCAGGGGAGGGATTGTACCCTTGTCTGTACTTGACCTGCTTCCTATCCTGCACTGAGCCCACCCACCTTTGTGTCTCCAATGGATGTGCTTGGAAGCAAGCTCATCCACAGGGAACCTATTTGCCAAATGGATCCAAGGAATGACCACTGAATTAGCCACCCAGGATAGAGAACAAACCTGCTCTGAAACCTGTCCCTCACTCTGTGACCATCTCATCCTAAAACAGAAACAGTAATAGCTTTCTGGATCATCACGTTGCTTCTATCTCTACTTACACTCTCTTGAATGCATAGGCGCTGATCCTGGATGGAAAGGCGCCATGGCTCCTGTGGGCTAGGATTAACAGGGAAAATAGAAGAATTCAGTGAAATTTGAATTCCAGGCATAGAATGAATGGATATTGTCAAGGAAATACTCCCAAGTAGGACATGAGGACGTTGTGTACCAAAGCTTTTTCAAATAGGTTACCGGAAGAAAAATCTTTCTTATTGTTTATTTTAATTCCAGTTGAGTTGACATACATTGCTGTATGAGTTTCAAGTGTACAATAGCGTGAGTCAGTAATTCTCTATATCACTCAGTGCTCATCAAGAAAAGGGTACTCTCAGTCCCCTTCATCTGTTTCTCCCATCCCTCCAGCCAACTCCCCATTGGTATCCATCAGTTTGTTATCTATTGTTAAGAATCTGTATTTTGGTTTGACTCTTTTTTCTCTTTTATTTATGTATGTTTGTTTCTTCAATTCTACACAAGAGTGACATACTATGGTATTGTCTTTCTCTGACCGATTTCACTCAGGATAATCCTCTCTACATCCATCCATGTGGCTGCAAATGGCAAGATTTCACTCTTTTTACAGCTGAATAATATTCCACTGTGTGTGTGTGTGTGTGTGTGTGTGTGTGTGTGTGTGTGTGTACATCTGTCATCTCATTTAGCACTTTATCCACAGACACTTGGGTTGCTTCCGTATTGTGATCTTGTAAATAATGCTGCAAGCAACATAGGGGTGCATGTATGCTTTTGAGTTACTGTTTTCATATGCTTTGGGTAAACGCCCAGTAGTGTTGTTGCTGGATCCCAAGACAGCTCTGCATATAACGCCTTGAGGACCTTCCACACTGTTTCCCGGAGTGGCTGCAGCAGGTTGCTTTTCCACCAACAGTGCATGAGGGTCCCCTTTCTCACATCCTCCCAGCCCCTGTTGTTCTTTGTGCTGTAGATGGGAGCCATTCTGACAGTATGTGGTAATATCTCATTGTATTTCTGATTTGCATCTTCCTGAGCTTGGTTGATGGTGAAATTCTTTTAATGGGACCATTGGCCATCTGTATTTCTTCTTTGGAGAAATGTCTGTTCATGTCTTTGGACGATTTTTTAACTGGATTATTTGGTTTTTGGGTGTTAAGTTGTATCCACTCCACATATTTTGGACACTATCCCTGTACTGCATAGGATATTTGCAAATATTTTCTCCCTTTCAGTAGGTTGTCTTATTATTATTACTTCTTCCTAGTTCTTCTGCTGTGTGGAAA
>JAHRIG010007915.1:0-21299 GCA_020311275.1 Eira barbara | reverse complement strand
ACTCTAGATCTGTCATATTACCAATGTCCGTATTGATTAGGTCTCCATCCTTCGGTACTGCCTCTTGTTCTTTTTTTTGAGGTGAGTTTTTCCGCCTTGTCATTTTGTCCAGATAATATTTGCTTTCTCCTGCTGTGGAATTCCGCTGTTCTTGGTGAACGAAGTTGGTCTTGGGTGGGTTTCTTGTTGTTCTTCTGTGGGAGGGGCCTGTTGTGATTCTCAAGTGTCTTTGCCGCAGGCGGAATTGCACCGCCCTTGACAGGGGCCGGGCTAAGGAATCCGCTCGGGTTCGCTTTCGGGAGCTTTTGTTCCCTGAGTGCTTTCCGTAGAGTCCAGAGGATGGGAATGAAGATGGCGGCCGCCCAGTCTCCGGCCCAGAGGAGCCGAGAGCTCGGGGTCCTGCTCCTCACTGTGCCCTCAGAGAAAAGCGCCCAACCGCCCCGCCTCCCTGGCCTGTGGTTGCGCCTTGAGGAAAGCGGTCAATCGCTGGCACTTGGAGAAAAGCGCCCAGTCGCTTCTGTCTCTGTGGCCTCCGGCCGCGCTCTGAGCCCACCCAGCCTGCGACCGGCACAAGGTAACCCCGGGCTGAGAGCTCACTCCTCGGCTTTGTTGCTGTAGACGGCTTCCCCGCTCCACTACCTGCGAGCTCTGTGGCACTCAGACACCCCCGGTCCTTCTGTGACCCCGCGGGACCCAGGGTTACGCTGACCCTGCCTGGGTTTCCCCCGGTTTAGCCTCTGGAGCGATGTCTCCCAGTGGAGCAGACCTTTAAAAGTCCCGATGTTGTGCTCCGTTCCTCCGCCGCTTGCCGGGAGCCGGCCCCTCCCCCTGGCGTCTATCTTCCCGTCGCTTTGGATTCACTTCTCCGCTGGTCCTACCTTTCAGAAAGTGATCGATTTTCTGTTTCTAGAATTGTTGCTCTTCTTCTCTTCGATTTCCCGTTGGATTTGTAGGTGTTCACAATGGTTTGATAAGCTATCGAGCCGATCTCCTGCTACCCGCTGTCGTCTCAGCCTGCTACTTCTCCGCCATCTTGACTCCTCCCCCCCAGCACCATTTATTGAAGAGACTTTTTTTCCTGCTTTGTCGAAGATTAGTTGACCACAAAGTTGAGGGTCCTTATTTGGGCTCTCTATTCTGTTCCACTGGTCTATGTGTGTGTTTTTGTGCTGGTACCATGCTGTCTTGGTGACCACAGCTTTGTAGTAAAGCTTGAAATCAGGCAACGAGATGCCTCCAGTTTTGTTTTTCTTTTTCAACATTTCTTTAACAATTTAGCATCTCTTCTGATTCCAAATTTTAGGATTGTTTGCTCCAGACCTTTGAAAAATGCTCGTGGAATTTTGATCAGAATGGCATTGAAAGTATAGATTGCTCTAGTCAATCTATGCTCTTAAATGTCAAAATTTTGACATTTTCACAATGTTTATTCTTCTGATCCATGAGCATGGAATGGTCTTCCATCTTTTTGTGTCTTACAGAATCCCCTTTAATATTCCTTGCAAGTATGTCTTGGTGGTCACTTAATCTTTCAGTTTCTGCCTGCCCTGAAAGCTCTTTATCTCTCCACCCCTTCTGAATGACAGTCTGGCTGAATAAAGTGTTCTTGGCTGCATGCTCTTTCCATCTATACCCTGAATCTATCCTACCATCCCTTTCGGCTTGTCTGGTTTCTGTGGGCAGTTCTGATGTTATTCTGATGTTCCTCCCTCTGTATGTGAGAAAACTCTTCTCCCTTTTGCTCTAAGGATATCTTCCCTGGCTCTATGATTCACATGCTTCACTATTTCACGTCAGGGTGTTGATCTATTTTTATTGATTTTTGGAGGGGTCCTGTCTGTTTCTTCCTCTTGAATGCTTGTTTCCTTCTCCAGATTAAGGAGGTTCCCAACCATGACTTGGTCAAATATACCTTCTAGTCCTCTCTGTCTCTCCATCACCTTGGGGATCCCAGGAATTCTGACTTTGAGCCTTTCATGGCATTGTTCTCTCTAAGTCTCATTTCATGTGCCACTAGCTGCCTACCCCTGTCTTGTTCAGTTTCCTTCTTTTGTCTCAGCTTCTGTCGTAGGTCACTAATTGCTCTTCTGCTTCATTTACCCTGGCTGTTAGAGAATCCAGTTTAGGCTGTATTTCATTCACAACATTTTAAAACTCAGCCAGATTAGATCTCATTTCTGTCCTTGGAGATTGTATATTGTCATTAATGCTTTTTTTCACGTCTAGCTATTGACGTCACGATTGCTATCCTGAACTCTGTGTCTGACATCTTGGTTATATCCGAATCCATTAGTTCTGTGGCCGAGGATGTTGCCTGTTGTTCTTTTCTTGTTGGGATTTCCTCCTCCTCCTCATTCTGTCCATGGACGATTGAGTGAATGGATCGAGTCAAAAACATCAATCATGACCCAAGCACGATGCACCCTAGCAATATCCAGAGTGGTCGGAAACCACCACTGAAAAAACAAAGACAAACTAAAACGCAAGAATAAAATAAAAAAATTGAAAAAGGAGGAAGGGAAAGATGGCAGAGAATTAGGAGACCCTGTTTCAACCAGTCCCCTAAGGTGAGCTAAGTGTCTACCAAAGCACTGTGAGCACCCATGAAATCAGCCTGAGGTGTAGGATTGTATACTTCTGGACATCTATGGGGCAGCAGACACCAGTGGAGAAGTAAAGCGCAGTGGGAATGCTCAGACTGTTATTGGAGGATAAACAGAAGGGGGGGGGGAGCCACTAGAAGCAATTCTTGTAGTTGGGGACCAGCATTAACGTGGAGTCTGGTTAAAAGCACTCAAAAAGAGCAAAAGATCTTAAGGGACAACTGTAGGATTCAGGCAGTCATGGGCATGGGCCTAAGCCCATGGACCCAGGATGGCCACTGCTGGTGACCGCCCATGCCAAAGAGAGTGCAACTGAGCCTCCAGTTCCTGGTCCCCCACCGCTCAGCTGGTGCACTCCCACTTGCGCATTAGGGAGTCTGGTGTGGGTGCCAGCCTGAACTCTCTAGAACCACATCTTTTTGTGTTCTGCCCACACTGCACAACTGGGGTCTGAGTGTACTCCCTGCCCGTGCCTGAGAGAGCTTGGTGTGAGCGTTAGCCAGTAGTCTCTAGGATCAGCCAAGGCTCTGAATTCTCCCAGCCCCTGCCTGAAGGAACTCAGAGAGGTCTCTGGTCGGGATCCTTCCATGGCGGCAGCCTTCTGTGATCTGGATGACTGAGTGGTGTGGGCCTGGTCCCTATACAGCAGTCTTGGCAAAGGCAGCAACTGGAAATGGGCTCCGCAGACCAATAGCACTTGCGGGTTTAGTGGCACAGGGGTGCAGAGACAAGTGGGAACTTCGGGCAACCCCTGAGACAGTGGCTGGGGCCCCACATTGCCCACACCAAGAATTTGTGCTGATCAATGGAGTTTTCCAAGGGGGAATGTGTGTTCTGTATCACCCAGAGGGGATCAGACTGAGGCTTCTCTCTGAGGCGGAGGTCTGGGTGCATTTTGCTTTCCACTAAACCTCCAAAAAGCTGCAAAAAACAAAACCTCCAAAATACAAAAACCTGAAGAACCGGTTTCCATAGAGCCCAGCCCCTAGATAGGGGGCAGAACGACTCAACCCAAGCAAGACTGACTGAAAAACAGTGCAGCGGGCCCCTCCCCCAGAAGGCAAGCCAAAAGAACTAGAGGACAACCACCACAAGGTCCCCATAAAACTGTAAAAACCCAACATCAGTGAAAAATAATACATTAAGCTTCCAGTATTGCCCTAAAATCCTATATTTCATCGTTACAACCCTTTTAAAAAAATTCAGTCTCACAATTCTTGTTCTTTTAATTTCTTCAACCTAATTACCATTACAACTAGAGGTTTAATACAGCATGTTCCATAATAATCTTTTTTTTTAAATTTTTTCAGTGTTCCAGCATTCATTGTTTACACACCACACCCAGTGCTCCACACAATATGTGCCCTCCATAGTACCCACCACCAGGCTCACCCAACCTCCCACCCCCACCCCTCCAAAACCCTCAGTTTGTTTCTCAGAGTCCACAGTCTCTCATGGTTCATCTCCCCCTTCAATTTCCCCCAACTCCCTTCTCCTCTCCATCTCCCCATGTCCTCTGTGTTATTTGTTATGCTCCTCAAATAAGCGAAACCATATGATAATTGACTCTCTCTGCTTGACTTATTTCACTCAGCATAATCTCTTCCAGTCCCATCCATGTCGATACAAAAGTTGGGTATTCATCCTTTCTGATGGAGGCATCATACTCCATAGTGTATATGGACCACATCTTCCTTATCCATTCGTCCGTTGAAGGGCATCTTGGCTCTTTCCACAGTTTGGCGACCATGGCCATTGCTGCTATGAACTTTAGGGTACAGATGGCCCTTCTTTTCACTACATCTGTATCTTTGGGGTACATACCCAGTAGTGTAATTGCAGGATCATAGGGAAGCTCTATTTTTAATTTCTTAAGGAATATCCACACTGTTCTCCAAAGTGGCTGCACCAACTTGCATTCCCACCAACAGTGTAAGAGGGTTCCCTTTCTCCACATCCTCTCCAACACACGTTGTTTCCTGTCTTGATAATTTTTGTCATTCTAACTGGTGTAAGGTGGTATCTCAATGTGGTTTTCATTTGAATCTCCCTGATGGCTAGTGATGATGAACATTTTTTTCATGTGTCTGATAGCCATTTGTATGTCTTCATTGGAGAAGTGTCTGTTCATGTCTTCTGCCCATTTTTTGACATGATTATCTTTTTTGTGTGTGTTGAGTTTGAGAAGTTCTTTGTAGATCCTGGATATCAGCCTTTTGTCTGTACTGTCATTTGCAAATATCTTCTCCCATTCCGTGGGTTACCTCTTTGTTTTGTTGACTGTTTCCTTTGCTGTGCAGAAGCTTTTGATCTTGATGAAGTTCCAAAAATTCATTTTTGCTTTTGTTTCCTTTGCCTTTGGAGACATATCTTGAAAGGAGTTGCTCTGACCGATGTTGAGGAGGTTACTACCTATGTTCTCCTATAGGATTTGTTTCTTTTTTTAAATAATTCTATTTAATTTTTTAATTTTTAAAATTTCTTTTCAGTGTACCCGAATTCATTGTTATGTACCACACCAAGTGTTCCATGGAATACGTGCCTCCATAATACTCACCCACCAGACTCACCCAACTTCCCAACCCCCGCCACTTCAAAACCCTCAGATTGTTTCTGAGAGTCCACAGTTTCTCATGATTCACCTCCCCTTCCAATATCCCCCAACTCCTTTCTCCTCTCCAGCTCCCCATGTCCTCCATGTTATTTGTTATGCTCCACAAATAAGTGAAACCATATGATAATTGGCTCTCTCTGCTTGACTTATTTCACTCAGCATAATCTCTTCCAGTCCCGACCATGTTGCTACAAAAGTTGGGTATTCATCCTTTCTGATGGAGGCATCATAGTCCATAGTGTATATGGGCCACATCTTCCTTATCCGTTTACCCATTGAAGGGCATCTTGATTCTTTCCACAGTTTGACAATGGTGGCCATTGCTGCTATGAACATTGGGGTACAGATGGCCCTTCTTTTCACTACATCTGTATCTTTGGGGTAAATATCTTTTGGGTTTTCCACATAAAGTATCATGTCATTTGCGAAGAGAGAGAGTTTGAGATACCACCTTACACCAGTTAGAATGGCCAAAATTAGCAAGACAGGAAACAACGTGTGTTGGAGAGGATGTGGAGAAAGGCAAACCCTATTACACTGTTGGTGGGAATGCAGGTTGGTGCAGCCACTTTGGAGAACAGTGTGGAGATTCCTTAAGAAATTAAAAATAGAGCTTCCCTCAACTCCCTTCTCTCCATCTCCCCATGTCCTCCGAGAGAAATTGGAAAGGGAGATGAACCATGAGAGACTATGGACTATGAAAAACAATCTGAGGGTTTTGAAGGTTTTGAAGGCGCAGGGGGTGGGAGGTCGCGGAAGCCAGGTGGTGGGTATTATGGAGGGCACATATTGCATGGAGCACTTGGTGTGGTGCATAAACAATGACTTCTGTTACACTGAGAAGAAATAAAAAAAAATAGAGCTTCCCTATGACCCTGCAATTGCACTACTGGGTATTTACTCCAAAGATACAGATGTAGTGAACAGAAGGGCCATCTGTACCCCAATGTTTATAGCAGCAATGGCCACGGTCACCAAACTGTGGAAAGAACCAAGATGGCCTTCAATTGATGAATGGATAAGGAAGATGTGGTCCATATACACTATGGAGTATTATGCCCCCATCAGAAAGGATGAATACCCAACTTTTGTATCAACATGGACGGGACTGGAAGAGATTATGCTGAGTGAAATAAGTCACGCAGAGAGAATCAATTATCATATGGTTTCACTTACTTGTGAGGCATCAAGTAACACGGAGGACTCCTTACACCACACACGAAAATAGACTCAAAATGGATGAAGGACCTCAATGTGAGAAAGGAATCTATCAAAATCCTTGAGGAGAATGCAGGCAGCAACCTCTTTGACCTCAGCCGCAGCAACTTTTTCCTAGGAACATCGCCAAAGGCAACAGAAGCAAGGGCAAAAATGAACTATTGGGATTTCATCAAGATCAAAAGCTTTTGCACAGCAAAGGAAACAGTGAACAAAACCAAAAGACAACGGACAGAATGGGAGAAGATATTTGCAAACGACATATCAGATAAAGGGCTAGTATCCAAAATCTATAAAGAGCTTATCAAACTCAATACCCAAAGAACAAATAATCCAGTCAAGAAATGGGCAGAGGACATGAACAGACATTTCTGCAAAGAAGACATCCAGATGGCCAACAGACACATGAAAAAATGCTCCACGTCACTCGGCATCAGGGAAATACAAATCAAAACCACAATGAGATACCACCTCACACCAGTCAGAATGGCTAAAATTAACAAGTCAAGAAATGACAGATGCTGGCGGGGATGCGGAGAGAGGGGAACCCTCCTACACTGCTGGTGGGAATGTAAGCTGGTGCAACCACTCTGGAAAACAGTGTGGAGGTTCCTCAAAAAAACTGAAAATAGAGCTACCCTATGACCCAGCAATTGCACTACTGGGTATATATCCTAAAGATACAAACGTGGTGCTCCGAAGGGGCACGTGCACCCAAATGTTTTTAGCAGCAATGTCCACAATAGCCAAACTGTGGAAAGAACCTAGATGTCCATCAACAGATGAATGGATAAAGAAGATGTGGTATATATACACAATGGAATACTATGCAGCCATCAAAAGAAATGAAATCTTGCCATTTGCGACGACGTGGATGGAACTAGAGGGTATCATGCTTAGTGAAATAAGTCAATCAGAGAAAGACAACTATCATATGATCTCTTTGATATGAGGAAGTGGAGATCTAATGCGGGGGGGTTGAGGGGAGGTAGGAAAAGAAAAAATGAAAAGATGGGATTGGGAGGGAGACAAACCATAAAAGACTCAAACTCAAAAAACTGACTGAGGGTTGCTGCGGGGAGGGGGACGGGAGAGGGTGGTGGGGAAATGGACATTGGGGAGGGTATGTGCTATGATGAGTGCTGTGAAGTGTGTAAACCTGGCGATTCACATACCTGTACCCCTGGGGATAAAAATACATTATATGTTTATTAAAATGGGAAAATAATACTAATCCTAGAATCAACACTGTAATACAAATGAGATCTCCATTTAAAAATAAGGGATGGAGAGGAGAAGGGAGTTGAGGGAAATTGGAAGGGGAGGAGAACCATGAGAGACTATGGACACTGAAAAACAATCTGAGGGTTTTAAAGAGGCGGGGGGTGGGAGGTTGGGGGAGCCAGGTGGTGGGTATTGGGGAGGGCACGTATTGCATGGAGCACTGGGTGTGGTGAAAAAAAAATGAATACTTTACACTGAAAAGAAATAAAAAAATAAAATTAAAATATATATATATATATTGTTTGCAACATAAAAAAAAATAAATGGTGCTGGGAAAATTGGGCAGCTATATGTAGAAGAATGAAACTTGACCATTCTCTTACACGGTACACAAAGATAAACTCGAAATGGATAAAGGACCTCAACGAGAGGCAGGAATCCATCAGAACATAGAGGAGAATATAGGCAGTGACCTCTTTGATATCGGCACAGCAAATTCTTTCGAGATATGTCTCCAAAGACAAAAGAAACAAAAGCCAAAATGAACTTTTGGGACTTCCTCAGGATCAAAGTCTTCTGTACAGCAAAGGAAACAGTCAACAAAACAAAGAGGCAACCCACAGAAAGCGAGAAGTTATTTGCAAATGACACTACAGACAAAAGGCTGATATCCAAGGTCTATAAAGAAGTCCTCAAGCTCAACACACACAAAACAGATAATCATGTTAAAAAATGGGCAGAGGACATGGACAGGCACTTCTCCAATGAAGACATACAAATGGCCAACAGACACATGAAAAAATGTTCATCATGACTAGCCATCAGAGAGAATCAAATTAAAACCACATGGAGATAACACCTGTCACCAGTTAGAATGGCCAAAATTAACAAGAAAGTAAACAATGTGTGTTGGAAAGGATGTGGATAAAGGGGAACCCTTTTATACTTTGGTGGGAGTGCAAGTTGGTACAGCCACCTTAGAAAACAGTGTGGCGATTCCTTAAGAAATTAAGAACAGAACTTCCCTATGGCCCTGCAATTACACTACTGGGTATCTACCCCAAAGATACAGATGCAGTGAAAAGAAGGGCCATCTGTACCCCAATGTTCATAGCAGCAATGGGCAAAGTCGCCAAACTATGGAAAGAACCAAGATGCCCTTCATCGGACGAATGGATAAAGAAGATGTGGTCCATATACACTATGGAGTATGATGCCTCCATCGGAAAGGATGAATACCCAACTTTTGTAGCAACATGGATGGGACTGGAACAGATTATGCTGAGTGAAATAAGTCAAGGAGAGAGAGTCAATTAGTATATGGTTTTGCTTACTTGTGGAGCATAAGGAATAACGTGGAGGACATAGAGAGGTGGAGAGGAGAAGGGAGTTGAGGGAAATTGGAACGGGACACAAACCATGAGAGATTATGGGCTCTGAGGGACAAACTGAGGGTTTTGGTGGGGCAGGGGGTCGTAGGTTGGGTGAGACTGGTGGTGGGTATTATGGAGGGCACGTATTGCATGGAGCACTGGGTGTGGTGCATAAACAATGAATTCTGGAACACTGAAAAGAAATTTAAAAAATAAATTAAAATTTTTTTAAAAATAAAATAAAATCTGTGGGGAAAAAAGGGGGCAGGGATTCTGCAAACGAAAAAACCACAAAAGTTTATGGACCAGAAAGAAACAGAAAGCCTACAGAAACAGGGACCTTACGGGCAATACAAAAGCAGTAATTTCATATCTTACGAAAGTTACTCTCAACATGAACGGGATGAATACTCCCATACAGAGACACAGGGTTTCAGATTGGGTAAAAAAGCAAGACCCATGCATATGCTGTCTACAAGAGACTCATTCTGAACCCAAAGATACATCCTGATTGAAGGTAAGGGAATGGAGAATCATTTACAGCGCCAACAGAACTGAAAAGAAAGAGTAGCAATTCTCATATCAGACAAAGTTGACTTTAAGCCGAAGGCTGTACTGAGATGTAGAGGGACACTATATCACACTTAAAGGATCTATCAAACTGCAGAACTATTATGAAAGAAATTAAGGAAGACCCAAAGGGATGCAAAAACTTTCCATGCTCGTAGATTGGAATAATAAACATCATCAAAGTGCCTATGCTGCTGAGAGCAATTTACACTTTCAATAATATGTATCAAAATACCATCGACAATTTTCACAGCACTGGAACAAACAATCCTACAATTTAATGGAGCCCGTAAAGACATCAAATCACCAGGGAAATGTTGAAAAACAAAACCAAAGCTGGGGCCATCGCAATGCCTGATTTCAAGTTATATTACCAAGTCATAGTCATCAAGAAAGTATGGTATTGGTGCAAAAACAAACACATAGATCAATGGAACAGAATAGAGACCCCAGAAATGGACCCTCAATTCTATGGTCAACTAATCCTTGACAAATCAGAAAAGAACATCCAACGGAAAAAAGACACTCTTTTCCATAAATGGTTCTCGGAAAATGGGACAACCACATGCAGAAGAATGAAACTGGACCATTCTCTTACACTACACACAAACATAAACTCCAAATGGATGAAGGAACTCAATATGAGACAGAAATCCATCAAAATGCTAGAGAACACAGGCAGTAACCTCTTCGACGCTGCCCACAGCAACTTCTTTCAAGACACCTCTCTAAGGCAAGGGAAACAAAAGCAAAAATTAACTTTTCGGACTTCATCAAGATAAAAAGTTTTTGCACGAAACAGTACACGGTCAACAAAACTAAGAGAAAGCCCACAGAATGTGAGAAGATATTTGACATTTCAGAAAAAGGGCTGGTATCCAAGACCTATAAAGAACTTATCAAACTCAACGCACACACAAAAAAAATTTAATCCAGTCAAGAAATGGGCAGAAAACAAGAACAAACAATTCTCCAAAGAAGACATAGAAATGGCTAACAGACACAAGAGAAAATGTTCAACATCACTAGCAAACCAATACCACAATGAGATGTCACCTTATACCTGTTAGAATGACCAAATTCAACAAGACAGGAAACAACAAATGTTGGCAAGGATGTGGAGAAAGGGGAACTGTCTCATACTGTTGGTATGAATGGAAGCTGGTATAGCCACTGTGGAAAACAGTATGGAGTTTCCGCAAGTAGTTAAAAATAGAGCTACCTTTCAACTACCTTTCAACCAATTGCACTACTGGGTATTTATCCCTAAGATATATCTGTAGTGAAAAGAAGGGGCACCTGCACTCCAATGTTCACAGCAGCAACATCCACAATAGCCAACTGTGGAAGGAGCTGAGATACCCTTCCACAGGTGAATGGATAAAAAGGTTGTGGTCCATATACACTATGGAATATTACTCAGCCAACAGAAAGGATGAATACTTACCAACTACATTGATAGAACTGGATGGTATCATGCAAAGTGAAATAAGTCAATCATAGAAAGACAATCATCACATGGTTTCACTCATGTGTTGAGTAGAAGAGACAGGGCAGAGGATCATAAAGGATAGGAGGGAAAACTGAAAGGGAAGAAATCAGAGGGAGAGAGACAATACATAGGAAACTTTTGCTTCTGGGAAACAAAGCGAGGGTTACAGAAGGGGATGGGTAAGCTGAGTGATGATTAAGGAGGGCATGTGTTGTAATGAGCACTGGGTGTTATATGCAACTAATGAGTCATTGAACACTGCATCAAAAACTACTAATGTACCATAAGTTGACTAATTGAACATAATTATAGAAAAGTCCTTGTTTCCTTGTTGATCCTTCGTTTAGATGATCTGTCCATTGCTGTGAGTGGGGTGTTAAATATCCCTACTATTATTGTATTATCAATGTGTTTCTGCATTTTGATATTAATTAATTTATATACTTGACTGCTCCCAAGTTAGGGGCATAAATATCTAAAATTTATAGAACTTCTTATTGGCTAAACACTTTTATTATGATATAGTGCCTTTCTTCATCTCTTACTACTATCATTGGATTAAATACCATTTGTCTGATATAAGGAAGGGTACCCCAGCTTTCTTTTGATGTCCACTGGCATGTGTCCACAGTTCTCCATTCCCTCACTTTCAAACTGAAGGTGTCTTTGGTTCTAAAATTATTCTCTTCTAAGAATAAAATGATGGGGACTGTCCACTAAGATCTGGAACATGACAGGGATGGCCACTCTCGCCACTGTTATTCAAGACAGTACTGGAACTCTAGCATTGGCAATAAGAAAACAAAGGGAAATAAAAGAAAACAAAAAGAAATAAAAGGCATCCAAAATGGGAAAGAAGAAGTCAAACTCTCGTGATGTGACATCAAACAGATGACATGAAACTCTATACAGAAATCCCAAAAACTTCTGGCAAAAAAATTACTAGAACTGATACAGCAATTCAGCAAGGTGACAGGATATATAATCGATGACCAAAAGTCAACTTCATTTCTATACACTAACAATGAGGCAAAGAAGGGAAATCAAACAATTGATCCCCTTGACAATTGCACTAAAAAAAAAAAAAAACCATACCTAGGAATAAAGCTAAACAAAGAGGTAAAGGATCTGTACTCTAGAAGCTACAGAACACATATGAAACAGATTGAGAAAGACATAAAGAAATGGGAAAAAACTTTCTATGTTTTTTCATTCTCAATAAAGCAGGAAAAAATATCCAATGGAAAAAGTCCCTTCAATACATGGTTTGGGAAATTTGACAGCAACATGCAGAAGAATGAAACTGGACCATTCTCTTACACCATACACAAAGATGAACCCAAAATGGATGAAAAGCCAAAATGTGAGTCAAGAATTCATCAAAATCCTAGAGAAGAATGCACGCAGCAACCACTTTGATCTCAGCCACAGGGACTTCTTGACAGTCACATTTCCAAAGGCAAGACAAACAAAGGAACAATGAACTATTGGGACTTTATCAAGATAAAAAGCTGCCCAGCAAAGGAAACAGTCTATGAAGCTAAAAGGCAACCTCAGAGTGAGAGAAGATATTTGTAAATGCCTTATAGATAAAGGGTTAGTATCCAAGATCTATAAAGAACTTAACAAACTCAACACCTTAAAACACCCAAATAATCCAGGCAGGAAATGGGTAGAATACACAAATAGATATTTCTCAGCAGAAGACAGACAAATGGCTAACAGACGCAAGAAAAACTGTTCAATATCACTTGGCATCAGGAAAAGGGAAATCAAAACTACAATGAGATACCACCTCACCTAGTCAGAAGGGCTAAAATTATTGAGTCAGGAAACATTGGTTGGCAGGGATGCAAAGAAAGGGCAAACCTCTCGCACTGTTGTTGGGAATGCGAGCTGGTACAGCTACTCTGGAAAACAGTATGGAGTTTCCTCAAGACGTTAAAAATAGACCTACCCTACAAACCAGCAATTTCACTACTAGGTATTTACCCCATAGTACAGGTGTAGTGAAAAGAAGGGACACATGCACCCCAATGTTCACAGCAGCAATGTCTACAATAGCCAAACTGTGTCAGGAGCTCAGATGTCCTTCAACAGAGGAATGGATAAAGAAGGTGCGGTTCATATATACAACGGAATATTGTTCAGCCTCCAGAAAGGATGAATATCTAACATTTGCATCAACATGGATGGAACTGGAGGGTATTATACTAAGTGAAATGAGTCAGGCAGAGAAAGATAATTATCACATGGTTTCCCTCCTGTGTTGAATATAAGGAATAGTGCAGAGGACCACAGGGGAAGGGAGGGAAAACTGAATGGGAAGAAATCAGAGAGCGAGACAGTCCATGAGAGACTCTGGACATGGAGTAACATGTTGGGGGTTCAGAAGGGAGGGAGATGGGGAGATGGGGTAACAGGGTGACGGATATTAAGGAGGGCACATGATCTAATGGGCACTGGGGGTCAATGCAACTAGTTAATTGTTGAACACTACATCAAAAACCAACGATGTAAAAAAAACTAATGATGTACTATAGGTTAGATAATTGAACATAATAAAAAAAGGATTAATACCTAAATCTTCAAAGAACTTACCAAACTCATCACCCAAAAATCAATTAATCCAGTCAAGAAATGGGGAGAACGCAAGAACAAACATTTCTCCAAAGACATACACATGGCCAAGAGACACATAAAAAAAAAAAAAAAACTCCACATAATTCAGCATCAGGGAAATACAAATCAAAACCACAATATGATACGACAACACAGGTAAGAATGGCTATAATGACAAGGCAGGAAACAACAAATGTTGACAAGGATGCGGCGAAAGGGGAACCCTCTTGCATTGTTGGGGGAATTCGACCTGGTGCAGCCACTCTGGAAACAATATGTCGGTGCACATCCCAGAGCTCAGGACACCCTGGGATGTAAGACCATGGGATGACAGGTAGTGTCTCTGGAGGAGAGGAGGAGTCTGGTTACTTGGGGCCCTCAGGGGGAGCCTGGGAAGTGACAGGTTCCTGTAAGGCTCTGCAGTGTCAGTTGCTGTGAACAAATCCATGCTTAGGGCTCCTCTGTTTTCCTGCCTCTGAGTCACAATTTCCCTTATAACCTCACACTCTGGGGAAATGGTTCAGGTACCCCTGAGCCATCATCAATTCAGTCATTGCAAGATGCTAAATAACACAAATGACCTTATTTACATCCTCTCCATTTAAAGATGTGGTCCTGCTTATGTAATGATTTAGGTTTCAAAGGCATATTGCATGGGCTGTTATAGGGGAAGATCTGCTCCAGAGCTTAGACAACATTACACAACAACCAATATCTACAAGGAGGCATCACCACCCTATGTGGAAGCTGTGCTTATTCATTAAAAAATCTAACACATACCCTTACTTGGGTGTCAACCCAACGTTGACACGAAAATATTCTTTCATCATGAAAATATGGTTTTAAAAACATTGACAATTAAGGACATTCCATTTGATGTGTCCATAATTATACCATTCCTCCCTAGTGTCTTTTAAAATAATATAAAATTATCTAAGTATCCATCTGTCGTCTATCTGTTCTATGGTCATCTGATCTCTATTTGAAGTCTATTCATCTATCTCAGCATTTATCCTCTTGCTGCAAGTCTTTCAGGATTATGAACATAAGCCCCAAAATCTCTTGTTAGACCTCTAATGTTTACATCCTAATAATCTCTGGGTCATTAACACCATGTCCTTCAGGGTAGTATTTGAGTGTCATTAACTCCATGCCTGAATTAATGATCATCTCTGTGCTGCTTAAGAGAAAAGTTACCCACTTTTCTTTAAAGCAAGATCCCCCTTCCAGAGATAACAAGCCCCTGTGTGAGGTGGATTTCTCAGGACAAGGGAAGCACCCTCCAAGCATAGGAACTGTAACTGCAAAACACAGAGTTGGTGCCTTGTGTTGGTGTCCATGCACTTGAGGACAAGAATACCACTTACACGTTTTGCAGACATCTTGGCAGACAAAGCCCATCAGAAGAGACCATTAGGATCCAAAGTCTCCAGATGTGCCCATGCTGTGCAGGTAGTTGTTCATTTGGGAAGCTGTAGCTACAAAGTGTGGATCCCATTAAATATCTTTTTGAAATATAGTTTAGGTTAAAATGAATTTTGAATCACTCGTGTATTCAACATTTATTCTTATGTTCAGAAAGTGAGGCCATCTATTGACCTGCTTCCAACACAGCTCATAGACCAAGGGCTCACCCATCCCAGAACAATATGCCTTGTGAGTTCAACAAGGAGATACCCACAGGTAGTCCTGGAAGCTCCAGAGGAGCCTGACCCTGTCCCTGTCAACTTCCAAGGACAGGCTCCCTCCCACACATGCAAACTTCTCCTCAACCACTAGGGTAAAATTCACTCTCAGGCGTGGGAGCTCACAGCTCTCTCTCCAGACAGGGTGAGGTCTCTGGAGAAGGCAGAGCTGTGGTCTATGGGAATATGAGTTTCTAGGCCCTTCTCTGTGGCTGGTGACAGCTCCTCAAGGAGATGGTCCAGATGTCAGACATGGCACCATTGGGATGGTTGTGAGTGTCAAGAATGACTGGGCCTTGTGCCCATGTGTCCTGTCCCAGGTGCTGCTTCAGGAGTCAGGCTCATGACTGGTGAGGGGCTCACAGCCTCTGCACCTCACCAATGTTGTCTCCGGATTCTCCGTGTCATGCAATAATTTCTGGTGGAACTGAATCCACCAAACCCCAGGTGACTAGGGGCAGTGAACTGGTTTATAAATCATAGGTAAAGCACACATGACAGCCCATCCAACAAGAACCACATGTCCATCTCCAGAGTCACATCCAAGAATGAGTTCTTGCAGTGGCTGATCTTAGTGCCACCAAGGTCCTGGCCCTGTATTACTGTGTAGAGACATAGTGAGGGCATTTCAGTGAGCCCAGACCCAAACCTCCCTGCAGGGATACAGGAGAGGCTGGGCTGCAGGAACAGTCAGGACACCAGGGGGCGCTCAGGCCCACCAAATACCGGGTAGGTCTAGCTGCTGGTGAAGGTGAATTGTTTTCCTTCTCAGCTAGAAAAATATGTACTGGGCTTGGGGGGTGTGGATTTGTACAGGTTCTGATATTTTATTAGTATCGTATGTTATAATCATTGAGTTTCGAGGTGAAATAATTTTTACACTAGAATACATTTTACATGTTCTCTGAAAATAAAAGATGAAAAATATATATTCCAAAGAAATAATAATGTGCAACTGTTTCCTCTTATCCTTCCAGATTTTATGAATATTTATTGATATTTCTATAACAAAGCAGTTGTATTTTACCATATAATGACAAATAAATGCATAGTTTAAAAAATCTCTAGGGTAGTCTATTGATTAAATATTTTTAATGAAGTAATAATATTAAATATTTTAATACTATTTAATACTCTTAAACGCTCTTATTAAATACTTCAATAAAATACTTCTATAAATAGTTCCTAAGTAATAATACTGAATTGTGGACAAAGTATCAGCATTTGGGATTATCCATAACTGACTTCAATATATCCATATACTATACATAAATCAATTTTTAATTTTTCACTTCAAATGTACTCATTCATTAGACTGTTCCTTTGACAGAATCATCATTATTGCTCTGTATTTTGAAAAGATGACATCGTCCTGAGATTCTCATCTGCACTCTTGCTTCTGCAAGGCTCTAAGAATCGCCCCCAGGATGAGCAGAACCTGTCTTCCCCCATCCGTGTCCAAGGTCCAGGGGTTTCTCCCTTCTTAAATCTCATGATCTTTTCATCATCTCTCCAATCCTTATTATCCTCACCCAGCTCTTGTCCCAAAAATACAGCATGACACTTCATTCATAGAACTTTGACCGTTAGCCCTTCATATGCCTGACACATTTTTTTAATTTTTTATTTATTTTCAGCATAACAGTATTCATTGTTTTTGCACCACACCCAGTGCTCCATGCAATCTGTGCCCTCCCTAATACCCACCACCTGGTTCCCCCAACCTCCCACCCCCCGCCCCTTCAAATCCCTCAGGTTGTTTTTCAGAGTCCATAGTCTCTCATGGTTCACCTCCACTTCCAATTTCCCTCATCTCCCTTCTCCTCTCCATCTCCCCTTCTCCTCCATGTTATTTGTTATGCTCCACAAATAAGTGAAACCATATGATAATTGACTCTCTCTGCTTGACTAATTTCACTCAGCATAATCTCTTCCAGTCCCGTCCATGTTGCTACAAAAGTTGGATACTCATCCTTTCTGATGGAGACATAATACTCCATAGTGTATATGGACCACATCTTCCTTATCCATTCGTCCATTGAAGGGCATCATGGTTCTTTCCACAGTTTGGCGACCGTGGCCATTGCTGCTATGAACATTGGGGTACAGATGGCCCTTCTTTTCACTACATCTGTATCCTTGGGGTAAATACCCAGTAGTGCCATTGCAGGGTCATAGGGAAGCTCTAGTTCTAATTTCTTTTTTTTTTAAGATTTATATTTATTTATTTATTTCATAGACAGAGATCAAAGTAGACAGAGAGGAAGGCAGAGATAGAGAGGAGGGAAACAGGCTCCCCACTGAGCAGAGATCCCGACATGGGGCTCGATCCCAGGACCCTGAGACCACGACCTGAGCCAAAGGCAGAGGCTTTAACCCCCAGAGCCACCCAGGTGCCCCTAGTTTTAATTTCTTGAGGAATCTCCACATTGTTCTCCAAAGTGGCTGCACCAACTTGCATTCCCACCAATAGTATAAGAGGGTTCCCCTTTCTCCACATCCTCTCTGACACACGTTGTTTCCTGTATTGCTAATTTTGGCCATTCTAACTGGTGGAAGGTGGTATCTCACTGTGGTTTTGATTTGAATCTCCATGATGGCTAGTGATGATAAACATTTTTTCATGTATCTGTTCGCCATTTGTATGTCTTCATTGAAGAAGTGTCTGTTCACGTCTTCTGCCCATTTTTCTACATGATTATCTTTTTTGTGTGTGTTGAGTTTGAGGAGTTCTTTATAGACCTTGGATATCAGCCTTTTCTTGTATTGTCATTTGCAAATATCTTCTCCTATTCCATGGGTTGCCTCTTTGTTTTGTTGACTGTTTCCTTTGCTGTGCAGAAGCTTTTGGTCTTGATGAAGTCCCAAAAGTTCATTTTCACTTTTGTTTCCTTCGCCTTTGGAGAAGTGTCTTGAAAGAAGTTGCTGTGCCTGATATCGAAGAGGTTACTGCCTATGTTCTCCTCTAGGATTCTGATGGATTCCTGCCTCATGTTAAGGTCTTTTGTCCATTTCGAGTTTATCTTTGTGTATGGTGTAAGAGAATGGTCGAGTTTCATTTTTCTACATATAGCTGTCCAGTTTTCCCAGCACCATTTATTGAAGAGACTGTCTTTTTTCCACTGGATATTTTCTCCTACTTTGTCAAAGATTATTTGACCATAGAGTTGAGGGTCCATATATGGGCTTTCTAATCTTTTCCACTGGTCTACGTGTCTGCTTTGCGCTGGCACCATGCTGTCTTGCTGATCACAGCTTTGTAGTGAAGTTTGAATCAGGCAACATCATGCCCCAGTTTTGTTTTTCTTTTTCAACACTTCCTTAGCAGTTTGGGGTCTCTTCTGATTCCATACAAATTTTAGGATTGTTTGCTCCAGCTCTTTGAAAAATGCCAGTGATATTTTTGTCAGAATGGCATTAAAAGTATAGATTGCTCTAGGCAGTATAGACATTTTAACAATGTTTATTCTTCTGATCCAAGAGCATGGAATGGTCTTCCATCTTTTTGTGTCTTCTTCAACTTCTTTCATGAGTGTTCTGTAGTTCCTCGAGTACAGATCCTTTACTTCTTTGGTTAGGTTTATTCCCAGGTATCTTATGGTTCTTGGTGCTATGGTAAATGGAATCGATTCCCTAATTTCCCTTTCTGTATTTTCATTGTTAGTGTATAAGAAAGCAACGGTTTTCTGTACATTGACTTTGTATCCCGCCCGTTACTGAATTGCTGTATGAGTTCTAGAAGTTTGGGGGTGGAGTCTTTCAGGTTTTCCATATAAAGAATCATGTCATCTGTGAAGAGAGAGAGTTTGACTTCTTCCTTGCCAATTTGGATACCTTTTATTTCTCTTTGTTGTCTGATTGCTGTTGCTAGGACATCTAATACTATGTTGAACAAGAGTGGTGAGAGTGGGCATTCTTGTCGTGTTCCTGACCTCAATGGGAAGGCTGCAAGCTTTTTCCCATTGAGGATGATACTTGCTGTGGGTCTTTCATAGATAGATTTTATGAAGTTCAGGAATGTTCCCTCTATCCCTATACTTTGAAGCCTTTTAATCAGGAACGGATGCTGGATTTTGTCAAATGCTTTTTCTGCATCAATTGAGAGGACCATGTGGTTATCTCTCTCTCTTATTGATTTGTTCTATCACATTGATTGACTTGCAAATGTCGAACCATCCTTGTAACCCAGGGATGAATCCCACTTGGTCAGGGTGGATAATCTTTTTAATGTGCTGTTGGATCCTGTTTGCTAGGATCTTGTTGAGAATCTTACCATCCATATTCATCAGTGATATTTCTCTGAAATTCTCCTTTTTTGAAAAGTTCAGAAGGAACTCAAACACCTGGAAGCTAAAGACCACCTTGCTTAAGAACGCTTGGATCCACCAGGAGATCAAAGAAGAACTTAAACAATTCATGGAAACCAATGAGAATGAAGACACTTCACTCCAAAACGAATGGGATACAGCAAAGGCGGTCCTAAGGGGGAAATACATAGCCATCCAAGCCTCCCTCAAAAGAATTGAAAAATCCAGAATACACCAGCTGTCTCTACACCTTAAAGAACTGGAGAATCAACAACAAATCAAACCAACTCCACACGTAAGAAGGGAAATAATCAAGATTAGAGCAGAGATCAATGAGGTAGAAACCAGAGATACAGTAGAACGTATCAATGAAACTAGAAGCTGGTTTTTTGAAAGAATCAATAGGATCGATAAACCATTGGCCACACTAATCCAAAAGAAAAGAGAGAAAGCCAAAATTAATAAAATTATGAATGAAAAGGGAGAGATCACAACTAACACCAAGGAAGTAGAAACAATCATCAGAAGTTATTATCAGGGGCACCTGGGTGGCTCAGTGGGTTAAGCCTCTGCCTTCAGCTCAGGTCGTGATCCCAGGGTCCTGGAATCGAGCCCTGCATCAGGCTCTCTGCTCGGCGGGGAGCCTACTTCTCCCTCTTTCTCTGCCCGCCTCTCTGCCTACCTGTGATCTCTCTCTCTGTGTCAAATAAATAAATAAAAATCTTTTTTAAAAAAAGAAGTTATTATCAACAGTTATATGCCAATAAGCTAAGCAACCTAGATGAAATGGATGCATTCCTGAAAAACTATAAACTCCCAAAATTGAACCAGGGAGAAATTGACAACCTGAATAGACCGATATCTAGTAACGAGATTGAAGCAGTGATCAAAGCCTCCCAAAAAACAAGAGCCCGGGACCTGATGGATTCCCTGGGGAATTCTATCAAACTTTCAAAGAAGAAATAATACCTATTCTCCTGAAGCTGTTTCAAAAAATTGAAGCAGAAGGAAAACTTCCAGACTCTTTTTATGAAGCCAGCATTACCCTGATCCCCAAACCAGGCAAAGACCCTACCAAAAAGGAGAATTTCATACCAATATCACTGCTTCCATTTTTTTATGGAGGGCATATATTGCATGGAACACGGAGTGTGATACACAAACAACAAATTCTGGTACACTGAAAAGTAATTTTTAAAATTTTTTAAAAATTTTTAAAAAGCTTCTGCACACCAAAGGTAACAGTCAACAAAACAAAGAGGCAACCCACAGAATGGGAGAAGATATTCATAAATGACGATGTAGACAATGGGTTGATATCCAGGATTTATAAAGAACTCCTCAAAATCAACACAAACAAAATGGATAAACCCGTCAAAAAATGGGCAGAAGATATGAACAGACAATTCTCCAATGAAGACATACAAATGGCCAACAGACACATGAAAAAATGTTCATCATCACTAGCCATCAGGGAGATTCAAATTAAAACCACATTGAGATACCACCTTACACCAGTTAGAATGGCCAAAATTAGCAAGACAGGAAACAACGTGTGTTGGAGAGGATGTGGAGAAAGGGGAACCCTCTT
>JAHRIG010007914.1:0-10292 GCA_020311275.1 Eira barbara | reverse complement strand
TAGTGATGATGAACATTTTTTCATGTGTCTGATAGCCATTTGTATGTTTTCGTTGGAGAAGTGTCTGTTCATATCTTCTGCCCATTTTTTAATATGATTGTCTGTTTTGTGTGTGTTGAGTTTGAGGAGTTCTTTATAGATCCTGGATATCAACCTTTTGTCTGTATGGTCATTTGCAAATATCTTCTCCCATTCCGTGGGTTGCCTCTTTGTTTTGTTGACTGTTTCTTTCGCTGTGCAGAAGCTTTTGATGAAGTCCCAAAAGTTCATTTTTGCTTTTGTTTCCATCGTCTTTGGAGACATATCTTGAAAGAAGTTGCTGTGGCTGATATCAAAGAGGTTACTGCCTATGTTCTCCTCTAGGATTCTGATGGATTCCTGTCTCACGTTGAGGTATTTTATCCATTTCGACTTTATCTTTGTGTACAGCGTAAGAGAATGGTCGAGTTTCATTTTTCAACATATAGCTGTTCAGTTTTCCCATCACCATTTATTGAAGAGACTGTCTTTTTTCCACTGGATATTTTTTCTGTTTTGTCAAAGATTATTTGACCCTAGAGTTGAGGGTCCATATCTGGGCTTTCTACTCTGTTCCACTGGTCTATGTGTCTGTTTTTATGCCAGTACCACGCTGTCTTGGTGATCACAGCTTTGTAGTAAAGCTTGAAATCAGGTAACGTGATGCCGCCAGTTTTATTTTTGTGTTTCAACATTTTCTTAGCAATTCGGGGTCTCTTCTGATTCCATATAAATTTTAGGATTATTTGCTCCAGCTCTTTGAAAAATACCCGTGGAATTTTGATCGGAATGGCATTAAAAGCATAGATTACTCTAGGCAGTATAGACATTTTAACAATGTTTATTCTTCCGATCCAAAAGCATGGAATGGTCTTCCATCTTTTTGTGTCTTCTTCAATTTCTTTTATGAGTGTTCTCTAGTTCCTCGAGTACAGATCCTTAACCTCTCTGGTTAGGTTTATTCCGAGGTATCTTATGGTTCTTGGTGCTATAGTAAATGGAATCGATTCTCTAATTTGCCTTTCTGTATTTTCATTGTTAGTGTATAAGAAAGCCACTGATTTCTGTACATTGACTTTGTATCCTGCCACGTTACTGAATTGCTGTATGAGTTCTAGACGTTTGGGGGGGGGAGTCTTTTGGGTTTTCCATATAAAGAATCATGTCATCTGCAAAGAGAGAGAGTTTGACTTCTTCCTTGCCAATTTGGATACCCTTTATTTCTCTTTGTTGTCTGATTGCTGTTGCTAGCACTTCTAATACTATGTTGAACAAGAGTGGTGAGAGTGGGCATCCTTGTCATGTTCCTGATCTCAACCGGAAGGCTGCAAGCTTTTTCCCATTGAGGATGATATTTGCTGTGGGTCTTTCATAGATTTGATGAAGTTCAGGAATGTTCCCTCTATCCCTATACTTTGAAGCGTTTTAATCAGGAACGGACACTGGATTTTGTCAAATGTTTTTTCTGCATCAATTGAGAGGACCATGTGGTTCTTCTCTCTTCTCTTATTGATTTGTTCTATCACATTGATTGATTTGCGAATGTTGAACCATCCTTGTAACCCAGGGATGAATCCCACCTGGTCATGGTGGATAATCTTTTTAATGTGCTGTTGGATCCTGTTTGCTAGGATCTTGTTGAGAATCTTAGCATCCATATTCATTAGTGATATTGGTCTGAAATTCTCCTTTTTGGTAGGGGCTTTGCCTGGTTTGGGGATCAGGGTAATGCTGGCTTCATAAAAAGAGTCTGGAAGTTTTCCTTCTGCTTCAATTTTTTGAAACAGCTTCAGGAAAATAGGTGTTATTTCTTCTTTGAAAGTTTGATAGAATTCCCCAGGGAATCCGTCAGGTCCCAGGCTCTTGTTTTTTGGGAGGCTTTTGATCACTGCTTCAATCTCGTTACGAGATATCGGTCTATTCAGGTTGTCAATTTCTTCCTGGTTCAATTTTGGGAGTTTATAGTTTTCCAGGAATGCATCCATTTCATCTAGGTTGCTTAGCTTATTGGCATATAACTGTTGATAATAACTTCTGATGATTGTTTCTACTTCCTGGGTGTTAGTTGTGATCTCTCCCTTTTCATTCATAATTTTATTAATTTGGGCTTTGTCTCTTTTCTTTTGGATTAGTGTGGCCAGTGGTTTATCGATCTTATTGATTCTTTCAAAAAACCAGCTTCTAGTTTCATTGATACGTTATACTGTATCTCTGGTTTCTACCTCATTGATCTCTGCTCTAATCTTGATTATTTCCCTTCTTACATGTGGAGTTGGTTTGATCTGTTGTTGATTCTCCAGTTCTTTAAGGTGTAGAGACAGCTGGTGTATTCTGGATTTTTCCATTTTTGTAAGGGAGGCTTGGATGGCTATGTATTTCCCCCTTAGGACCGCCTTTGCTCTATCCCATAGGTTTTGGACTGAAGTGTCTTCATTCTCATTGGTTTCCATGAATTGTTTAAGTTCTTCTTTGATCTCCTGGTTGATCCAAGCATTCTTAAGCAAAGTGGTCTTTAGCTTCCAGGTGTTTGTGTTCCTTCTGAACTTTTCCTTGTCATTGAGCTCCAGTTTCAAAGCATTGTGATCTGAGAATATGCAGGGAATAATCTCAATCTTTTGGTATCAGTTGAGCCCTGATTTGTGACCCAGTATGTGATCTATTCTGGAGAAGGTTCCATGTACACTTGAGAAGAATGAGTATTCTGTTGTTTTAGTGTGGAATGTTTGTATATATCTATGAGGTCCACCTGGTCCAATGTGTCATTCAATGCTCTCGTTTCTTTATTGATTTTCTGCTTCGATGATCTGTCTATTTCTGAGAGAGGCGTGTTAAGATCTCCTACTATTAATGTATTCATATCAATATGACTCTTTATCTTGATTAATAGTTTTCTTATGTAATTGGCTGCTCCCATATTGGGGGCATAGATATTTACAATTGTTAGATCATCTTGGTGGATAGTCCCTTTAAGAATGATGTAGTGTCCTTCTGTATCTCTGACTACCATCTTTAGTTTAAAATCTAATTTATCTGATATGAGAATCACTACCCCAGCCTTCTTTTGAGACCCATTGGCATGAAAGATGCTTCTCCATCCCTTCACTTTCAGTCTGGGTGTATCTTTAGGTTCAAAATGGGTCTCTTGTAGACAACATATGGATGGGTCCTGTCGTTTTATCCAATCTGCAACCCTGTGTCATTTTATGGGCGCATTTAGGCCATTCACATTGAGAGTGATTATTGAGAGATACGCTTTTATTGACATTGTGTTATCTTTGAAGTCTTTCTTTCTGTCGATTGTCTCTATATTTCTGTTCAATGCTATTCTTAGGATTTTTCCTCTTTTATAGAACTCTCCTTAATATTTCCTGCAGCGTTGGCTTCGTGGTTGCATAGTCTTTTAAGTCTTACCAGTCTTGGAAACTCTTTATCTCTCCATCCATTTTGAATGTCAGTCTTGCTAGATAAAGTATTCTTGGCTGCATGTTCTTCTCATTTAGTGCCCTGAATATATCTTGCCAGCCCTTTCTGGCTTGCCAGGTCTCTGTGGACAGGTCTGACGTTATTCTGATGGGCTTTCCTCTGTATGTAAGGAGCTTCTTTGTCCTAGCGTCTTTCGAGAGCTTGTATCTACAATTATGATTTCTCAATTTTACTATCAGGTGCCTGGAGGTTTTTTTGGAATCTATAATCTTGGGTGGAGACCGTTCTGCCTCTAGTAGATGAATGCTGGTTCCATTCACGAGATTGGGAAAATTTTCATGAAGAACTTGTTCCACTGTGTCTTCTAGACTTCTTTCTTTCTCCTCCCCTTCAGGGATTCCAATAATTCTGATGTTGGAATGTTTCATGGCATCATTTACCCCTGATTCTGTTTTCGTGGCTTCTAAGCTGTTTGTTCCAGGCTTCCTCCTGATCCTTTCTCTCTATCTATTTGTCCTCCAGATCACTAATTCTATCTTCTGTCTCAGTTACTTTAGCTTTTAGAGAATTTAGATTAGATTGGAACTCATTGAGAGCATTGTGAACCTCATCCCTGGTGGCTTTCAGCTCTGCCCTAACATTGTGAACATCATCCCTGGTGGCTTTCAATTCTGCCTTAATCAATTCCGTTTGGTCGTCCATGGCTTTCTCCAACCTAGCTATTGCCTGGATAATTGTTAGCCTGAATTCTCTTTCCAACATATTGCCTATGTTGATAGCCGTTAGCTCTGTTGCAGAAGGCCCATCCTCTGTATCTTTCTTCTGTTGGGGATTCCTCCTCCTAGTCATTTTGGTGAGAGATGACTGAACAGATGTAGCTGGATGTATCAACCGTGCTGCAGTCAAGGTGCACCCTGGAACACTTCTGAGTACTCAGGATTCCCCACCCAAA
Organism: Eira barbara; assembly: GCA_020311275.1. Classification (NCBI taxonomy): domain Eukaryota; kingdom Metazoa; phylum Chordata; class Mammalia; order Carnivora; family Mustelidae; genus Eira; species Eira barbara. The sequence continues at coordinate 5,899 of JAHRIG010007914.1, read as the reverse complement.
CAAGAGAAAAAGAAAAGAGACAGAGAGAGAGGGAGAGAGAGAGGAAAAGGGAAGATAAAAGAGAAGGTTCAGCCCAAATGGGCCCCAAGGTAAGATTTATGAAGTATACAAACAAAAACAGACAAACAAAAAGACCAATAAAAGTATATGACAAGAGAAAAAAAAAATATATATATATATAAGCAAAAAAAAAAATAAGAACCTCGTCAAAAAGAACCCCAAGTATAAGATTTATATACTATCAGGACAAACACAAATACACAGAAACACTGACGGAAGAAAAAGGTGGGAGCGTGGTTATAGATTCTTAGTGTGGGCAAGGAAGGTTATTGTGATTCTTCCTGGATGTATCTTGATATCTTTGTTAAAGGACTCAACTTTTCTAAGATAAAGGGGGATTAAAAATTGGTTTACCTATAGGGGTAGCATTGATTGGAGAAAGGGGGTTACCTTGAAGTTTAACTCTTTATGAATATTATAAAATAAGAATAAAAAAGGAATAAACTGGACTAAACTAAACTAAAATTTTAAGGAAAATTTAAAAAAATAGAAAAGCAAAAGAAAAACACAGATGTATGTATCAAAAAGTTCAGGTTAGAAGTTTATTATGGAATTTGATGTACTGGACATCTCACTGTGATGGTAAATAGGTTAAAAAATTATCTATGTAAAAAAAAGAAAAAAAAAAAAAAAGAACCAGAATAGTGGGAATGAGTTAAAAAAAAGTTGTATCTATGAAGTAGTGGTGGTTGTTCTCTTGTAGTCTTTTTTTTTTTTTTCTTTCCTGGTTTGTTTTCTGGGGGAGGGGGCTGCCACGTGGGTTTTCAGTCAATGATGTCCCCTGAGTTAAGTCCTCCCGCCCCCCTCAAGGGGGTGGGCTCTGAGGAAACTGTTTTATTTCAGGCTTTTGTTCTCTGGAGGTTTTTATGTTTGTTCACTTCTTTTCTCTCGCCTTGACAGCTTTTGATGGTTTTGGGAGGTTTAGAGGAAAGCAAACTGCACCCCGACCTCCCTCTCACAGAGAAGCCTCAGTCTGCTCCCCTGTGGGTGCTGCAGAGCCCATATAAATTCCCCCTTGGCTGCTGGCAGAGCAGGTTCCTAGTTGCGGTCCCCGGGGACGCAGATCTCCTGCTTGTACACAAAACCACAGCAGCCGCAGCTGTCTGGGCAGCTCCAGACCGCCAGAGAGGTTCCAAGCAGTGATCGCACACTGAGATTTTCCTGCTGGCCCGGGCTGGGAGTGCCTGGTCTTTCCGGGTCTAAGAGAGCAGGGCTTGCGCGCACCTCTCCCAGGAGAGGGTGTGGGGCACGGGCGTCTCTGGCTCTGGCGTGGTGCAGATCCCAGAGCACCAGGCTGGGCCTTCGTGCACCTCTTTCAGGGGAGGGTGTGGGGCATGCACATCTCAGGCTGATAGCAAGGTGCGCGTTCTGCCATCTGGCACGGCTCCCAGACCCTCACAGGAGCCGGACTCCATGCGTTCTCGGGAGTGCTGGCGGCTCTGGGACCAAGACCTGGTTTCTCCGCCAGCACTCTCTCTGGCTCAGCGCCAGGGGAGGCTGTCCTGGGTCCGGGGACTTAAGTCCCTGTCCCTAGCTACCCCAATTCCCACAATATCCCCCCATGATCCTTTGCTCTTTTCGAGTGCTTTCAACCAGACTCCAAGTTAATGCTGGTCCCCAGACGCAGGGCACTTTTGTATTGGGGTATTCCTTTCTAATCAGTTGCCTCTGGTGGCTCCCTCCCCCTTTTGTTTATCTTCCGATATCAGTCCAACGTTCCCACTCTGCTTTACCTGCCCACTGGCATCTTCTGCCCCCGTAGAGATCCAGACGTGTATAATTCTGATTTCAGGCTGATTTCATGGGTGGTCAGAGTTCTTTGGTAGGTAATCAGCTCACTTTAGGGTACAGGTTGAAATGGCGCCTCCTCCTACTTCCCCGCCATCTTGTCCCCCCCCAGTATGGACATTTAAACAAAATTTGTCTTGCAATCCATGAGCATGGAATATCTCCATTGTTTGTGTCATCTTTAATTTCTTTCAGTGATGTTTCATAGTTCTCAGAGTACAGGTCTTTCACCTCTTGGGGAAGTTTTTTTGTTAGTGTTTTATTATTTTTGGTATAATTGTAAATGGAATTGTTTTCTTAATTTCTTTTTCTGCTACTTCATTATAAGTGAATAGAAAGGCAACGGATTTCTGTACATTGATTTTGTATCCTGCAACCTTAATGAATCCATTTATTGGTTGTAGTAGCTTTTTGGCGGTCTCCAGGGTTTTCAGCATATTATCATGTCATCTGCAAATGATGAAAGTTTTTTTTTAAATGATGAAAGTTTTATTTATCTCTTACCAATTTGGATCACTTTTATTTCTTTTTGTTATGTGGTTGCTATGGCTAGGATTTCCAGTACCATGTTGAATAAAAGTGTACAGAGTGAATATCTTTTTCTTATTCTTGACCTTAAGGGAAAAGGTCTCATTTTTCTCACCATTGAGTATGACATTAGTTGTGGGGTTTTCATATAAAGCTTTTATTATGTTGAGGGATGCTCCCTCTAAGCCTACTTTGTTGAGGGTTTTTATCATGAATTAGTGTAGTACTAGGTCAAATGCATTTTTATCATTTGTCAAAATGACTCTATGGTTCTTACCCTTCCTTATTGAAGTGATATATCATGTTGATTGATTTGCAAATATTGGACAACCTTTTTTTTCTAAGATTTTATTATTTATTTGACAGAGAGAGAGACAGTGAGAGCAGGAACACAAGCAGGGGGACTGGGAGAGGAAGAAGCAGGCTTCCCGCAGGGAGCCTGGTGTGGGGCTCAATCCAATGAAACAATTTCATTGTTCCCAGGGCCCTGGGATCATGACCTGAGCCAAAGGCAAACACTTAACGACTGAGCCACCCAGGCACCCCTTATATTGGGCAACTCTTGCATCCCAGGAATAAATCCGACATGATCATAGTGGATGATTTTTTCTTAATGAGTGGTTGGATTTGGTTTGCTAGTGTTTTGTTGAGGATTTTTGCATCTATGTTCATCAGAGATATTGGCCTATAGTTCTTTTCTTTTGTAGTGTCTTCACCTGGTTTTTGTATCAGGGTAATGCTGGCCTCATAGAATGAATTTGGAGACTTTCCATTCTCTTCTTTTTTTTTGTAATAGTTTGAAAAGAATAGGTATTAACTTTTCTCTCAGTGTTTGGTGAAATTCACCTATGATGTCATCTGGTCCTAGACTTTTGGTTGGGGGAAGTCTTTTTTTTAATTTGTATTTTCCTAATTACCGATTCAACTTCATTGTTCATAATCAGTCAGCTAATTTTTTTTTAATTCTTCTTGATTCACTTATGGGAGGTAATAGTTTTCTAAGAATTTATCCATTTCTTCTAGGTTGTCCAATTTGTTGCCATATAATTTTTCATAATATTGTCATGCCTTTGTTTTTCTGTGGTGTTGATTGTTATTTCTCCTATTTCATTTCTGATTTTGAGTCCTATTTCTCTCTCTCTCTCTCTTTCTCTTTCTCTCATTCCAATGGGTTTGACTAGTTTATCACTTTTTTCTTTAAGATTTTATTTTTTTATTTGACAGACAGAGATCACAAGCAGGCAGAGAGGCAGGCAGAGAGAGAGGAAGGGAAGCAGGCTCTTTCTGCTGAGCAGAAAGCCTGATGTGGGGCTCGATCCCAGGACCCTGAGATCATGACCTGAGCTGAAAGCAGAGGCTTAACCCACTGAGCCACCCAGGTGCCCCGAGTTTATCACTTTTTTTTTATGTTCTCCAAGAACCAGCTACTGATTTCATTTATCTCTTCCAATGTTTTGTTTATTCGTTTTGAACTTCCATTTCATTTATCTCTGCTTCAATCTTTTTTTCAATCTCTGATTTCAATCTTTTTTTATATCCTTCCTTCTGCTGGTTTTGGGTTCCCTCCCCCCCTAGCTCCTTCAGGTTTAAGGTTAGGTTAATTATTTGAAAATTTTCTCACTTCTTGAGGTAGGCCTCTAAACTTGCTTTTAAAATTCCCTTTTAGAATAGCTTTTGCTGCTTCCAAAAGATTCCAAGCTATTTTGTTTCATTTTCATTCATATTCATGTATTTTTTTAAGATTTTATTTATTTATTTGTCAGAGAGAGAGAGGGAGAGAGAGCGAGCGAGCACAGGCAGAGGCAGAGGGAGAAGCAGGCTCCCCGCCAAGCAAGGAGCCTGATGTGGGACTCAATCCCAGGACGCTGGGATCATGACCTGAGCCGAAGGCAGCTGCTTAACCAACTGAGCCACCCAGGCGTCCCATATTCATGTATTTTTAAACTTTCTCTTTGATTTCTTGGTTGACCTTTCCTTGTTTAGTTGCATGTTATTTAACCTAGTTGTAGGTGTGTGCTTTCCAGAGTTTTTCTTATACTTGATTTCTAGGTTCATAGCACTGTGGTCAGAAAAGATGCATGGTATGATTTCGGTCCTTTTTAATTTGTGGAGACTTGTTTTATGGTCCAATACATGATCTATTCTGGAGAATATTCAATGTGTACTTGAAAAGAATGTATATTCTGCTATTTTAGGATGGAATGTTCTGAATATACCAATTAGATACATCTGGTCAAATGTGTGATTCAAAGCCATCATTTTCTCATTGATTTTCTGTTTGAATGATCTATCCACTGATGTAAGTAGGGTGTTAAAGTCCCATATTATTTTGTATTAGTATTGATTACTTCCTTTATGTTTGTTATTAGTTGCTTTATGTATTTGAAGGCTCCATTGGTGGGTGCATAAATATTTATAATTGTTATATCTTCTTATTGAATTGTTTCCTTTATGGTTATATAGTGTCCTTCTTTGTAACTCGTTATAGTCTTTGTTTTCAAAGTCTGTTTCATCTGGAAGAATCCTGTAGATGATGGAAAAGTAGGGGAACTGTGTTTCATCTGGTCTCTTGAATTTACCTAGATATCTAACAGATCATTCAGAATATCTGTAAATTCAACCTGAGATCTAAGGAAAGAATTGCTACAATTCTACAAATAGAAAAGAGAACACTTTTTGCAAAGGAAGAAGGTGCAGAGACATGAATTAGAGGGGATATATAAACCACAGTGGGGAGGGAGCCTCTGTAAGCAGGCCACTGGAAAGTGATATAGCAGCAGTACACAAAACCGGAACTTTTAGAAGTCTGCTTCCATGAGGGACATCGCTGGCTGAAATATGCTCAGGCAGTGAAGCAGGGAAGACTCTTAAGCAGTGTGGTCTCAGGATCCCCAGGGTTACAGAAAGAAGGGGGATGCCCGAGTGCAGCAGAGTGCCCACGTGTTGGAGCAGAGAAGCCAGCTATAATTAGCAAGCTCCAGAGTGGCTTCTCAGCTATGTGTTGCAATAAACTGTGAACCCCATCACAATCACGAAACCACTCTCCAAGCAGGGACCCAAAAAAGAACAGCTGCTATGAGAGCTGGCTCCTTTGCCCAGGAGGAGTGGCACGGATCAGAAAAAGATAAGGCAAAGCCTCCCCAAACAGGCTTTGTTGAGGCACCTCTCCTTCCCCTGGGAGGATTGGTGTGGGTACACACAGCAGGAGTCTGGGGAGTTTGTAGCATATGAAAGGGTCTGATTGTCTTTCCCTGAAGGTGCACTGAAGAGTGGGGACATGATTCTTCAGCTCTGGGGCTGGAGACTGGGGTGGCACCATTTTTTTGTTGTTGTTGTTGTTGTTTTTTGGTTCACCCTATAAAGCAGCAGGAAAAGACAAATATAGCAATCCAAATGAGATTACACTGAGCCTGGCCCCTGGCAAGGAATGGTGCAATTCCACCCAGGCAAAGACACCTGAGAATCAGTGCAACAGACCTCTTCCCCAGAAGACCAGCAGGATCCTCAGGGGAATACCAAATTA
>JAHRIG010007913.1:0-11918 GCA_020311275.1 Eira barbara | reverse complement strand
CAACCCTCCATAAAACTTCCTGTATTTTCTCTGGAATTCCTCCTTCCACTTCCCTTCGCTATGTACCCACACAACTATGGGCTTTTCTCATGTTACTTAGGCTAGTTTTAGTTTTGAAGAATTTATATTGTATGTAATTTTGTTTGTAGGATTTTTTTTTTTTTCTCTGCACAAATTCTTGAAAATTCAACCATGCTGCTGTCTGTAGCAAGAACGATTTTTTTTTAATGTTCGGCAGTTACCCAAGGAGTGAACATAGCATAATTTTATTTTATTGTATTTTTTGTTTTTTAAATTATTTTAATTAACATTTATTATTTGCCCCAGGGGTACAGGACTGTGATCATCAGGCTTACACATTTCACAGCACTCACCATAGCACATACCATCTCCAATGTCCGTAACCCAACCACTCTATCCCTACTCTCACACCCCCCAGCAGCCCTCAGTTTGTTTTGTGTGATTAAGAGTCCTTTATGGTTTGTTTCCCTCCCGATCCCATCTTGTTTCATTTTTTCCCTCCCTACCCCCAATGACCCTCCATGTTGCCTTTCAAATTCCTCATATCAGGGAGAGCATATGATAATTGTCTTTCTCTGATTGACTGATTTCACTCAGCATTATACCTTCCAATTCCATCCACATCATTACAAATGGAAAGATTTCTTTTTTTTTGATGGCTGTTATATATATATATATATATATATATATATATATATATATATATATATACCACATCTTCTTTATCCATTCATCTGTTGATGGACATCTAGGTTCTTCCCATAGTTTGGCTATTGTGGACATTGCTGCTATAAATATTTGGGTGCACATGCTGCTTCAGATCACTGTATTTGTATCTTTAGGGTAAATACCCACTGTGTGATTGGTGAGTCATAGGGTAGTCGTGCGATTGCTGGGCATAGGTAGCTCTATTTCCAACTTTTTGAGGAACTGCCATACTGCTTTCCAGAGTGGTTGCATCAGCTTGCATTCCCACCGACAGTGTAGGAGGGTTCCTCTCTCTCCGCATCCTCTCCAGCATCTGTCATTTCCTGACTTGTTAATTTTAACCATTCTGACGGGTGTGAGGTGGTATCTCATTGTGGTTTTGATTTGTATTTCCCTGATGCCAAGTGATGTGGAGCACTTTTTCATGTGACCGTTGGCCACCTGGATGTCTTTGTTGCAGAAATGTCTGTTCATGTCCTCTGCCCATTTCTTGATTGGATTATTTGTTCTTTAGGTGTTGAGTTTGATTACTTCTTTATAGATTTTGAATACTAGCCCTTTATCTGATATGTTATTTGTGAATATCTTCTCCCATTCTGTCAGTCGTCTCTTGGTTTTGTTAACTGTTTCCTTTGCTGTCCAAAAGGTTTGATCTTGATGAAATCCCAATAGCTCAGTTTTGCCCTTGCTTGTCTTGCCTTTGCCAATGTTTCTAGGGTGAAGTTGCAGTGGCTGAGGTTGAAGAGGTTGCTTCCTGTGTTCGCCTCAAGGATTTTGATGGATTTATGTCTCACATTGAGGTCTTTCATCCACTTTGAGTCTATTTTTGTGTGTGATGTAAGGAAATGGTCCAGTCTCATTCCTCTGTGTGTGGCTGCCCGATTTTATTGTATTTTAAATTATTTATTTATTTAAAATTTTTTGAATTTTATTTTATAGATTATATATGTGGCAGAGAGTTTTCCTCTGGATCTTTCTTCTGCTTTGAATGCCTCTCTCTAGTCATTTTGCCCAGAGAAGTGTGGATGAATGAGTGAACAAAAGCAAAAATATCAACCCAAACTCAAGCAAAATACAGATTAGAGAAGTCTGAAGAGGTCAGAACCATACAAACAAAAATGGTGGGTGTGGAAAAGAGAATATAATCTCCCGGTGGACAAAACAGGGGGATCCACTTGGTCCTGTGTATATTTTCGGCTGCGAGTTAGAAGAAACTAAATCCCATAATTGTAAAGGAAGCAAAACTTATGTATATACAAAAAAAAAAAAAACCCGAATATAGTGAAAGTAAGCCAAAAATGAATATATATGTATAAAAATTACGTGTTCGAAATTCTAGTTAAAAAGGACTTCATAACAGAGTTGTTAAAATAACAAAGTCATTGGAAAGAAAAAAAAAGAGAAAAAAATTAAACTGAAATAGCAATGAATCATGAGAAACAACCTCAAATTCCGTGTAATATTTTAACCTAGAGCTGGAGTTGTGCAGTGCTGAGTGCTCTGTACACGTGGTGTTCTGTGTTCTTCCAGAGAATGCACTGATTCTCAGGTGTCTCTGTGTCAGTGGTGTTGTACCACCCATTGCCAGTGGTCAGGGTCAGTGTAAGCTGTTTCTAGTTTCTAGTTTTTCTATGTGGCTTTTGTTCCCTGAAGGCATTTGTGTCTCTTTAGAGGATGAGAATAAAAATGGCCAGATGATGCTCTCCAGCCCAGGAGATGAATGATCCCAGCCCCTTTCTTCAATAAACACTCAGCGATAAGAGGCCTTCCCTTTTGTGTGTGCCACTGTCTAGACTCCTCTGGTGTGCACCTGTACCAGTCCTTCTGGGTAGGTGGATGGTCCTGCCTTTCTTTCCTCAAGATCGCCCATGGAGAGTGGTCACCTGGGCATGTGCAATCCTGAGCCACCCCTCCTGTGGGATGGCGGAGGTCCACCTCTTTTTTTGGTGTTTGCAACATTCCTCCCCCACACTGAGAGCTGTCACCAGAGCTGGCAGGGCTCCGGGTTTAGAGAAAACTGAGCTGAGAGCCCCTCCCAAGTTCTCAGACCATAACCAGTTTCTCTGCTCCAATGCTGAGGAACTCTGCAGGTTCAGTCATTCCCATTTGTCTGTGTCTCCATGATCCTGAGACCACAAGTCCCACCTAAGATTCTGCTCCTCCCCCTTCACCTAAGAGCATATTTAAAGCAGGAATTTCTCTCACTGGAGCAGATTTCTAAAGGTTCTGGTTTTGCCCTCAGGGGCTGTATCTTATGTTGACTGGCTTTCTGAAGTTCCCTCCCCCATTTTTTATCTTCTGATATATCTCCTTTGTTTCACTTCTAGGCACGCCTTCCTTGAAAAATATGGTTCTTTTTCCATTTTTAGAATTCTAGCATTTTTTTTCCGTACCTCTCAGGTTGAACTCATAGATGTTTCGAATGATTAGATAGTTCTGGCTAAAGTCAGGGAGGCAGATGAAATGAAGTCTCTGATTCTTTTACCATCTTGCTTGGTCAGTGCATTTAAGAACTCTTAATTGTACATCATCATAGCTCAGTTACAGTTTATTGAGGAGAAGAGCAAACATCACTCAAGAGCCTCACCTCATCCTCTGGAAAGGGGTTTCATGTTTTTTGGTTATATTCAGGATATTTATTTCATTTAAGGTGAAATTATAACCGTGTTATTTTCTCTAAAATCAGAATGAGTTTGATTTAAGAAGGTGCATACTGATGCCCACATTTATAGAAGGTTGATGTGTGATGGTGAAGTCTATGTGTCAAAGTGACTGGGTCATGGGTGCCCAGATTAAACATTGCTTCTGTGTGTGCCTATAATGCTGTTCCAGAAGAGACTGGTATTTGCAGCCATGGTCTCTGGGCCAGTGGGCTTCATCCAATCCATTAAGCTTCTGAATAGAATGAAATGCGGAGGGAGGAATTCCCTCATTCTTCTTTCCTGTATGCTTGACCTGGAACATGCTTGATCTGGAACAGGAACAGTCCTGTCCTTCTGCCTTTGGAGACAATTACTCTTTCAGATCTCCAGGTTCTCCAACTTATGCTATTTTAACAAGGCTAATATATTAGACCAATGCAGCCCTTTCCCGGGAGCTTGGCAGACCCAGCTCATCCTGTAGATACTGAAGGTGAACCCACAAGTTGCAAAAAAAGTTTCAGGGACTCCAAGGATTTCACAAGGTCTCCCCCAGACTCCACCAACTGCACTTCACATGGACACCTGCAGAAACGAGATCTCCACTGTTTCTCTCACTCAAATCCAGTCACATACTCAATGTCTCTTGTTCAACATAAATTAGGTTTTAATTTAATTTAATTTAATAGTAACTAGGGAAACCCAGCCAAGCACAAATTCCATAGTGAGGTGTTTGTGTTCTGTCTTGATCATTACATGGGATCACCTTGGATTCCTGGGCCTGGGGCTCCTCTCTCATTTCTAGGGTCAGAGCTGGGCTGCTTTAATCAACAGAAGGAGGGCCCCATTTGCATGTTCTCTGACTATACATCCAGCTTGGCATCTAAGCTAATAATGGAGAGGGCAGTGACCAGAGCAGGTGTGACTGCTGTGACTTTGTGGCATTGACAGGAATTGGGAAAAATGATTTTATTTATTATATGATTTTCGAGAGTACACACTTGGCCTATGGTGCTCTTTTTACACATTCACCCACATCTTGGGGTTTGTTTCGTGTTACTCAAGAAAGAGTTTTGAACATACACCCAGAATTATAGAGGTTGTGTGAGGTGCCCACGAGTATGTGTGGGGTGTGAGCCCCAGTAATTGGCCTGGGCTCCTCCCTCCTCCCCCAGAGCTGCTGTCCTCTGAATCACCTGCAGGACAGAGTGGGCGGGTTCATGAGGAAGGTGGAACCCTCCCTGTGATGGAACATGATGATTTTGCTTTTTTAAGATTTTCTCTAAAATACAGAAGGAATCAGTGTTTGTGTAGTTCTATTTTCAAGTCTCTAACATTTTAATAATTCTATGTTTCTCCCAAGTCATCTCTGGGATTATCTGCAATAGCTGTGATGCGTGTACTTGACACAGGACGACTGCACACGTGTAGAGAGTGTGATATGGTAAACACTGTAGCCAGAATCAGCATTATCCAGAACAAGCAAATCAATTTTCCACAAAATTCCCTGTATTTCCTTTGCAATTCTTCCTTCCTCATTCCTTCTTCACTCTGTCCCCACATTACTATTGATCTTCATGTTACCTTATACTAGCTTTAATTTCCTAGAATATATAATATTGTAATTGTATTAAATGTACCTTTATTTCTAAGGTTTCTATTGCTGAGCCAAATATGTGACAATACCATGATATTTATTATGTTTTTCTATGATGGACAGCTTTCCAAAGATGACATTGAGCGGAATATGTCCACTTTAAAAAAAAAATTATATATATGTATATGTGTGTATGTATATGTATATGTATTTTAAAAAAAATTATATATATGTATATGTGTGTATATATATATGTGTGTGTGTATATATATATATACACACATATAAATATATATATGTGTATATATATACATATATATATATATATATATATATAATTTCTTTTCAGCGTAACAAAATTCATTGTTTTTGCACCACACCCAGGGCTCCATGCAATACGTGCCCTCTGTAATACCCATCACCTGGCTCCCCCAACCTCCCATCCCCCGCCACTTCAAAACCCTCAGGTTGTTTTTCAGAGTCCATACTCTCTCATGGTTCACCTCCCCTTCCAATTTCCCTCAACTTCCTTCTCCTCTCCATCTCCCTATGTCCTCCATGTTATTTGTTATGCTCCACAATAAGTGAAACCATATGATACTTGACTCTCTCTGCTTGACTTATTTCACTCAGCATAATCTCTTCCAGTCCCGTCCATGTTGATACAAAAGTTGGGTATTCGTCCTTTCTGATGGAGGCATAACACTCCATAGTGTATATGGACCACATCTTCCTTATCCATTCATCCGTTGAAGTGCATCTTGGTTCTTTCCACAGTTTGATGACCGTGGCCATTGCTGCTATGAACATTGGGGTACAGATGGCCCTTCTTTTCACTACATCTGTATCTTTGTGGTAAATAGACAGTAGTGCAATTGCAGGGTCATAGGGAAGCTCCATTTTTAATCTCTTAAGGAATATCCACACTGTTTTCCAAATTGGCTGCACCAATTTGCATTCCCACCAACAGTATAAGAGGGTTCCCCTTTCTCCACATCCTCTCCAACACATGTTGTTTACTGTCTTGTTAATTTTGGCCATTCAACGTGGTGTAAGGTGGTATCTCAATGTGGTTTTAATTTGAATCTCCCTGATGGCTAGTGATGATGAACATATTTTTCATGTGTCTGATAGCCATTTATATGTGTTCATTGGGGAAGTGTCTGTTCATGTCTACTGCCCATTTTTTGACACGATTATCTTGTTTAATTGTGTTGATTTTGAGTAGTTCTTTATAAATTCTGGATACCAGCCCATTGTATGTATTGTCATTAAGGAATATCATCTTCAATTCTGTGGGTTGCCTCTTTTTTCTGTGACTGTTTCCTTTGGTATGCAGAAGCTTTATTTTTAATTTTTTTTTATTTTTTGATTATTTTCCAGTGTACCAGAATTCATTGTTTATGTATCACAACCAGTGTTCCATGAGATATGTGCTATCCACAATACCCAGCACCAGGCTCAGTGTGCAGAAGATTTTGATCTCGATGAAGTTCCAAAAATTCATTTTCATTTTTTAAATTTTTTTTTTTATTTTTTACAGCGTAAAAGTATCCATTGCTTTTGCACCACACCCAGGGCTCCATGCAATCCGTGTCCACCCTAATACCCACAACCTGGTTCTCCCAACCTCCCACCCACCGCCCCTTCAAAATCCTCAGGTTGTTTTCAGAGTCCATGGTCTCTCATGCTTCACCTCCCCTTCCAATTTCCCTCAACTCCTGTCTCCTCTCCATCTCCCCATGTCCTCCATGTTGTCTGTTATGCTCCACAAATAAGTTGGTGCAGCCACTTTGGAGAACAGTGTGGAGATTCCTCAAGAAATTAAAAATAGTGTTTCCCTATGAACCTGAAATTGCACTACTGGGTATTTACCCCAAAGATACAGGTGTAGTGAAAAGAAGGGCCATCTGTACCCCAATGTTTATAGTAGCTATGGCCACGGTCGCCAAACTGTGGAAAGAACCAAGATGCCCTTCAACGGATGAATGGACAAGGAAGATGTGGTCCATATACACTATGGAGTATGATGCCTCCATCAGAAAAGACGAATACCCCTTTTGTAGCAACATGGATGGGACTGGAAGAGATTATGCTGAGTGAAATAAGTCAAGCAGAGAGAGTCAAGTATCATATGGTTTCACTTATTTGTGGAGCATAACAAATAACATGGAGGACAAGGGTAGATGGAGAGGAGAAGGGAGTTGAGGGAAATCGGAAGGGGAGGAGAACCATGAGAGACCATGGACTCTGAAAAACAATCTGAGGGTTTTGAAAGGGCGGGGGGTGGGAGGTTGGGGGAACCAGGTTGTGGGTATTAGGGAGGGCATGTATTGCATGGAGCCCTGGGTGTGGTGCAAAAACAATGAATACTGTTATGCTGAAAAGAAATAAATATTAAAAAAAAGAATCTAAAATATATGGAGTTATGTGTGTAATAATTGATCAGATATTATCAGTAAATTAGACATACCAACGATATTACGGGAAGATGGATATTACAATTATACCAAGCATCCACCACATTTTCTGCTAATGCTTCTATATTAGAACAGAAAGAAATGTATATATACCTTATAAGAAACACAGCTGAGGACATCCTGCTGATTATGTGCAGAAAAAACTGAGAGATGAGATTTGGGGAACAACGGAGAATACTGAAGGTAAACAGTTGTTCAAGAGAACTCGGTGGTGGCACAGGTAATTTAGAGAATCTGTGAGGTTATGCGCACCTGGGACTCCTTGTCCAGGTTCATCTGGACCAGTGCACCCAACACAAGGAGACTCACAGGGGGCAGGTACATTAAATTAGTAACTGTTCTTAGACATTCCTGAAATGTCTGAGATACACACAAAGGACACCTGCAAACAGACCGAAGACCCCCTAATGAGTTTCCCTCTTCTTGGGACTGACCATCCCAAGGAGCTTCTTGCTGAGGTGAGGAGTTGGCCTGACCCTGCTCCACCTAGAAAGGCACAGATTCAGTCAGACAGAGAAGATGGATTCCATGCAGACCCCCCTCAGATGTTACAAGTATAGAAGGACCCTGAGTGAAAGGGCCATTTCTGCGACTCCTCTGATGTGTGGAGTTCAGTGCTGTTTCCATGGGAAATCAAGAAATCAAACTGCCCAGAAGTTATTTATGAATTCTCTAGGGGAAATCCTGGCCAGTCGATGGGAAAAAAGCAGGGACATGAGAGGAAATGACAGTATTGTCTTATATAGAACCTGATATATTACTTTACTTCTGGATCATGGTTTGAGCCATAGATCCCCATTTCAGCGCCCCATTAGGGCTCTGCCATCATGGTAGACATTCATTATTGAGCCTGTCTCCATCTGGCACTTGGTGAAAATCTGGGCAGTGTAACAGGACTCCAGCTCCATGGGGCTCAGGGTCCAGGACAGCTTGAGGGAGAAGTCAAGAGAACGAGAGAGTAAGGTTGGGGGGTGGTTTCTGATGGATATTCAACGGACAGCATAGGGTGGGCAGTTATCTGGGATGTGCCATCTGGATCTCAGGATTCACATGGATTCCCTGTGTGGAAGCCAGGAAACACGTCTCAAACACAGTCACCCAGGACGCTCTCATGAACTCCCCCCAACATAACAGGATCCAGCAGGACAGGGATGGGTTTCCCTCTTTGCATTGTCATCCCACCGGTTTCAGGGGAAATCTGAGAGCCCCTCATAGCAGTTGGCTGCTTTTCCATTCAGGAAATGGAGCGGTGCCTACAGAGGGGCAGTTCCTGATCACCTGTGTCCACCCACATGTATAATGAGCCAGAGGATACACTGGAGCCAGGAGGACAAGAACTGAGTTGGGCAGTCATCCTGGGGGAAGCTCATAAACACGTGGGGACAGTGTGTGACCCCTGAGGGCAGAGAAAAGGCACTTAGCATGCAGAGAGCCTGGGCTGTGCAGGTGCTTCTCAAGGACGATGGGAATTTGCAGCATGTGCTCCTGTGGAGAACGAAAATGGGACATAGAAGAGGTTGCTGAAGGGAAGTTCCCCAGAGACTGGTGAGATCTCAGCTATGTGGACGTGAAGTTATACTCTTGTGTTTGGCTGCACGGAGAACATGAGGTATTAGAGATGGAAGAAAAAAAAATATCCCTGTGGACAGCTGAGAGTCTAGAGAGGAAATCCCTGATCTCAAAAGGAAGCCCTACCCCACTGCACCTGTTCCTGGGTCTGATCTCTGCTCTGTAAATGCTGAGCACTCTCTGCTGCCTAGAGTTCCCCTGCAGCTCAGCACATCCTCTGTCAACAGGGAGCTTTACGTCCTGGCTCACATTGAGGGCCCCTCACTGTGTCCTTTGCACAGTAATACACGGCTCTGTCCTCAGTTCTGAGGCTGTTCATCTGAAGATACAACATGTTCTTGCTGTTGTCTTTGGAGATGGTGAATTGGCCCTTCACAGAGTCTGTGTAGTATGTGCTACTTCCACCATTGCTAATAGGTGCGACCCACTGCAGCCCCTTCCCTGGAGCCTGGCGGACCCAAGTCCATGTAGTTGCTACTGAAGGTGAATCCAGACGCTGCACAGGAGAGTCTCAGGGATGCCCCAGGCTTCACCAGGTCTCCCCCAGACTCCACCAGCTGCACCTCACACTGGACACCTGCAGAGAGAAGACATCTTGGTCAGGAAACTGTCACGCACCCACTGTTCCTTTCACTCATATCCACTCACATCCTCAACGTCTCTTGTTCACCATAAATTACCTTTTCAAAGAGCAACTAGGAAAACCCATACCAGCACAAATTCCATGGTGAGTTGTCTGTATTCTGTACTGATCACTGAATGAACACCTCGGTATCCCGGGCCTGGGGCTCCACTCTCAGTTGCAAGATCTTGTCTGTGCTGGTTAAATCAGCAAAGGGAAGGCCCTATTTGCATGTCCTCTGGCTATATATTCAGCTTGGGGATCTATTCTGACAGAGAGGCAGTGACCGAAGCAGTTGTGAATACCTTTAATTTAATGCTAATGACAAATATTGAAAAAAAAGTTTTTATATTATATAACTGTTCAGTGTGTATTCTTGGGTTTGTAAGGTGTCCATGAACATATATGGGGTGAGATTGACCTCAGAATCTAGGTCAGTGCACCCCCCACATGAGTTGTTGCCCCCCACCCTGAATCATTTGCAAGACAGAGTGTCAGGCTATGAAGCATGTGGAACCCATCCTGTAATGGGGATGTATTGATTTTGCTTATTTTATACTTTACCATAAATACAGAGAAAATCGTCATCATGTAGGTGTATTTTCATGTCTTTAAGATTTCACTCTCTCTACATCCCTTCAGAATCACCTTTGTTATTACCTATATTATTTCAAATGTGTATATTCGACACAAGATGAATGGCCCACATACGGAGTGTGTGATAGGATAAACACAGGTGCCACAATCAACATTATTGACAGTGAGTGCTCCAATTCTCCCTAAAATTTCCAGCATTTCCCTCTGGAATTCCTTCTTCTCTTTCCCTTGTTTACCCTGTCCCCACATAGCTATTGTTCTATCTCATGTCCCCTTATACTAGCTTTAATTCTGTAGAATTCATAAATGGGTCATTGTACTCTATGTACTTTCTTTGTAGGGCTTCTTTGCCTCAGGGTCAGTCCTTGTGGATACAGCCGTGTTGCTGTCTGTATCAGGAGTCAATGGTTTTAATGACGGACAGTTCTGATGGCAGCAGTAGGAAGCAGCAGCTGGAGGAAGATCTGAAAGAGCAGAAAGAAGCCACTTGCTGCAAGCCTCATCCACACACCCTCTTGACCCAGGAGTTCTTTGTTCCAGAAAGAGAAGAACTCCCTTATTGTTCAGGAAACATTTGTGCTGTGATGAAGAGAACCAAAGGCAGCATGAGATGGACCAGAGAACGTTGAGTTAGAAGCTCAAAAAGACCTGTCCATGGAAGAGCCGAGGCACCAGGAGGAAGCACAGCATGTGGGGACCTGTCCTGCTGCAGAAGGAACCTGTGCACAAACAAATCCAAGACTCAGGCACCAGCCTGTGGATGTCATGTCAAGTGGCCAGCCTCTGACTATGCCCATAACTCCCACATTCTCCACTCAGTTCCACGGCTAACCTCAGTTGTGGGCTGCAGTCACCACCTGGGAACAGTAGCTGCTCTTTGCCTCAAATGAGGAGCCTTCTTTACTTGTCACCAGTGCGAGGAGAGGACCCATTTCTGCAGCCACACCTGCCCACAATGCCACAGAGTGTACCTGACACATGTGGAATCGCCTTTTGTTGAGAATAGATTTCCTGCATTACTGACGCTCATCAGGAGGCTCGACACATATGTCTCCTACTGACTCCAAGTACTTATATTCTTTGAACCATTGTGGACCTTGACTGTGGGTATTGACTGAGACTGGAATGTAGTCTCTGTCAAAACAGTGCAAATTTATTGCTACTCTGCCACCCTCCTGCTTTTCTATTTTAATCAGAAAATAAGAACCATTATGCTTTCCTGAAAACATGATCCCTGTTTCAGATTCTGTCCGTTTCTTTGTACAAAGTGTATTTAGAATAGAGGAGCGGAACTCCAATGGGAATGCCTCAGGAGCTGCACAACCAGGAAAAAGACTGTGTTGCCCCACAGGGAGCCTCCCGGTAGCCATGTCATGCTTTGGAACAGAGCTGGTGTGAAGCCACATTCTTCCTTGTAAGTGCTGACAATCACAGGGAATACCGTGCTCTACACACATGCATCAGTCCTCCCATAAACTGGAGTGGAAGCCAGATAGTTGATTCCCTTCTCTGATTTTGTCTCCCAATGTTTTCAACTCTGTTAATCCCCTTTATTGGTCACTTTTCTAGGGGGAAATGGGTAGTTTCAGAGGAGGCGTGTCCATGAGCATTGGAAAGCACAGGTTCTGTCCTTAGGGAAACGTGTGCTATAAGGGTTTCCTGTCCTTCCTCGTTTTTTTTTTTTT
>JAHRIG010007910.1:0-22371 GCA_020311275.1 Eira barbara | reverse complement strand
TTTTTTTTTTTTTAAAGATTTTATTTATTTACTTGACAGACAGAGATCACAGGTAGGCAGAGAGGCAGGCAGAGAGAGAGAGGAAGGGAAGCAGGCTTCCTGCTGAGCAGAGAGCCCAACGCGGGGCTCGATCCCAGGACCGCGGGATCATGACCCTGGCCGAAGGCAGAGGCTTTAACCCCCTGAGCCATGCGGGCGCCCCCAGACACATGTATTTTTATTTGTAGCTGTGAAATATCATGAGTTCAGACTTTAATGCTTTGGTTTAATCATGCAATAACACAGCATACCATGTAGGAAAAGAAAAAATTTAGCTTTTTATAATATTGTACTTACTCTGACGGGACCAACTGCCAAGTGACAAATGATTCATATTATTGACTACGCACTACATTTGTATTGATTAGTGAATGTATTGCTGAATAGTTAGCGGCATGTCAGCCATTCATTTACAAATACATATTTCCGGGGATATCATGCCAAGATATAAAACATTTCCTAAGAGCTAGTACAAAACTTAGCCGACAACATAAGTAATCCTTTAAAAACTAAAATTTTTCCACTCCACTAATTTTTGTACAAATTATATAGAGTATAGTCCACATTAATGCTATCTTACTTAATACAGAGGATATATATTAAAATGGTAATAATTTGTTTTGCTGAATTATGCACAACGCAACACAAGTTGGGCTTGTGTAGAGAGATTAACTTACAAAAGGATACCTAAACAACTGCCATGTGGTAAGCTGGACAATGATGATCACATTGTGCCAAATGGAACCATAAGGATATACTATGCCTGAACAATGCCATTAGGTATGGACGTCTAGGCAATCAGAATGTTGGGTCAACCAACATTCAAGAAGTAATCAGGAATCACGGGAGTTTCTCTGAAGCTAAGATACTGGAAAGCTTGAGATTAAGAGGCATGATACAAACAGTACCAGAAATAGAGTAATCAAAATAGGAACTGTTGCCACATTTATTTACAGTTATGTAGTATGGAAAACCCTTTCCCGCTCCAGCTAAACAGATACAGAGAACTAGCTCTCTAGGATAAAGATTAAGAGAGAGAGAGAGAGATATAGACCCAGACACAGACATAGAGAGAGCAAACCACTTAAGTTTTTATAAATGGTTCTTTAAAAAGAGCCATCTATACTGCCAGATGCCCTGGAGCTCATGGGTAGTAGGACTTTTTTTTTTTTTTTAAGATTTTATTTAGTTCCATCCACATTGTTGCAAATGGCAAGATTTCTTTTGATGGCTGCATAGTATTCCATTGTATATATATAAATCATATCTTCTTAATCCATTCATCTGTTGATGGACATCTAGGTTCTTTCCATAGTTTGGCTATTGTGGACATTGCTGCTATAAACATTTGGGTGCACGTGCCCCTTTGGATCACTACATTCATGTCTTTAGGGTAAATATGCTGAGTGAAATAAGTCAATCAGAGAAAGACAATTATCATATGATCTCCTGATATGAGGAATTTGAGAGGCAAAGTGGGAGGTTTGGGGGGTTGGGAAGGAAAAAATGAAACAAGATGGGATCAGGAGGGAGACAAACTATGAGACTCTTAATCTCACAAAACAAACTGAGGGTTCCCATGGAGAGAGGGGTAGGGAGAGAGTGGTTGGGTTATGGACATTGGGGAGGGTATTTGCTATAATGAGTGCTGGGAAGTGTTTAAGCCTAACGATTCACAAACCTGTACCCCTGGGGCTAATAATACATTATATGTGAATTTAAAAAAAGTAATAAAGATATTTATTTCAGAAAGAGAAAGAGAGCACATGTGAACAGGAGGAGGGGCAGAGGGAGAAGCAGACTCCCTGCTGAGAGCAGAGCCTGATGCAGGACCCCAGGATCATGACCTGAACCGAAGGCAGATGCTTAACTGCCTGAACCACCCAGGCGCCCTAATGGTAGGACTTCATCATGTCATGATTTTATAGAACTCAACATGATGATCCTCATTTCTAAATTCTTTAGATGTAGACACTTCAGTGTTTAAAATCAAGAGCTGTGGTGTCAGACTGCCTGGGTTTCAATCCTAGCCCTGTTACTTCCTGTGTGAATAAAGAGAAGTTAACCTTTCTAGACTGATACTTTGTCTGCAGAAAAGGGACAACAATACTAACTACCTCATAGAACTGTAGTAGTGAGGATTCATTTCTACTTGCATAGCTAGCAAGCATCTCAAATTCACTATGTCCAATATGAATCACTGATCTTCCTCTTCCAAACCAGCTCTTTCCATGGTCTTCATATCTCCACCATAGTTTTCTTTTTCCATTGTGTAGGACAAAAGCCTTGAGTCATAATTGATGCTTCTTTTCCTCTCAGGCACCACATCCTATTGGCTCTATCTTCCAAGCACATCCAGAATCCAGCCCCTTCTCACTTCACTCCACATTACAGAATTCCATTCCAAGAACCATAATCTCTGCTTAGATGCCTCCAACAGCTTCCCAATTGACTTCCTCTTCTGATTTTTGCTCCCCACAGTCTATTCTCATAACAGCAGTTAGAGGAATCTTGTTAGAATGTAAGCCAGGTTGTATCACTTCACTGCTCAAAGCTTTCATATAGCCCCCAAAATAAAAGCCTAAGCCAGGGCTCCAGTTGGGCCTCTTGGTTTCCGCTCATGTCACTATCTCAGGGTCATGGACAGAGCTCTGTGCTCAGTGCAGAGTCAGCTTACGTTTCTCTCTTCCCCTCCCTCTGCCCCTCTCCCCACCTCTAAATTAAACAAATCCTTAAAAGAAAATAAAATGAAAGTGCAAGTCTAAATGATCAGTTCCGTCATTTCTCAACTTCGTCTCCTGTTAGTCTCCTCCTTGCTCGCTCTGTTCCCACTTCATGGGCTTCTCTGATATACTGGGAATGAATGTGCAAAACTACTCCCACCTCTAGGCTTTGCACCTATTCCTCATTCTCGGCCTTTCTTCTTCCAACTATCCAGATATCTTCAGCACCTATTTCAAGTCTTTGCTCAAATGTCATGGTTTTAGTGGGGATCTTCCCTCACTAAACTTCTTAAAATTAAAGAATTCCCAGGATGCCTGGGTGGCTCAGTCGGTTAAGCTGCTGCCCTCAGCTCAGGTCATGATCCTAGGGTCCTGAGATCGAGTCCCACATTGGGCTCCTTGCTCAGCAGGAAGCCTGCTTCTCTCTCTGCCTCTGCCTGCCACTCTGCCTGCTTGTGCGTGCTCTCGCTCTCTCTCTCTCTCTGACAAATAAATAAACAAAATCTTTAAAAAAAAAATTCCCACATTCACTTACACACCCTTTCTTCCTTTATTCCTTTTTTTTTAAACCACAAAACTTATCACCATATAACACATGATGTTTTACTTATTAATTTTAATTATTGCGTGTCTTCTCCCACTACAATATAAATCCCCAGAGGGCAGAGGATTTTTTTTTTAATTATCTGGTGGTATATATCCCCCAGAGTCTAATACCCATCACAGAGACATTTCCCGATAAATATTTATTAAATAATTTAATAAGTTAATAAGTACAAAACATCTAAAAATGTCTGATACATATTAAGTATATACTAAGAATTAGCTATTATTTATTCAGTGTATTCAGTTATATAATGACTTCTAGTTTCTTAGGTCTCCTCAGTATATACTTTGATCATAGATTATTTTAGCTTCAAAGCATTTTATTGTTCCTTAATGTTTGGGGTGCTTTTTTTGTCTTCAATATGCAATTAATCTAACATTAAAAACTCATGATCAGGGGCGCCTGGGTGGCTCAGTGGGTTAAGGCTGCTGCCTTCGGCTCAGGTCATGATCCCAGCGTCCTGGGATCGAGCCCCGCATTGGGCTCTCTGCTCAGCAGGGAGCCTGCTTCCTCCCTTCTCTCTCTGCCTGCCTCTCTGCCTACTTGTGATCTGTCTGTCAAATAAATAAATAAAATCTTTAAAAAAAAACAAAACAAAACAAAACAAAAAACTCGTGATCATAAAGGTCCAAAGACATTCCCTACATGGATGATCGGTTAAAAATTAGCTTTTAATAGCCATTAAATACATATTTTATCTCTTTTAAACAGTCTCTAAGTACATTTTCCCTAAGTATATTTTATGTAAGGAGAATTACAAAAATTCCTAGTGATACATAATTTGTATATATTTCTCTATTCATTTTCTATGATTTCTTAAGTGTTATCAGCTAAATGAGTTTGAACAATTAGTTAAAAGAATTTTACAGAAGCACTAAAATAAATTACGTAAAGAGCAAATAAAACAATCTAGCATACCGTTATCTTCATCTATCATTCTCATTGCTTCATTTTAAATTCCATACAAAACAGGATCATAAGTCAAAAATATGAATAGTACTCAGGTGGCTGTTTGGAAACCAACACAGCTAGAGCTCTCTCAGTTAGCATCTCTCCATAGCAACAGCACAAGGATAGCAAGTGTTCATAGTAGTTATTCTGGTTTACTATTAGAAAACCTTGATTGTTTTGCATAACTTTGCTGGCATAGGAATTTTGTTGTAATATAATTTTTGCCAAATCACTTACTAATTTATAATATATATAGGTGCCTAGCTGGCTCTGTTGGTAGAGCATGTGACTTTTGATCTCAGGGTTGGAGTTCAAGCTCCACATTGGGCATGGAAACTTTTCACCAAAGGAAAAAAAAAAAGGAGCGCCTAGGTGGTTCAGTGGGTTAAACCAGCGGGCTTCAGCTGAGGTCATGATCTCAGGGTCCTGGGATCGAGCCCTGCATTGGGTTCTCTGCTCTGCAGGGAGCTTGCTTCTTCCTCTCTCTCTCTCTGCCTGCTTCTCTGCCTACTTGTGATCTCTGTCTGTCAAATAAATAAATAAAATCTACAAAGAAAAAGAAAAGAAAAAAATAAATAAATCCCAACTTATGTTATATATATAGATATATAATAATCTTCAATTAACCCAAGATTTTAAATATTAAATGTCTCATTCTTTCTCCCTCCTAAACAATAATATGGGTATATTGTGCCATATATATTTTTACGAAGTACTTTAAGTTTAAAAAAAAAATCTATGTTGCCAAATTTCACCACTTGAAATATAAACACACTGGCATACAAAATCTACCCTGTGAACTAAAATTATACATATTATCGTAAGTACTCTCATCAATAACAGTATCCTTGATTAAAAACTGGGATCTCTGGGCTTTAAATGCTTATTATAAACCAGAGTTAAAATCTGCAGTTCAAACTCTGAAGGTAGGGATTTCAGTCAGGAAATGAAATGGACTCTGAATTATGACCATTAATTTACCAGGAAAGAGGGGGGGAGGAGTCAAGATGGCGGAGAAGTAGCAGGCTGAGACGACAGCAGGTAGCAGGAGATCAGCTCGATAGCTTATCTAACCATTGTGAATACCTACAAATCCAACGGAAAATCAAAGAGAAGAAGAGCAACAATTCTAGAAACAGAAAATCGATCACTTTCTGAAAGGTAGGACCTGCGGAGAAGTGAATCCAAAGCGACGGGAAGATAGACCCCGGGGGGAGGGGCCGGCTCCCAGCAAGCGGCGGAGCAACGGAGCACAACATCGGGACTTTTAAAAGTCTGCTCCACGGGGAGACATCGCTCCAGAGGCTAAACTGGGGGGAAACCCAGGCAGGGTCAGCATAACCCCAGGTCCCGCGGGGTCACAGAAGGACCGGGGGTGTCTGAGGGCCGCAGAGCTCACAGGTATTAGAGCAGGGAAGCCGACTACAGCGACAAAGCCGAGGAGTGAGCTCTCAGCCCGGGGTTACCTTGTGCCGGTCGCAGGCTGGGTGGGCTCGGAGCGCGGCTGGAGGCCACAGAGACAGAAGCGACAGGGCGCTTTTCTCCAGGTTCCAGCAATTGACTGCTTTCCTCAAGGCGCGACCGCAGGCCAGGGAGGCGGGGCAGTTGGGCGCTTTTCTCTGAGGGCACACTGAGGAGCGGAACCCCAAGCCCTCGGCTCCTCCGGGCCAAGAGGTTGGGAGGCCGCCATCTTCATCCCCGTCCTCCGCAACTCTACTGAAAGCGCTCAGGGAACAAAAGCTCCCGAGAGCGGATTACTTAGCCCGGCCCATGGCAAGGGCGGTGCAATTCCACCTGCAGCAAAGACACTTGAGAATCACCACAACAGGCCCCTCCCCCAGAAGATCAACAAGAAACCCAACCAAGACCAACTTCGCTCAGCAAGAACAGCGGAATTCCACAGTAGGAGAAAGCAAATCCTATCTGGACAAAATGACAAGACAGAAAAACTCACCTCAAAAAAAAGAACTAGAGGCCGTACCGAAGGCTAGAGACCTAACCAATACAGACATTGGTAACATGACAGATCTAGAGTTCAGAATGACAATTCTCAAGGTTCTAGCCGGGTTTGAAAAAGGCATAGAAGATATTAGAAAAACCCTCTCCGGAGAGATAAAAGCCCTTTCGGGAGAAATAAAAGAACTAAAATCTAACCAAGTTGAAATCAAAAAAGCTATTAATGAGGTGCAATCAAAAATGGAAGCTCTCACTGCTAGGACAAATGAGGCAGAAGAAAGAATTAGTGACATAGAAGACCAAATGACAGAGAATAAAGAAGCTGAGCAAAAGAGAGACAAACAAATACTGGACCACGAGGAGAGAATTTGAGAGATAAGCGACACCATAAGACGACACAACATTAGAATAATTGGGATTCCAGAAGAAGAAGAGAGAGAGAGGGGAGCAGAAGGTATATTGGAGACAATTATTGGAGAGAATTTCCCTACTATGGCAAAGGGAACAAACATCAAAATCCAGGAGATGCTATGAACGCCCCTCAAAATCAATAAAAATAGGTCCACGCCTCGTCACCTGATAGTAAAATTTACAAGTCTTAGCGACAAAGAGAAAATCCTGAAAGCAGCCCGGGAAAAGAAGTCTGTAACATACAAGGGTAAAAACATTAGATTGTCAGCGGACCTATCCACAGAGACCTGGCAGGCCAGAAAGAACTGGCATGATATATTCAGAGCACTAGATGAGAAACACATGCAGCCAAGAATACTATATCTGACTAGGCTATCATTGAAAATAGAAGGAGAGATAAAGAGCTTCCAGGACAAACAAAAGCTGAAAGAATTTGCAAACACCAAACCAGCTCTACAGGAAATATTGAAAGGGGTCCTCTAAGCAAAGAGAGACCGTAAAAGTAGTAGATCAGAAAGAAACAGAGACAATGTACAGTAACAGTCACCTTACAGGCAATACAATGGCACTAAATTCATATCTCTCAATAGTTACCCTGAATGTTAATGGGCTAAATGCCCCAATCAAAAGACACAGGGTATCAGAATGGATAAAAAAACAAAACCCATCCCTATGCTGCCTACAAGAAACTCATTTTAGACCCGAAGACACCTCCAGATTTAAAGTGAGGGGTGGAAAACAATGTACCATGCTAATGGACATCAGAAAAAGCTGGGGTGGCAATCCTTATATCAGATCAATTAGATTTTAAGCCAAAGACTATAATAAGAGATGAGGAAGGACACTATATCATACTCAAAGGGTCTGTCCAACAAGAAGACCTAACAATCTTAAATATCTATGCCCCTAACATGGGAGCAGTCAACTATATAAACCAATTAATAACAAAATCAAAGAAATACATCGACAGTAATACAATAATAGCAGGGGACTTTAACACTCCCCTCACTGAAATGGACAGATCATCTAAGCAAAAGATCAACAAGGAAATAAAGGCCTTAAATGACACACTGGACCAGATGGACATCACAGATATATTCAGAACATTCCATCCCAAAGCAACAGAATACACATTCTTCTCTAGTGCACATGGAACATTCTCCACATAGACCACATCCTGGGTCATAAATCAGGTCTCAATCAGTACCAAAAGACTGAGATCATTCCCGGCATATTTTCAGACCACAATGCTCTGAAGCTAGAACTCAATCACAAGAGGAAATTTGGAAAGAATGCAAATACATGGAGACTAAACAGCATCCTTCTAAAAAATGAATGGGTCAACCAGGAAATTAAAGAAGAATTGAAAAAAATCATGGAAACAAATGATAATGAAAACACAATGGTTCAAAATCCGTGGGACACAACAAAGGCAGTCCTGACAGGAAAATATATAGCGGTGCAAGCCTTTCTCAAGAAACAAGAAAGGTCTCAAATACACAACCTAACCCTACACCTAAAGGAGCTGGAGAGAGAACAACAAAGAAAGCCTAAACCCAGCAGGAGAAGAGAAATCATAAAGATCAGAACAGAAATCAATGAAATAGAAACTAAAAAAACAATAGAACAAATCAACAAAACCAAGAGCTGGTTCTTTGAAAGAATTAATAAGATTGACAAACCCCTGGCCAGACTTATCAAAAAGAAAAGAGAAAGGACACAAATAAATAAAATCATGAATGAAAGAGAGATCACAACCAACACCGAAGAAATACAATTATAAGAACATACTATGAGCAACTCTACCCCAACAAATTTGACAACCTGGAAGAAATGGATACATTTCTAGAGACATATAAACTACCACAACTGAACCAGGAAGAAATAGATAACCTGAACAGACCCATAACCAGTAAGGAGATTGAAACAGTCATCAAAAATCTCCAAACAAACAAAAGTCCAGGACCAGACGGCTTCCCAGGGGAATTCTACCAAACATTTAAAGAAGAATTAATTCCTATTCTCCTAAAACTGTTCCTAAAAATAGAAATGGAAGGAAAACTTCCAAACTCATTTTATGAGGCCAGCATCACCTTGATCCCAAAACCAGACAAGGATCCCACCAAAAAAGAGAATTACAGACCCATATCCTTGATGAACACAGATGCGAAAATTCTCACCAAAATACTGGCCAATAGGATCCAACAGTACATTAAAAGGATTATTCACCACAACCAAGTGGGATTTATTCCAGGGCTGCAAGGTTGGTTCAACATCCCCAAATCCATCAATGTGATACAATACATTAATAAAAGAAAGAGTAAGAACCATATGATACTCTCAATAGATGCTGAAAAAGCATTTGACAAAGTGCAGCATCCCTTCTTGATTAAAACTCTTCAAAGTGTAGGGATAGAAGGCATATACCTCAATATTATCAAAGCCATCTATGAAGAACCCACCGCAAATATCATTCTCAATGGAGAAAAACTGAAAGCTTTTCTGCTAAGGTCAGGAACACGGCAGGGATGTCCGCTATCACAACTGCTGTCCAACATAGTACTAGAAGTCCTAGCCTCAGCAATCAGACAACAAAAAGAAATTAAAGGCATCCAAATTGGCAAAGAAGAAGTCAAACTATCACTCTTTGCAGATGATATGATACTGTATGTGGAAAACCCAAAAGGCTCCACTCCAAAACTGCTAGAACTTATACAGGAATTCAGTAAAGTGTCAGGATATAAAGTCAATGCACAGAAATGAGTCGCATTTCTTTACACTAAAAACAAGACAGAAGAAAGAGAAATTGAGGAGTCCGTCCCATTTACAATCACACCCAAAACCATAAGATACCTAGGAATAAATCTAACCAAAGAGGCAAAGAATCTATACTCAGAAAACTATAAAGTACTCATGAAAGAAATTGAGGAAGACACAAAGAAATGGAAAAATATTCCATGCTCATGGATTGGAAGAACAAATATTGTGAAAATGTCTATTCTACCTAAAGCAATCTACACATTTAATGCAATCCCTATCAAAATCCCATCCACTTTTTTTTAAAGAAATAGAACAAATAATCCTAAAATTTATATGGAACCAGAAAAGACCTCGAATAGCCAAAGGAATATTGAAAAAGAAAGCCATAGTCGGTGGCATCACAATTCCAGACTTCAAGCTCTATTACAAAGCTGTTATCATCAAGACAGTATGGTACTGGCACAAAAACAGACATATAGATCAATGGAACAGAATAGAGAGCCCAGAAATAGACCCTCAACTCTATGGTCAACTAATCTTCGACAAAGCAGGAAAGAATATCCAATGGAAAAAAGACAGCCTCTTCAACAAATGGTGCTGGGAAAATTGGACAGCCACATGCAGAAAAATGAAATTGGACTATTTCCTTACACCACACACGAAAATAGACTCAAAATGGATGAAGGACCTCAACGTGAGAAAGGAATCCATCAAAATCCTTGAGGAGAATGCAGGCAGCAACCTCTTTGACCTCAACCGCAGCAACTTCTTCCTAGGAACATCGCCAAAGGCAACAGAAGCAAGAGCAAAAATGAACTATTGGGATTTCATCAAGATCAAAAGCTTTTGCACAGCAAAGGAAACAGTTAACAAAACCAAAAGACAACTGACAGAATGGGAGAAGATATTTGCAAACGACATATCAGATAAAGGGCTAGTATCCAAAATCTATAAAGAGCTTATCAAACTCAATACCCAAAGAACAAATAATCCAGTCAAGAAATGGGCAGAGGACATGAGCAGACATTTCTGCAAAGAAGACATCCAGATGGCCAACAGACACATGAAAAAGTGCTCCACATCACTCGGCATCAGGGAAATACAAATCAAAACCACAATGAGATACCACCTCACACCAGTCAGAATGGCTAAAATTAACAAGTCAAGAAATGACAGATGCTGGCGAGGATGCGGAGAGAGGGGAACCCTCCTACACTGCTGGTGGGAATGCAAGCTGGTGCAACCACTCTGGAAAACGCTGTGGAGGTTCCTCAAAAAACTGAAAATAGAGCTACCCTATGACCCAGCGATTGCACTACTGGGTAAATATCCTAAAGATACAAACATGGTGCTCCGAAGGGGCACGTGCACCCGAATGTTTATAGCAGCAATGTCCACAATAGCCAAACTGTGGAAAGAGCCTAGATGTCCATCAACAGATGAATGGATAAAGAAGAGGTGGCATATATACACAATGGAATACTATGCAGCCATCAAAAGAAATGAAATCTTGCCATTTGCAACGACGTGGATGGAGCTAGAGGGTATCATGCTTAGCGAAATAAGTCAATCGGAGAAAGACAACTATCATCTGATCTCTTTGATATGAGGAAGTGGAGATGCAATGCGGGGGGTTGGGGGGAGCTAGGAAAAGAAAAAATGAAAAGATGGGATTGGGAGGGAGACAAACCATAAAAGACTCAATCTCAAAAACAGACTGAGGGTTGCTGGGGGGAGGGGCAACGGGAGAGGATGGTGGGGAAATGGACATTGGGGAGGGTATGTGCTATGATGAGTGCCGTGAAATGTGTAAACCTGGCGATTCACAGACCTGTACCCCCGGGGATAAAAATACATTATATGTTTATTAATATGAAAAAAAAAAAATTACCAGGAAAGAGGTGGTTGTAATCAGGAAAGTGTCACACTTGGAAAACTACCGAAAGTAATTCAGTCTTTGCAATTGTACTCACATTACATAAGCATCTATTGCTAAAACGTTAAAAGTAGAGTCTTATTCAGGCACTTCCCAAAATAATACACAACAACAACAACAAAAATACCCACAGCACAGAGTAAAGTGATTATATTTCTAGGGTCAAAAGATGCAAATCTAAGTCCCAGTTATACTACTTTTATTATAAGATGCAAAAACAAAACAAAAAAAAAAAAAGCAAAATCTGAAGTTAAGCTTTAAAGAATATTTATGGACAGTTGTAGGATCTATGAGCCTAGACAATAAGAAGCAAAATTTGCAGCATCTTAAACAATAAATTATCATCCTATAAAATAGAGAGGGTGAGCTTCTCATATGACTGGCTCTAAAACTTGCAATTTGAGGGGCGCCTGGGTGGCTCAGTGGGTTAAAGCCTCTGCCTTCGGCTCAGGTCATGATCTCAGGGTCCTGGGATTGAGCCCCGCATCGGGCTCTCTGTCCAGCAGGGAGCCTGCTTCCCCCTCTCTCTCTCTCTGCCTGCCTCTCTGCCTATTTGTGATCTCTCTCTCTGTCAAATAAATAAATAAATAAATCTTAAAACTTGCAATTTGAGAGTCAGATGCAAGTATTTGTGTTTTCTTACATTGTCTCTATAGTCTATAGTCTTCTGTTCATGGAGAAGAAACAGGGTAAGCACTAGATAACCAGGCTTATTAGAAGAAAGGACCGGGGCACCTGGGTGGCTCAGTGGGTTAAAGCCTCTGCCTTCGGCTCAGGTCATGATCCCAGGATCCTGGGATCGAGCCCCGCATCGGGCTCTCTGCTCAGCAGGGAGCCTGCTTCCTCCTCTCCCTCTGCCTGCCTCTCTGCCTACTCATGATCTCTCTCTGTCAAATAAATAAATAAAAAAAATCTAAAAAGAAGAAAGGACCATGACACCCTAGAGTTATACTGCTTAAGGATTCATTGGCTCTAGAGAGAATAACGTGTTAGGATCAGTAACTTAATATATTTCAGAGACTACTTTTTTTTAATCAAAATCTAAAATACAGTATTAGTGCCTAAGGGGAGAAAAAAGTTTTTCTCAGATACCTACTACCTGTGATGCCTAGCTCTGGGTACAAAAAGTTAGAAATAACCTAAGGCACTGGAAGTTTTAAAAACAAAACTTTGCCCATTTAAAACTTAGACAGGCCAGACCCTGAAGGCTGATGAAAACAGCCACATTCAACATATAATGACTCTAATGATTTAATTCTCTCATTACCTAGAAAGACCATTAGCATTAGTAGTAGACAGAGGCTTAAAACAGAAATTGGAGGGGAAAGTAGCACTTTATATTACAATGTATGATCAAGTTTTTCAAAAACCGAAGTTCATTGTCTAAAAATTGGTCATGAAATCTACCTGTTAAAATTGTTCCATGGTGTATCTTGGCTTTAAAGAAATGGAACTAGCTGAATGAACGAACTGGCCTATATTCAAAAGGCTTGAGTCATTTTGGTCCACTGGCACAAAATAATAAAAATGCCAACTAGTTAATACCACTGTTAGGACCAACAATTTAAAAGCTGCATTGTCAGCAATGAAGAATGTAATTTCAGAATTTGTAATGAAAACTCTCCTCTAATAACTCATAAAAATGATGTATATGGGATATAATCATACAGGAAAGGTAGACAGTATTCCAAAAATAATATTTGCGCTCCACTTACATACAAAAGCATACTTGGAGCTGAGAAATTATTCTTGGCCACAACCCATTAAAAAGTCACACACACACACACACACACACACACACACACACACACACACACAAAACACAACACACCAAAAAGGTATGGATTTTTGAAGATTGAAGGTATCATGGAAATGATCTAATTCAGCCTCTCATTTAAATGAAGTGTTTCTATATATTCTAAATTGTTTATAATTCAGAAAGCAGAATCCTCTTCCATCTTTTTCCCTTCCTTATAAGCTATCGGTTAGAGAAAGAGGACCTTCATTATCCATTATTTCATGAGCTAAATGGAGCAGTGATCAAGAAAGAGCTTCAGTTTTCTCTCATCACTTCATCCAAACACTCTCCATCAGGTCTCCCTTCCTCTACAGCATCTCTTTCAGAAATCTTTTCATAATAGTTTCGCTATCAGGTATTTTTTAAAAGATTGGTCTTGTCTAAATCAAAGCATTAATCTCATAGAAGAGTTAGAGCTTCTCTCTTCCCTCCAATTCAGAAATGGCTCCTGGTGTGTAGGAAGAGAAGCAGTAGGAAGATAAGGAAGAGGGCTCTGCTCTGTTCTTTGATGCTCCTTTCTTTCTTCCTCACCCCACCCCAACCCTTGCTCCATTCATTTCCAGATCCTGAGAGATGCAGCATCAAAAACTAAAGTATTGTCTGCAGTTATTATTTGACTATTAAATGCATCCTGCATGATTGTCTTCCAAATATAGGATCTCACAAGACACGTCTGTGGACTTGGGAGATACTCAACAAGGTTGTATGGTCTACATGTTTCCTGCAACCGTGAACTCTTCAACTGACCTGTTATATCCAGCCCCTCTCTGCTTTGCCACTGTAAGCAGCCCTCTTTGATGGGGTTCACTTCGCTCACAGGAATTATAATATTAGTGCAGTTTTAGAAACTGCTGACCCCTTCCTCCTGGCCCTTCAGTTAAGGGCAGCTCTATTTTGTTTCCTATCTTTAGTCTTCCCTAGAGGAGAAGCAGAAAGCTGTTATGATCATACTTTGCCCCAAATTATGGGGGTCCACATGTCAGATTCTGCTAATGTAGAAGAATGGGAAAAGACCTCTAGTCTCTACCATTTTGCAAACATCCAGTCAGAGCCTGAGATGTCAACCCACCATTTCATAGATAACTCTGAGAGAGAAAAAGCACAAGCAATGGGGAACAGCAGAGGGAGAGGGAGAAGCAGGCTCCCCACCAAGCTGGAAGCCCCAGCCTGGGATCATGACCTGAACCAAAGGCAGATGCTTAACCAACTGAGCTGCCCAGGACCCACTCCCCCACCGTAACTTTTTTTTTTTTTTAAGATTATTTATTTATTTGACAGAGAGAGAAATCACAAGTAGGCAGAGAAGCAGGCAGATAGAGAGGGAGAAGCAGGCTCCCTGCTGAGCAGAGAGCCTGATGTGGGGCTCGATCCCAGGACACTGGGATCATGACCCCAGCCGAAGGCAGAGGCTTAACCCACCCAGCCACCCAGGTGCCCCTCCCCCACCGTAACTTTTAAAAGCAATACTCTTGCATTCCCCAACACTTGACTTGGGGCTGAGGGAAACATCTTCCTTCCCTCCCTGTAAGAGAAGAAAAAGAGTGCACCTGGGTGGCTCAGTTGGTTAAGCGACTGCCTTCAGCTCAGGTCGTCATCCCGGAGTCATGGGATCGAGTCCCACATCCAGGCTCCCAGCTCCATGGGGAGTCTGTTTCTTCCTCTGACCTCTCCTCTCATGCCCTCTCACTCTGTCTCTTTCTCGAATTAATTAATTAATTAATTTAAAAAAAAAAAGAATTTCTAAAAAAGAGAAGAAAAAGAAATGCCACATTGCTTTCAATTCCTATGAGTTCCCTTCCAAGGACCTTAAATGAAGCTCTCTTCTGAATAGACCAGAGACAGATACCCAGATTGTTGATCTGACCCCTTTTCAGTAATTCCTGTGGGGTTGTGTCTAGCACCTCTTTTTTGAAGTATGGAGGTAACTGTCATCCAGTGTCCTAAGTTTTGCATTCTCAAGTATTTAAAACAAACAACAGAACATCTACCATTCCTTATGTTGTTATAGATGTAATGTGATTTTGAATAAAACTATGTTTTGACGTTGTCTTTCCGAATTGCCACTCAACTGCCTCGAAAGGAGGAATCCAAAAGAAGAGGCTGAAGGCCCTCACTCGAAAGGGCTCTGTTCCTTTAGAAAGGTCCTTTTATTGAACTGTTTTGTGATTCAGCCCAGGTGGTTCAGCCCAGGTGGAAAGGGCATAAGGCAAAGGTAATTAAAAGGTCGACCGAAAGAGCAGCACATTATCCTAATTACATTCTTCCTGGTGTAAATAAACCCATCTGCTTCAGGCGCTACATTAATAAACTAGCCCAGGTATCTATCAACTAAAATAAAAAATCTGGACCATAATAAAATTGACAAATGTATCCTGCATTAGCAACGAATTAGGACACTATCAGTATATCTATTAGTAAACTTAAAAAGCTACAGTCTTCATATGTAGAAGACGGATGATTCACAAATGTTTTCTTTAAGATTTGGGAAAATAAATTCCAACTATAAACACTACATTAGTTTTATTTTGTTTACAATTTCTAAGTAAACTTCCTTAATCAGGAAAGTAAACTATCCTGTAAATATCATGTAACTAGCTTCCTTATTCTAATTTTGTACATAAAAATGCCATTAAGTAGAATTGGGGAAAAGCTGAAATCCAGACTCAAAATCCACATTCACACTCTTGGCCCTGAGACTTACTGGCTGTGTAATTTTAGGCAAATCACTTACTCTCACTCAACCTTGGTTTCCAATTTATAACAGCAATGATAACAACAGTGGGATGCTTTGTCATGGAACTGTAAATCACTTTGCAAATATTAGCTTTCTCTCTCTCAAAAAAAATTTTTTTTCTGTTAGATCACATAAGAAGAATTTACTTGAATGACTAGGAGCACAGTCCTTGGAGTCAGATAGTCTTAGCAATCATTCAAGGTCAGTAGGTATTTGCTGAGCAAATAATGAAATATTTGTTCAGCCTCATCCTATGTCAGAATTCGTCAAATTGTGTATCATCTCCAAACCTCAATTTTCATGTATGTAAAATATACAGCAAGAATACCTACTTCAGTGATTCTCAATCACAGCACAAATGAGGAACTCTAGTCTCTGACTCAGTAGGTCTGAGGCAAGGTCTAGACAAATAGTACTTGTATGCTTCACACGTATTTGGAAGGTAACCCAGAAGTGAGAGCCACTAAGCATCTTCTCAGAGCTATTGTGAAGATTAAATGAGGAGCTGCATACAGATACTGAGCACGTACTTAATTCATGTAAGTATGTAGATCATATCCTGCTTTTAAAAACATTATTTTATGCATATTTATAAAAATATTTTATATAACATATAAGAGATAATTAGTGAATTATTAAAGCAGTGCTTCTCAAACTTTGGCGTGAGTCTGGTGGGATGTCAGGGAATATGTAAGAACAGATTGCTGGGCCCTACCCCCAGAGTTTCCAAGTCAGTAGGCTTGAGGTGGGACCCAATAATTTGCATTTCTAGCTAGTTCCCAGATGCCACTGATGCAGCTGTTCCAAGTCATGACACTTGGAAAAAATACTGCATTAGAGAAACATTAATCACATCCGAAAATTACATCCACATAAAATGAAAACAAACAATAGACAGGAAATACAGTATCAAAATTTAATAGTTTCAACGTCAGCAAATTTAACCCTGTTTGATGATCTGAAATACAGTCTTATATGATGACACCTTTCTCAACGAAGCCTCAGAAGACTCCTAGGGTGAATGGGAAGGTAACATCTTTGCAATTTGTATCAATTTGCCAAGTGTCATTGCACTTAGCTTTGTATGGAAATGAACTGGTAAAGCATTACTTTTTCCATTTAGTAGACGGCAAGGTCCTTGGAGGTAGAGATCAGGTCATACTTATCTATGTACCCTCAGAGCCCAGCACAGTGCCTGCAGACACTCAATAAAATGCTTAATGAATGAATGGAAACTCATTTGGAATAGAGTAATTTTGTGATTTTTTTTTTTTAATTGTAGTCTCATGGTAACCCCACAGGAAAGTTTAGAGGTATATGGACAACCATCTCCCTGTCATACCTCTTTCATTAGAGCAGAGGTTCTCAAAGGAGGTAAACTCTCCTACCACCCTCCTAAACAAAATTTTGGCCTTAAACCAAAGAAATAATACCAATAGCAACAATTGGCAAGCATATAACAGTTTGTTTTACCAACAGACTTTGTAACCTGGGGCTCTATCACAAAGTCAGTCAGTGGTAGATCAGGGAAAAAAAAAAAAAAAAAAGTCTCACTCTGAGCCAAACACACTAAGATTTCCTTCTTTACTCTTGGCCACCTGGTCTATTATCTAATCTGAACCTCCTCAGTAGTTGTTTCACCTCTGATAGCTCACTTTCTGTACTGAGGCAAGATGATGGCCTGTGTCAGGAGAGCCCATCCCTTCAGATGGTATTTTGATAATTAACTTATTTTTATGACTTTTTTCTTCATTCAGCTATGTGGCTCAGTTCTTTTTTTTTTTTTTTTTTAAGATTTTATTTATTTATTTAAGAGAGAGACAGTGAGAGATAGCATGAGAGGGGATAAGGTCAGAGGGAGAAGCAGACTCTCTGTGGAGCTGGGAGCCTGACCTGGGGCTTGATCCCAGGACCCTGAGGTGTGGGATTGTTCTTTCTAGAATAAGATATCTGATCCCCATATCTACTCCATAATGTTTTTCTTATTTAAATATATATGTGTGTGTGTATATATATATATATTCATTTATTTCCTCAACAATACATACAATTAAAATGGTTTGATAAATGCTGTAACAAGTGAAAGCCTACGGAGGTATAGAAAGACTTAAAGCATGAGTAAGCAGAATTAAAGCACCTTTTTTCTACTTTCTTGTATCGTGTGTACATGTGCACGCACACACACACCACTCTAATTCCAGTACATAAATGAAAGACCTCTGTTGCCCCACCTGCCATGTCATCTACAGACAATAGAGCCAATTCCAGAGCACGTGGTAAAAGCAACATTGAACTAAACTCATTTTAATCTAGACTTGCCTAAATTCTGGCTGTGTAACTTGGGAAAGTAATCTTAACCTCTCTGAGCTAAGTTTATTTATCTGAAAAGAAGTTAAGCTAACCCATTGGTAAAATCTTCCATTTTTAACACAGCCTGGAGTTTTAACTCTAATGACCTCTATCTACATATCATAACTTGCTAATCAGAAATTGATTGAAAACTATCTTAAAATTTTAGACTTTAATATTGATGAGTATTTCAAGGTACATTATTTTTAAAATATGTTGAGCCCCAGTCACATGAATTTCATAATCAATATTAAAGAAGGTAAGAAAAACTGACATCACAAATGGAAATACATCAGCTTTTAAAAAATTGAAATGAAAAATGAAGTTCTAAAAGGGAAAAAAAGAACATGTTTAAATATAGCACAAGAGTGTCTAAGTCAGATCCAAATGTCATTAGTGTCTTCAAATGAAAAGAAATGTTAAAAGAATTCTCATCTGTATCATAATATCTGACTATCTACAGAGGAGAAAAATAACAAGATTAAAAGTTAGGAAAGCTGAACCTCAGTTTTAATAATATCCCATTTGCAGGTCAACCTTTTTAAAAACTGTCCATATGTCACAAGTAAACTGACATTCAAAGTTATAATGAAATCATCCAGTGATATGTAAATTGATAATAAGCAACAAAAATTCTTTGGTGAAGGTGATTTCTTATCTTTAGAAACGGGGAAAATACTATCTACAAATTTTCTCTCCCTCCTGAAGATTAATGAGTTAACAATTAAAAAGGTTTCATACCTCGGAAGAAAGCTAACAAGGCAACGGAGATAGGCAGGGCATATGGTACCTTTTTCTTTTAAATCATATTAATAAGAAAAGAAAGATTAAAATCACAATGTTAAATAATAACAACCTTCAAATCAAGTTAGTTTTTCAAGATATAATATTTAGCTCCAGATCTTACCAAAACATATATAGTTAAATACAAATAGATAAATTAATTTGATAATCCTTAAAATTATACTTGGTATTAAATAGCTGTGGTTTTTAATGAAACCATTTTCAATAAATTACTTTTTATTAACCAAGACTAACCCAAAATAAGAAAATAATTATAGCAAAGGAAGGAAGGAAAGAAGGGAGGGAGGATGAGAGGGAGGGAAGAGAAAAAAACATCTCTCTAGGTATTTCAGAAATAATTCCAGAGTAATGGGATTTAAAGACTCCAAATGTGGAAAAGTCATTTATTAGAAACTAAATAGTATCTCTAGGTGACAGTGATATATCCTCTGGAAAAGATACTGCCTAAGGGCAGCCTTTCATGCCCTGTTCACCACTCTCATCCCATTGCCTATATTTTTAAATCAGAATTTTTCTGTCTAAACATACCTGACTTCAGTGTTTCAAAAACATCTCAAAGGCCCTGACCCAGAAGTTATTTATTCCCTGTAGATCATGAAACCAACCTTTTCTGCAATAATTTTTTCTGCAGATGAGTTCAATGGTTCCCTCTTTTAAGTCTTAAAGGAATAAAAAGAGTAGGGGCGTCTGGGTGGCTCAGTCGGTTAAGCATCTGCCTTTGGCTCAGGTCATGATCTGAGGGGTCCTGGGATGAGCCCCTCATAGGGCTCCATGCTCAACAAAGGAGTCTGCTTCTCCCTCTGCCTCTGCCCCTCCCCCTGCTCATGTCCTCTCTTTCTCTCTCAAATAAATTAGAAAGAAAGACAGACAAACAGTAACAGCTCCCTATTATCCAGAAATAGATTCACATTATGGATTATTCAGACATGGTCTGGGGAACTCTTCCTACTATGGGAAGAAGGAACACCTGCTCTGAGCTCTGTCTATGGGTCTCAGTTTAGGAGCAGGCATAAGTACTCTATTCCATTCACTGCAAAAGAACTACATCCTAAAATTCACTCATATATTAATTCAACTAATTATTATTGAACAGTTACTAAGTGTTAGGCACCAAAATAAAAATTTAGTAGTCTCTACTTTAAGAAGTTTATACTTTAGGGGCACCTGGGTGGCTCAGTTGGTTGAGCGTCTGCCTTTGGCTTGGGTCATGATCCCAGGATCCTGGGATCGAGTCCCTCATTGGGCTCCCTGCTCAGCAGAGCCCGCTTCTCCCTCTCCCTCTGCCTGCCTCTCTGCCTACTTGTGCTCTCTCTCTCTCTCTGTCAAATAAATAAATAAAAATCTTTTTTTAAAAAATAAGCATATGCTGGGCAGAATACTTTGAAAATAAAAAAGAAGTTTACAGTTTAATTTCATTTTCATGTGAAAATGTACTGTCAATAAAGGAAGAATAGGACAAAAAGAAAAATGAATATAAAAACCATAGGAGTTCTAGTTAAAGGAAGGTGATTTAGCATCACTTTCTTCTGTACCTTATTCTTAGAACTTGAGCTATTATTTCATATCAGACCTTGGAATAATTTTCTAGCTAACTTTCTAATTTATAACATTATTACAAGATAATACTGTCACAATTTGGAGCTAACATCGGATTTTGTACTATCCAATCAGTACAATTCCCTAGATACATCAATAACAAATTCACTTTCCCTTTAATGGGCCGCATTAACTTTTAGACTCAGATGCTACTGAGTCTCTTTAATCTAAAGAGATAGTTCAACATGGTAAATGCACACACACACACACAGAGACAGATGTTTATTAAAACATTGTATACACAGAGAAAACCTGGAAAATTCAGTTATAATGTTATATATATATATTCAGTTATATATGTTATATATGTTAGCAATGCTACTGATTATCATTAAACCATCAAAATTATGAAGACTGTGTAAAAATATAGAGAAATATGTATGTTTGATTTATTCAATGTTATAGTCATTTAGTATCTGTGACATGCCCAGAGTTATACCAGACATTTTGGATTACAGGATAAATGTCACACAATCAGAACCCTCAAGGAGCTCACAGCCTAGTCGTGGACATCTATGGAGGGCCCTAAAGAAGTGGATAGCAAACAGGCACATGTAAACCCCAAGCAGTTCTTTGCTGCAATCCAGTAAAATGCAGGTCCAAATTGGGGCACATGGCAACCTACACAAAGCCAGGTTTGATCCAAGAGAACTAAGTCAAGATACAGAAAGACAGAAAGCAGCCCTAGGAAAGAGCAGAACGCTTCTAGACAACTGGCTTGGGAAAGGGTGCTGTTCTCTCAGGCACCAAGCACAGACTGGCTGGCCTGAAACTGCCTGATTGTGTCACCAGAGCAGTGGGAGGCAGGGGTCAGCTATAGTGTGAGTGCTGTTTGGACCCTGGGTTGTTAAGGCGCTGACCGATTTTGTCAGATTTTTTGGTTCCTTTTGCTTCAGGGCAGTGACAAAACTGAAGACCCACTGAAGACTGAGAAAGGAGAGGGACTCTACAATTTAAATCATCTAGGAGCACGAATAGGAGCATGTACAAGTCCAGGAGCCCCAAAGAGGGAGTGCTTAACTGGGCCTGTAGGGTAGGGGCAGGGCGGGAGTGCCAGAGGGGAAGATGGGGAAAGTTTCACAGAGACTGTAGGGACATTCGTGTTGAGGCTTGAAAGATAAAAAGGGATTTTCACCATAACCAAAAAATCCGTATCAGAAAGACAGAGAAGCTTAAAAGAATGTGTGTGATCCCCAGTGTTAGAATGGTAGGATCATTAAACTTAGGATAGATGTGGGAGGTGGTGGGAGATGAAGCAGAAAAGGTAATTATGGGTCAGATCCTAGAGAGCCTTGTGTGTGTTGTGAAATTTTGATTTTTACACTGGGGTGGTAATGGAGAGCCATTATTAGATTTTAAGGATGTGAAGTGATCAGATTTGCCTTGTAGGAGTACAAGATTTGCAATAGGGTGAAAAAATTAATTGTAGGTGATGAAAGTCTAATGCAAGAAGACCTGTTAGTGTACAGGTGGTTCAATCCATACTAGAAATGATGAGTGCTCAATTATACCTTGGAATTAGAGAGAAGTAGATGCTTAGGATCGATAGTAGTAACTGACTGGATCAGGGCTAAGCAGAGGCATGGAAAAAGAATCAAGGATAACTTCAGATTCTCAGCTTGTGAAACCAAGTGGATAAAAATGCCATAAAATAAAATCACAGCTATGGAGTACTATACATGAACAAAGACTAGATGAAAAAAAAAA
>JAHRIG010007907.1:0-15780 GCA_020311275.1 Eira barbara | reverse complement strand
ACTCCATGCTGGGTGTGGAGCCTACCTAAGAAGAAAAAAATAAAAAGTCACAACTGCACCCCATACCATTTATATTAGCTCTCCCCAGAATGGAGTACATAGGTATAAGCCTAACAACTGATATACAGGATTGTAAGAGGGACATTACCACACTCTCGTGAAGGAAACCAAAGAAGAACAAAATAAATGGAGAGATAGTCCATGTCTCAATATTTTCAGGATCCTGGTTCTTCCCCTTCTGATCTGTAGAATCAGTGGCATCCCAAACAGAATATTTACAGATATCAACAAATGCATTTAAGTTATTGAGAGAGGCAAAGACCTGGATGGGGCAACATAATATCGAAGAACAGAGTTGGAGGACTGACACCACGTGCCTTCAGGACTTGCTGTAAAAGTACAGTATTGAGACTGTGGTATTGACTCGGGAGTAGACAAATGGGTCAGTGGAACAGAATAGGGAACCCAGACACAGAGCCCCCATCAGTATTGTCAGCCTATCTCTGACAAAGGAGCAAAGGCTATACGATGGAGGAAAGATGATCTTTTTAATAAGTGGTAGTGAGACAACTGGGCATCCAGAAGCAACAAAAAATACGAATCTAGACACAGACCTTACAGCCTTCACAAAAATTAACTCAAATTGGACCAAAGATCTAAATGCAAATGCAAAACTATTAAACTTCTGGCAGGTAACAGAAGAGAAAACCTATATAACCTGGATCTGGTGATGCCTTTTAGGATATACTGTCCATGACACCTTCCATGAAAGAAATGATTGACAACCTGGAGTCGATTCCAGGTAAAACATGCTCTGGGAAAGATGGTCAAGAGAATTAGAAGACAAGCCATGGATTGGGAAAATATATTTGCAAAAGACAC
The DNA here is from genome assembly GCA_020311275.1 of Eira barbara. NCBI lineage: Eukaryota > Metazoa > Chordata > Mammalia > Carnivora > Mustelidae > Eira > Eira barbara. Next base: position 14,898 of record JAHRIG010007907.1, on the reverse strand, counting down.
ATTTGATAAAGGGCTCTTATCCAAAATAGACAAAGAAGTCTTAGAACTCAACAACAGGAAACAAGTAACCTAACTAAAAAATGGGCCAAAGACCTGAATGGACACTTCAGTAAAGAAGCCATATGGAGGGTAAATGGACATAGGAGAAGACACCGCACATCATATGTCATCAGGGAAATGCAAAGTACAGCAACGAGATGCCACCACATGCCAGTGAGACTGGCCCCAATCCAGGGCACTGACCACAGCAGAGGCAGGCGAGGAGGAGGAGAAACAGGACTGTTCATTTCTGGGGCGAATACAAAACTGCACAGCCTCTTTAGAAGAGTTTGCTGGTTTCTTAAAAACAAGACATGCTATTACTGTACTTCTTGGTCTTTACCCATCAAAGTGGAAGGCTTACATCCACACAGAAACCTGTGCAGATATCTATGGCGGCTGTATTCGTGATTGCCAAAACTTGGAAGCAACTGAGATGTGCTTCAGTAGGTGAATAGATAATTAAACTCTGGCCCACCCGGAGAATGGGATATTATTCAGCAATAAAAAGAAATGAGCTCTTAAGCCATGAAAAGACATAGAGAATCTTTAAGTGCCAATGACTGAGTGGAAGAAGCCATTTGGAAAAAGCCACGTGCTGTATGGTCCCAACCATAGAACATTCTGGAAGAGGCAAGTAGTTGCCTTCTCTGGGGTAGAGAAGGGGAGAGGAATAGGCAGGGCACAGGGGGTTTCCAGGCTAGTGAAGCTGTTCCGTATGCTACCACAATGTTGGACACAGTCATGACACATCTGTTCCAACCCATAGCACGGCAGCAAGAGTCAGCCCAAAGGGAGGCCGTGCGCTTTGGAGGATTGTGCTGTCAGTGTACGTTTGTCTGTTGCAACAAATGTCCCACTCTGGAGAGTGATGTTGATAATGGGGAGGCTGTGCATGGGTGGGTACAGGGGGTAGATGGCAAATCTCTGAACCTTCCCCTCAATTTTGTTGCAAACCTAAACCTTCTCTAAAAAACAGTCTTGGAAAACAGTCTGGGATGCCGAATCCCTGCCCTCCAATGTCAACAGGAAGCTGAGCATGGACCATGGAACATATGAGAGGGAAGGGGACGTGTGATCAGAGAGCTTCCTGGAGGCAGAAGGAGCCAGGAGGAGATCTGAGGGAAGGGGGCACCGAGAGAGGCCAAAGGCGGCTTGTGCTTACTGGGTTCAAGGACCTGGAAGGAGAGCGAGGAGGGTCCTGGAGGCCGTGCAGTGTTGTGGTGTGTTTCTTTCTATCCTGTTCCTTGGGCTGTGGCCATGGCCCCGCAGAGTGGGTGCAAGCACCTGGATGTACGTCTGTCGGGCTGGAGTTGGGTTCAAATCTCTTTCATGTGACTTCTCAAAAAAACATTTTTTTTTTTTTGAGGCAAAATTCACACTATGGAAAATGAACTTTTTTTAAAAAAGATTTTACTTATTTATTTGACAGACAGAGATCACAAGTAGGCAGAGAGGCAGGCAGAGAGAGAGGAGGAAGCAGGCCCCCTGCTGAGCAGAGAGCCCGATGTGGGGCTCAATCCCAGGACCCTGGGATCATGACCTGAGCTGAAGGCAGAGGGCTTAACCCACTGAGCCATGCAGGCGCCCCTGAAAATGAACTGTTTAAAGTGAACCGTTCAGTGGCATCTAGAACGTTCTCAGTGCTGCACAACTAGTCCCTCATCTTGTTCCAAAGCATTTCCACCACGAGAGGAAGCCCCGTGCCCATTGAGGAGTCATTCTGCCTCTGTGAGCCCCACTCTCTACCCCACGGGCCCTGGAGGCCTCGCGTCTACTTTCTGGCTCTCTGTTTACTGACTCTGGATGTTCGTAAACACGGGATCACACAAGCCTTCGTGTCCGGCTTCTTCCACTTAGCGAAGTGTTTCTGAGGTTCAGCCGCATCGTTGTGGGGTCCGTAGCTGGTTCATTTTATGGCTGAGTGATGTGCCACTGATGAACGTCCACAGTCCTTGTGTCCTTTCGCGGCTGATGAGCATTCGGGCTGTTTGTGCCTGTGGCTGTCGTGAGTCGCGCTGCTGTGAACAGGTGTTTTGTGCGAGCGCTGATTTCAGTCCCCTTGTGTGTACACGTAGGGGAGGAAGGGCTGGGTCAGATGACAACCCTGTGTTTAAGCTTCTGAGGTGATATTATCTTCCCTCATTGGAAACACCGTCCCTGCCCCCCCCCCCCCCAAGCTCCTGCTCATTTCCCTGCTCTCTGCAAGCACAGAACTCCTCATGGGATATGTCTCCAGTTGCTTTCCCCAATTTCGCCTCTTGGGCTCCGTCCCTGATCTTTATACCTATGACAGCAGTGAAAACTGCTCAGGTCCGGGTCACCTGTGTCCCCCATGGTCACCTCCAGCGTTCATCCTGCTCACCGTCAGCACCGTCTGGGTCTGCGGCCCTCGCTCCCCGCAGGAAGGACTGTTGGCTCCCAGCAGCCCCAGTGCGGCGAAGTGTGCTTGCTGGGGTGCCCTCTAATCCCACACATGGCCTCAGCCATCCCCTCAGCCAGCTCCCGGTTTTGTCTCTAGTCCAGGCCTGCTTTCCCCTTCCAGGCTCAGCCTCCTGCCTGCTCGGTGGCATCTCCCCTGCGTGTCCGTGGGCCCCTTCAACCCTCCACGGCCAGAACTGCGCTCCTGCCTTCTGCTGACCCTTTGCCCCCTCCCTGGCCTCTCCCCAGGTTGTGGATGCCCCCCCACCCCCATGGCTCCTGGCGGGGCTGGTGGTGGCCGGCAGGTGGGAGGGCCAGCCATGGCTCCGACTTCTGGCACGACTGCTTTGGGGCTCAGCCTGCGCTCTGGGCTCCTCACTGAGTGACAAGTGCCCGCATCCCAGTCTCCGCCTCCTCGGACTGTCCTTATGGTGAACCAGGGCAATCTGTGGGGAGTGCCAGGCATGTGGCGGGTGCTGGGGCATCTCGAAGCAGCTTCCCATCCCCTTTTCCTGAGCCACAGCAACTTCTGCAGAGCTTTTCTGAACCTCAGTTTCCTTGTGTGTACAATGGGGATAAAAAGCTACCCACTAGAGGTCCTAGCAGGGTCTTGTGTCCAAGAGTTCGCACGGGCCTGGCACCCGCCTGGGATTCCGCCTGTGTCCGCGTGGGGGTCATGAACATGTGCGTGCTCAGCAGGGCCCCATCCAGCAGACAGGGCTCCCCAGGGAAGGGGAGTGGGCATGGAAAGGCAGGCGGGAGATAGAGGCCACCTCCCAACATGAGCCCCCTCCGTCGGCCTCCCCCCACTGGGGTTGCAGCTGCTGAGGCAGGAGGCAGAGGCCCAGCTGATCGCCCACCCCCTAATCAGCCTGTCAGCACTGAGGATCCGGCAGGAGCCCCCCACTAGGGCTGTGCCTGGAGGCTGGATTTGGAGGGAGTCCCAGCCACCTGGCTCCCCTTGGCCTGGGGATGCTGGGACTGTTGGGAGCGGGGGTTTCGTGGACCCCTCCCCTCCTCTCTGCTTTCCCTCCCCACAACCCAGCGACCTCAGGAGGTGGAGCCCAGGTCAGTGAGTTCAGACTCTGGGGCCTGGGACCAGGCGTGGAGACAGGGTCAGACTGTCCAAATGGCAGACGGTATCAGTGGGTTGTGGCCCACGGTGATGGGGCCGGTTTGGGGGCAGGATAGACAGACAAGGACTGTAGAGACGGGTGGAAAGCCTGAAGGTGAATGTGGGCATTGGAGAGGGGGGCGCGCAGGTGAGTTTCGTAAGCAGGTGGGAGAGATGTGTGCTGTGACCAGTGAGGAGGGCATGACCTGATGGCATCGGGGGCAGTGTGGGCAGGTGTGGGTAGCATACCTGGTCTGGGCCCTCACTTGCCCGGGCTCTGACCTTCAGTAACTGCTGCCCCTCTGGCCCAGCCCCCACTCTCTGGGGATGGGCTGAGACCACTCCCAGGCCAGGGATGGGGTTTTAAGTCACGGGTCTCTTATTACCTCCACCATCCCTCTGCCACTGCTCCCTGTACCGTGGTGCCTGCATCACCCCAACACCCAGAATCTCTGGCTCACCTGTCGCCCCCGGTGGAGGGAAAGCGCAGGCTCCTGGGTCTCTGGAAAGGGCGTTTACTGGAAGCTTCTGTTGCCTCAGAGCTTTGTGTGTGCTCACACTTCGCTCTCACACAAGAATCCTGGAAGATGCCTTCCCTTGGTCATCCCCATTTACAGATGAGGACGTGAGGCTCAGAGAGGTTGCAGGGACTTTCTGGGCCCCCAGGTGCTCCCGTGAGCCCCAGTCCTGGGGCCTGGCTCTGGCTGACAGAGCAGCCCTCGGAAGCCCACAGAAATCTGGATCTGGGCTGTGGCTCACAGAGTCTCCAGGGTTCTCAGGCCTTCGCCCCAGGCCTCAGTTTCTCCTCTGTAAAATAGTACCTACTATTACATTTTCATTTTTTAAATGAAAGAATGTCGTCCTTGGGGCCAAGGTCTGGTGTATAGTATATGCTCAATAAACACAAACTCGCATTGTAGATCATTGCTTTTCTGGATGCAGACCCTGAGCACTTGCTCTGTTCCTGGCCCCATGCTGGGTGGTTCTGGAGATGGATCAGGGACTAGAAGGTCAGCTTGAGGCTGAGAATGGTCAGGGCTTTCTCAGAGAGAAACCCGGGGGAGACCCCAAACCCAGCCTGGGAGCCTGAAGGGGAAGCCAGAGGTCAGCCAGGTGGCGGGCAACCTGGGGGTTAGGGGCATAGCCAGGACAAAGGCATATGGAGATGGAACCAGCCGGGAGTTCAGTGTGGCCAGAGATAAACTGTCAGGAAATGTCCTGTCATTTTCTTTGCAGAAACTCTTTCCTGGCCCTGTTGGGGCCACAGAAAAGGGGTGCCTGAAAGTGCTTGAGGACCCCTGGAGCTGGCAGGCCTGGAGAGAGCCCACGAACACACAGTGTGGTTGGTGCTGGGCTCTGTGGGTCTCTTCCATCCGTACCCCCAGTGCCCAGCACAGAAATGCTGCTGCTGTGAATCATAGTGGGAGTGATGAGAATATTTCTCTATGCCAGGCATGGTTCTGAGTGTTCACAAACTCATTCATCATCATGGCAATCACCTCTTAGTACCCCTGATGGAGAAACTGTGGTCCACAGTGCTAAAGTGAGCTGCCCAAGTCTCAAAACGTCTGCGGGCTGGAGCTACAGTTTGAACGTGGCCAGTGCTCAGTCAGGGACTGTGGACCGGTCCAGAGAGAGGGGCAGGGCGGTCTGGCTTCGGGTGAGGCAGGGTGAGTGGGCCGGGCTCTCCAGGCTGGTCTAGCACCCCTGCACTGTCCTGTGTGTGGCTCCCGCGCAGTCTGCCCTCTCTGGGTCCTGGAGCTCTGCGGCCAGACTGGGACTCCTGCTCCTCAGTTGGGCCACACTCTTGCTGTCCTTAGGTCCCTGGCAGGCCTGGTGTGGTGGCCTCTCAGGGTCCCCAGCAGGGAGATACTGGCCAGGGTTGCTCAGAGGTGCCCTGACGTTGGAGTTGAAATGGAAGCGAGGGGCTGGTTGACTCTCAAGTGCTTGCTGAGGTCAGAGGCGAGTCTTGGAACACCTGGTCCACGTTCCCCCTTGTTCCTCCAGTCCCATGGGGCAGGAGTGACATCCTCAGCTGACAGGCAGGGAAACCGAGGCTCAGAGATGGGCAGCCAGGTACCCAAGACACGCAGCCAGGGAGACACAAAGCTGGAATCTGAACCCAGAGCAGGTCCACTTCAAACCTCGTGCAGACTGGATTCAAGCAGGTGCTCTACCTTGGGCTTTGCAAGTAACACGAATGCACAGAGCCGCCTTGCGGGCCCCGTGCTGTCGACCAAGTCTTCACATGCCCACCCCAGGCCCTGGAGGCACTGTCAGGGCCCATCTTACAAATGAGGACACTGAGACCCAAAGCGGGGGCCAGTCTGTTTGTCAGGATTTAGGGTTCTAGGCAGTTTTCTTCCCAGGGGTCTCAGGGAAAGCCGGAGGTTAAGCGATGCCCTGGGAGTGGGCACGGGGTTTACAGAATTCCCCAGCCTGATTTTGTTGAGTCCTGGCCTGTCCGGCTGTCCAAGGGGCCCCTTCTCTGTGAGGACAATGACAAGAGGGTAGCGCTGTGGTTTGAGGGCCCTTCCCATTGGTGCAGTCAACCAGGGCATGGACTTGAGCACATTATTGGTCAAGGTCACCTGCCTGGCTTCCATTCCCAGCTATGTGACCCTGAGCAAGTCACTTCATCTCTCTGAGCCCTGGTGTCCTTATCTGCATAGCAGGGATCACGAGAGTGCCTACTTCACAGGGCTGCGCTGGGACTCTGGGAGGCCAGATGCGGGGGCTCTGGGGCTGCCCGCCACGGGTAGGTCCCCCTCTGTCTCTGACGGGCAGTGCGGCCTTAGGTAAGTGCCTTCATCTCCCAGTTTCCTCCTCTGTCAAATGAGGATAATAGCAGACTCTGTCCCGTAGGGCCCAGTCAGGACACAATAAGGCACTCGGGGTAAAGCCCCGTGATGTGAGCAGAGGTCCTGCCGCAGGCTCTCAGGCCTGGGCCACCCTGGAAGAGGGACGGGAACGTCGGACGTCGCCAGCGCAGGGCCGGAGGTCACTTCCTGGAGGCCACCGCCGTGAGGGGTCCAGCTCCCGGCGGCCTGCGGGGAGCAGATCACCAGCGGTTTCATCCCTTGCGCTCGGTCTGATGAAATATTTATAGCAGGCCGTGTTTTTGAGCGAGGCTAGGGAAGCGTCTGTGGGTGGTCCCTCCCAGCATAGGCCGGGCGGCTGATGAGCAGGCCGTGGGGATGAGAAGGAGATAAGAGCTCGTGAATAAATCATCGCAGGATCCGGGCTAATGGCCTGGCTGTGGGGCAGCGTGTGCAATTAGTGCGCTAATTGTCCGGAGAGGGTGACTTCTGCGTGGGCAGGGCCCAGGGTCCCCTGGTTTGCAGAGCGCCCGGTGTCTGGGGCGCCCTCTGCTGGAGCTCAGTGATTCTGACTGTGGGCTCTCCCCATATCCCGTGGTCAGAGCCCGGGGCGCCCACCTCATCCCTACTTGCTGTCCTCTGAGGGGGGCTCCCAGGCTTTTGAAGGGGTCTTGCACTGGGGATACTCAGCAAGGTGGGCCACATATGGGACCTTGGACCAGCGTCTCAGCTCCTGGCGGCGCTTGGCTAGCTCAGGGGCTGGGTGGGGTAGCTGTGAGCAGAACCTGGGGACTCAGGGGGCTGCGCTTTGCCCCCTCCCAGCCCCCCAGCCCCTTTCTTTTCCCAGTCTTTGTGTTCAGTGGTTTGGCTTTTTTTTTTTTCCCTTTGGACGAAGGCTGTCCCAGCTTAGCCAGCTCCTGCCCTGTTGCCAAGGTGACCAGACCATCTCTGCCATCCCATGGCCCCTGCCAACCAGTGCTGGGCGAGGGACTATAGTGCATGCACGTGCACCTGCCCCGAGCACACATGCACGTGTGTGCCAAGCCTCGTAAAGCTTGAACATATATATAACATGTGTGCAAGAGCAGACACGCAGAGACCTACGGCCATGGTGTCCAACCCCTGCACAAACGTCAGCACACATTGTCCCTGGGAAGGCGCAGGCCCACGTCTGTGCGCACACTACACATGCAGTACACCCCACACGCACCCCTGTGTTCCTGCGAAGGAGCAGGGGTGCACCGCCCTGCGGGAGACCCCAGAGGGCAGGGCTGTCCGCTTCACCCCTCGCACTTCTGCTCACAGCTAACTCTCCTCCGGTCCCCGGAGCTGTCTGCAGGGGCACTCCTGGGGATGAACACCTCCTAAACTGCACCTCCCCGGCCCTGTGCCCCTTGGCGGGGTGGACAGCCTCGGGCCACTGCAGCCCCTGCTTCCTGGGAGCACCACAGACCACTTCGGGGACTTCCTTGTCCTTTGGGGGGATAACCAAGATTCGAGCTCTAGGCACCAACAGGCTGGAGCCTAGGTGTCCCTGGAGGGACTCGCTCAGCAGCACCCCTGTGACTTGCTGCCATCCTTCTGCTTTTTCCGCACGCCCAGGATCATCTCCTAAATAAACTTCCTGCTCCTAAATCCTTCCCTCAAGATCTGTTTCTGTGGGGTCAGGTGCCTACAGATCACTGACATTTCTAGAAAAGCATGTGCCCAACCCCCGGACCTGATGTCCACACAAGGCTGTGCCCACACACAAGCACCTTCTGTGTGCCGGACCCTGGTTGGAGCACTCGGCACACGCTACCTCTGTTAAGTCCCCAGTGGCTGCGCCAGGCAGGTTGTAGAATTAGGCCTGTCTGACCGGTGTGGAAATGGAGGCAAGGATTAATCCTGAGATTGTATGTCTTCCAGGTGGAAGCAGGGCCGTGACAGTGTGGGGGGATCTCCAGCCCCCCCAGCATCTCCCTCTGGCTGGCAGATGCTGGTCTGAGAATGGGAGTCGAAAGCAGCCTTGTTCCTCCTCCCAGCTGTGGGCCATGCAGCCTGGCCCGTGGGCCCACATGACCTCTCCAGAATACGTCACCAAAGGAGAAGGCGGCCCTCTGGCACTGATTGGCCCATGGCTTTGCCGTGCTGGGGTCTCTCTTGGACCCTGGTTCTTCTTCTAGGGCAGGACATGCGGGCAGTGGCACACACATGGGGTATTACCTAAAAGCTTCAGGCATGGGAAAGCTTTTCTGGGAGTTCTCTCTCAGGCCAGAGACCCCCTGGGCACACCCCCTGGGCACACCCCCTGCTCTAGGATAGATGCCCCCAAACCTACCTTATCCTCTTGGATGCAGGCTCAGAGAGGGCCAGTGGCTCAGGGTCACACAGCAGGAGGCAAACAGGGTTCAGACGCCAGTGAGCTCCCCACAGCACCAGTCAGCTCTGAAGGAGGGGCAGACAGCGGCTCACAGCCAGGGAAGGGTCACTGTAGGAGGTGGTCCCGAGGCACCTGGAGAGACGGGGGTTTGTTCTAGAGACATTAGGGCCATGCTCGTGTGGTCAAGTCCAGGGTCTGTGTTCCTGTCCCTGGAAGGCCTGGGTTCTCCTGCCCTCTGCTGTGGGCACCAGCCATGTGACCCTAGGCAGGGTGCTCACCCTCTCTGAGTTCATCTCCAGCCTCTGTCAAGAGGCATGATACCATGAACTGAAGCAGCCTAGGTCACAGTGTTGGGCATGCCTGATGCACGGTGGGGGTGCCTTTCCTATGTGCTGGGGTTGGAAAAGCATGTGTGAGGATGAAGCTGGGGTAAGGCCGCTGTGGGGGCGGCTCTGGGTCCTTTCCTACCCTCGGCTTCAGTCTCATTGTGACACTGGCCCAAGGAGAGCCTGCACCTCACCCAGGACTAGACGAGGGAATGCATGGAAGAAGATGCTGTCAGTGCTCTTCTCTGTGTTCCAGAGAATTCCTCAGGTGCGTGCTCCTGGGCTGGGCCCCAGCAGGAGTCCCAGGTAACTCTGGGTTTGACGTGGGACATCATAGTCATAGGGTGAGGCCCCGCCCAGGCAGTCTGAGGGCCTCATCTTGCCCCCCCCCCCTTACTGACCCTCCTCCCTTGGACTGTAGCTCCTTCTTGCCTTGGACCTGTGCGTTTGCTGTTCCCCGTGGAGGCCTGGCTTTCTCCCCGCATCCAGACCACACTTCCCCCAGTGGCTGGACAGCCTCGGTGCGGCCCGAATCGTTGTTTGTTCCTTTTTTTCTGAAATGTCTGTTATGAACCCCCCGGGAGGGGGTAGGGGCTTTTCACCCCGTTCACAGGACACCCTGTATAGGGCATCTCTGGAGGTGGTGCTCACTGCAGACAGGCCTGGGGAACAGATGCATGACTGAGGGAGCACGATGGCCCAGGCGATGTCACCATGTCACACAGGAGGCCCCAGGCCCAAGCCGGCTGGCCGGGGATGGCTTTGAGGTCCACTTGCTCGGAATAATATTCCTGAATGCACGAGGGAACCCACAGAGGACCACAAAGAAAAGCAGACGTAGGAACTGTTTATCAGCACGTGTGGCCCGGTCATCAGCACGTGGTGGCTCAGGACGCCTTCGACAGCGAGAGCTGGCGGGGGCCCCAGGACTGACCGCACTGGGCACCATGCTGCCGGCCTTCATTGCCTCCACTTGTCACCGAGGGAGCGGTACATTTTTCAGAGAGAAAGGGGGAAAGTTCATGGGTTTTTCCCATCAAGTTCAGAGAACCCGGGATTTCATTTTTGGGCACAAGGTAGGACCTGCTGGAACGTGCTACGGTGTGGCAGGGACCACACAGCCCTGCACCCCCCTCCCCGCCCCGCAGTGTCCTCCAGACCCCTCGGCTCCCTGCTACCCCCTGCCAGGCTCGTTTGTTTGGCTTCTGGTGTCCCTGAGCAGCCCTCCTGAGGGCTTAGGGACCAACCCGGTTGTCCTGCGCAGTGGCCTCTGCTTCTGTTTCGTGGCCACGGCTGGGGGGGAGCAGGCTTTGCTGCACCCTCAGTGCCACCTGCCTGGCTGCTCTGGGGAGGCGGGCGTGGGGATGTGTCCCAGCAGGTGGGAGGATCCCCTGACACCCTGAGGCTTGTCCCAGGGCCTCCCTGCTGCCATGGCAGAAAGCTGACGTTTCTGGGGCTGTGGGCTTGCCGGAGCTCAGAGTGGGCTCTGATGATGGCAGCCTGGTCTGTGCTCCCTGTGGGCCCCCTGTTCCCTGTGGGGCCTCGCTGCTGTGAGCAGTCAGTAGGGGAAGGAGGTGGGAGACTCCCATCAGGCCGCAGCCTTCTCCCTGAGACAGAATGAACAAGACCCAGAAGAACTTCTCATTGGGCCGATGGGAAACTGAGGCCCAGACAGGTCAAGGTCCCATGATGAATTGAGACTGAAGGGGTCTTGGGGTGGACCACCGCCACACCTGCAGTCTTGTGGTGTGGGCCTTGAGGGTACTCCTGGGTCACAGTGGCCAATTCGGGAGGGCACTTCTGAGGTCCTTAGTCTCTCCTAGAACCCAATCTCCATGCTCAGGGCAGTCAGACCCAGGCTCTGGCATCAGGAGGCCCATGGCCTGGTGGGGAAAACTGGGAGGGACAGGTCGCTGTCACTCAGGATGGTCTGATCAAGGACAGAGGGAAGCACAAGGGGTGGGGGCTTGGAAGTTGGTGTTGAAGGATGCATAGGAGTTTGTGGGAGAATGAGGAAGAGAGGTCACTGGGCAGAGGGTCTGGCATGTGGCAAGGCAGGGAGGTGGGAAGCACCACTACTGGGACATGGGTTATTACTGGCTGCTGAGCAAGAAGAGGCCCGGGTGCCCCCATCTACCCCACTGCCTGTGTGTCCCCAGCCAAGTCCTCTCTCTTTCTGAGCTGTTCCTGTCCCCTCTCGCTTCCTCTCTTCTCTCTGACACACTCAGCTCCAGCCCTCCCAACCTCCCTCCAGTTCCTTGAACACATGGAGCAACAGTCCAGCCTCAGGGCCTTCTTTCTTGCTGTTCCCACTTCCAGGAACACTGTTCCCACAATCTCTCCTTGTGCCGCTCTCAAGTCAAATGTCACAGTTTCCTGGAAGACCTGTAGAATAGGGCCCACCTTGCTCCCCCCAACATGTTTTTTGCCTGTCTTGCTCCGCGTGAGTGTCGGCCCCACGGACCCCGTCCGCACACAGTGGAGGCTCGGTAGATGCCTGCTGAGTGAGTAAGTGTTAGGTGTGATTCTTGTGAGGAGGAGAAGGCCCGGGGCCTTGGCAGTGCTCCCAGGCCTGAGCTAGGGTGAAGGGACGGTCCTTCTAGAAAGCCCCCTCTGCTTTCCTGGACTCCTGATCATAGAGCTCAGCCTCCCATCTATGCCAGGCCCCTCAGAGGTCTGTCAGGCTGTCCCAGGGCATTTTCTGTTCCCCAAATAAGCCGAATTTACCAAAAGGGGAGGAAAAAAGGGGGAAGAGGAACAACTGTCTCTGTGTCCCCCCAGCAGAGCGTTGGAGTCTCAGGGGGGTTGGGGCCGGGGCTCAGGGTCTGATCCTGCCCAGCCTTATCTAGATAGACCACGCATGGTGCCCAGCCTGTTATGAAGAAACGCAGGTTGCAAGCTGGGGCCGTTTCCCTCATGGGGGGAAGGCAGGTCTGGAGGGCTCATTGGGGAGGTGGTGGCTGGAGCAGACAGACACCTGGCTCTGAGACTCAGCTCACAGATGGGTAACCCTGGACATGACCATGCTCCTCTCTGTGCCCTCTGTCAAAAATGCTTGTGGAACATTCTCTGATGCAATGACAGGTACTCAGCCAAAGCCGGGCACTGTGTTCCAGGGCCCAAGACATGGGAGGGCTTGGCAAAGAGCAACAGGGGACCCGGAGAAATCTTGAAAGGCTTTATAGAGGAGGTATCCTTCATGCTTGAAGGCTACACTGAGTTCTGGAAGGCAGCTCAAGACATTCCCCTGGGAGGATCCCCCTCATGCTGAGGCTCTGAGGCATGGACATTCTTGAGTCATCAGTTGCTGGGGGTCACACGATCTTCAGTGGAGAGCCTACCTCTAGCACTGTGTTCATTCCTATCATGTCCTTTTGTGTTGTTGATTTATAAGAACTCTTTGTATATTAAGTGCACCAGTCTTCTTTATAGTAAACGTTTTCACTTGCCTTTTTTGCTTATGATGGGTTTTGATAAACAACATCATAAATATTTTTATGTTGGTAAGTTTTCCTCCCTTATCTTTCATGGTCTTCCTTGTGCCAGGCCGTTCTCGTCACTTTCTCTCAGGTCTTTGCTCTCCTGTGAACATGCTGGGTGCTTGGGAAATGTCTGAGACTCCAATTAAGTTGAAGCTTGAAAAATTACAGCTTTAAGAAAAATAGAGGCCACGGTGCCTTTGCTCACTCTGTACCTCCCCCTGGGGTTCCTTCCCATTCTTTCTATCTGTTCCTTCCTTCCTGCCTGGAGTGAGGTCCAGCCCAGGCCCTCCAGGGGCCCATGCCCCCTCTCTAGAGTGAGTTGGGCCTCAGGTATGTGGTGATGGGAGGCAGTGGGGAACCAGGAAATTTCCAGTTGGCAACCTCTATGTATTAACCTGATGAAACCCCATGAGATGATACCACTATTAATCCCATTTTACAAGTCGGAAGATGGGCTCAGAGAGGGTATATGACTTGCCCCAGGTCACACAGGAAGGGACAGAGATAGGATTTGAACCCGGGCCATATTGCCCCGACTCATACTTTCAAGTTTCCTTCTGACACCTCATTGCCCTTGGGATCAAGTCCAAGGTCATAAGTATGGTATCTGGCACCTCTCAGGTCCTCAGTTTCTTCATCTGTCAGTGTCACTCATTGGCCCCAGCGCCTACGCACACAGGACTTCTCTGTTAGCAGGATGATGATGTCCCCGTCTGTCTCTCTACACCCTCTTCAGCCCCAAATCCTTTAGGATTCTGGAATGTTGGGCTTGGAAGGGCCAGCCCCTGGGGTTGTAGATAGGAACAGGGAGGCTCAGAGGTGGGGAGAGGCTTGCCCAAGGCCCAGTGTGTGAGGAGCAGAGCCCCATATGCACCATGACCCGTGGGACTCTAGGTGGTACTGACAGCACTGCGGTCCATCTCGGGCTGGGCTTTCTCCTGTTGCTCCCTCCAGGAAGCCCCCTGCACCCCGACTGGGTTAGCCGTCTGTCCTGGGCGCCGAGGGCTCTGACTGTGGCTCTGAGCTAGCCTTGTTGTGACTGCTGGTTTACTCACTATCTCCCTTGCTTGGCAGGGCACCCCATGAGGAGAGGCATTTGCTGGTCCATCCAAGTCACTGGGGCCCAGCTGAGCCCAGCCTGAGCAGGCCCTCAGGAAGGGCTGACTGTAAGAGGGAGGCCCAGAGAGGGACAGACATCTGCCCCGAGACCCTTTAAGTCCCACATGCTCCTGGGATGGGAGATTTGGGACAGGTCTCTAATGGCCACTCTAGCAGAGAGGTCCCAGGGGCTTCTGTCCTCGGCTACACCCAGAGGCCTGGGGCCAAGGACACCCTGTCTCCCTCCCGTCCCCACCTGCTGTAGAAGAATGTTCTCAAGATAAAAATACCCTCCAAAACATTCCCCAGTGTCTGGCATGAACTGTCGTCCATCCTGGGGGCCAGAAGCTCCTGCCCTGGCTTCACCTTGGGGCTCAGAAGGCAGATGTCCACTTCTGCTGGCCATTTGGCCCAGCTTGTCCCTGGATCAGTGTGTGTAGCCCTGTCACCAGGCCGTGGAGCAAGAGTGGCCTGAGGGTTGCCTGCGGTGGCAGCGGCAGCATCTGCTGGGCACAGAGGATGGAGGTGGCCAGGCTCCAGGCTCTGCCAGCTCCTGGTTCTCCTGCTTCCCGGCCTCTTGGGGTACATCTGGAAAGGGTCACACGGGACTGCGTGGGAGGGTGAGGGATACATATGCCACCTTTCCATACTCTCTGGAATCTCCATGTCTGCTCTCAGAGCCAGCAAGAGAACGTTCCAGAGAACCCTGGAGGGATTGGCCCTTACCCCAGGTCTGTACCGGGACAGGGCCTCCCTTTGCTCCCCTGACTGTCCAGAGGTAGATGGGCTATACCTCTTCTGCAAATGAGGCTGAGGCCCAGGAAGGGCCCTTCTTGAGCTGGGGTCATCCAGGCCTTGGCTTAGGGAATCGGGACTCACTGACACCCTCGGCGCCCCCCCGCCCAGGGAGGACTGAGGTCCGGGGTGATGACAGCTGCCTCCTGCAGGGCCCTGCTGTTCCAGGCCCTGTGCCCAGAGCTCACCTCCCTCACCACACTGAATTGCATGGGCACATCCGCTGGGCGGGCGTCATCAGCCCATTTTGTGGAGGAGGAAGCTGGGCCTCAGGAAGGGGAAATGCCTTGGCCTGTCCCCAGGCAGTTTCAGTCCTGGCCTTGGCTGACAGCCTGGCACTGGCAGGGGGGAGTGGGGAAGCTTCAGGGTCCATCCAGGCCCTGCCCTCACTGCTGGGAGTCTGAGGGCCAGTCTGGCCTGTCTGGGCTCGGGCTGCTCCCAT
>JAHRIG010007901.1:0-15130 GCA_020311275.1 Eira barbara | reverse complement strand
AAACTGAGGCCCAGAGAACTTAGGAGCCAGGGCAGGAAGTAGAATGTAGCCTCAGTGGAAGCTCTGGCTTCTCTGGACTGAGTTCAAGTAACAGAACGGCCCTGACTCTTGCCTTTGAAATCTTTAAAAACAACAACAAGAACAACAAAACCTGTCCAGATGTTGCCAGCTGCTTTCATGTGCTCTGCAGCCCTCACTTCCTCCCCATATCTCCAACCAGCTGGTTCCCCTGTCTTTGCCCGCTGCCCCCTTGTCTTGGGCCACTTAGAGGTCTCCTCCCTTAAGTCGTCTGCCCCATTGTGGAGTCTGGGGAACTTCCAGGACCAGAGGCTGAAGGCACAGGCCCTGAATCCCTGAGTCCAGCTGGGAGGTCAGAATCCAGGCTCTAACTCACCACCTCCCAGGACTCCAAGATGTGGCATCTCACCAGCCAGTGTTTGCCTGGGGACCCCAAAATCCACTAATGGGAGACTGTCGCCTTCTTTCTTTCTTTCTTTCTTTTTAAAGTGAAATTTACATACAAGTATTTCACCCATTGTAAAAGTATCCTACAATGACAGAGTTGTTCAGCTAGGACCCTAGTTTGTTTTAGAGGCTTCCTTCACCTCCCCACACCTCCTCCAGCCCCTCTGCAGACAATTTTCGCTCCCTCCTCCAGACCGAAGCAATGCTGATCTACTCTTTGTCTCTATACATGGCTTCTTTCTGGACATTGTACATAAATCAAATGAGACAGTATGTAGTTCTTGGTGACTGCCTTCTTTCATGTAGCATGCTTTTCAGGGTCCTCCATGCTGATGCTTCAATCAGATTTCTCTCCTGTTGTTGCTGAGTCGAATTCCATGGTACAGATGGGCCACCTTTTGTTCATTCCCAGTCAGTGGCCCTTTGTGTTGCTTTCAGGTTTTTCCTGTTGTGAGTCATGCTGTCCTACAGGCTTCTGAACCAGGCTTGAGTGAACAAATGTTCTTATTTCTGTCAGATGTCTGGTTGTGGAATTGCTGGGTCCTATGGGAAGCTTGTGTTGAAATAAGAACTCTCAAAGTGGCTTCCAAAGTGTCTCTTTCATTTTTGTCCCCCCTAGCAATCTAGGAGGGTCCACTTTCTCCATGTTCTCAGCAACACTTGCTATTTTCTTTTGATCAGAATCACGCCTGTTGGTGTAAAGTGGTCCCAGGTTTTACATGGATTGCCCTGTGGACTAGTAACATTGATGACCTTTGTCTGTGCTTATGAACCATGCATGTGTCTTCTTTGGTAACATGTGTATCTGAGTCTTATACTAGCTTTTTATTAACAGTGTGTTCCTTCTGCCCATTAAGCGAGTTCAAAGTACTCATGTCTTGTGAATGGGAGTTGTCATTTGAGTATTTAATCCGCAAATATTGTCTCCTTATCAGTGGCTTCTCTGTTCCTTTTCTCAGTGGTAAAGTTTGGTGCAAAAAAACATAGTCATCTCATGTTTTTCTCGTACATGTTTTGTTCTTACTGTAGTGACTGAGAACTCTACACTTAATGAGAAGTCCTGACATTTTCTCCTGTGTATCTTTGTGAATGGTTATTTTGGCTCATCTACTTAGGTCTGTGATGATTTTGAGTTCATGGCTGTGAAGGGGGTGATTTTCAGTAACAGCCATGGGGGAGTTTTGTCCTGACAGGGACAGGAGAACCTGGAGGTAACTTGTGATTCTGAGTTAGTCTCCCCAGGCCAGGAAAAGGGATTTCACCCTCATGTACCTATTAGTAAAGGGCTTAGTGCCTTTGGGGAGGGGAGTTCAATGGCGCTGGTGGTCTTATACGGCACTTACTCCTCATTCTCTGGGACTGGGTACAAAGTAGCTCCAGGAGCCCAGGGCAGTCCTAGTAAGAGGTGTCTTTAGGAGTACAAACACAGTGAGAGCAGGAGAGGATTGCACAGAAAGGATAGTAGAGATGCCAGGGGATCTGGGTTGGGTTCCTAGAGGATGTTCAGTCTGTGGGTGGGAAACAGAACTCACACTCAGCAGGAACTCAGGAAACATGCCAAGAGGGAGTAGAACAGATTGAAGGCAGTTCCCAGAGTTTGAACTCTTTTTGCCAACATGAATTCATGGTATGTGCCCGGACATCAAAGGTGACTGGAGGACCACATGGCTCGCTGAGTCATTAGAGCATGAAACTCTTCACCTCAGGGTCATGTGTTAGAGCCCCATGTAGGTGATGGAGACTAAATACAATTTTAAAAAATAACAATAAATAAAACATAAACAGGTGCATGCATCGGGAACCTGGAATTAACTCCCGCTAAGGAAAGAATGGATCAGCTCCCTGGGTCATTGCAGATCACCAGCAATTTTGAGCCCTGGAGAATCCTAAATGTTGTGTGACACTTCCCAAGATACACACAGAGACCCTGCATTTTTAGTATTTGTTGGCCTTCCCGTTATGTAGTCAGAGGTCCAGTGGCAGACAAAAGTTGGCATGGTAAGTACAGAAACAGAGCAAGAAACAGAATGTTCTTTAGATGTACCACATTACTCTCTGCACTCATTGCAGTCTCACTGGAAATGGGAATGGGCAATCGAAATCCCTGGGATTCAACACAGGTTACCCAACTGCTGGTGACCGCTGGGAGGACCCCTCTCTCGCATGGTCTCAGGAGGCCGTATCTGATGTGTATAGAGCTATTTAAGGAACCATACTTAGAGTCTGCAGATTAAAATGGCCGCATTTCCTAGGAATGGTCACATGAGGTATATAAGCATGGCCATGGGACATCACCCCACACAGCTCCACTTTGTGTGCTGAGCTCACACATCACAGAGAGACCATATGTGTTTCGTGTGGGTGAGAGTGTGTCCTGCTGTGGGAAGCTGGTTCCTGCAGTTAGTATTGCTGGGGTCTCAGATACTTTGCTGGTACCTCACAATTTGACCCTGGAAAATGCGAGTAAAACTTGATACTGGGGATGATTTATGGTTTGTGGGGACTGATTTGGCAATACAATCCTTTATGTCATCCCCATATGGGTTGGATGTGGTCTTATGCAAGTCTCTGATGTTTCCTGAAATACTTGCATTGGCCAAAGTTACAGCAGGATAATCTGTGTACAGAATGACTGGCCAGTTATTGGTTTCCTGGCCAGGTTGGCCATGTTTGTTGCTGAATTATCTTCCAAAACGAGGTATTGTTCTTTTGCCCCTGCCCATTTGCAACTGAAAAGCCCAAAGGCATATTGCCCTGCTACTTTGTGGTCCTTGTCATCAACTCCCTGGAAGTTCAGGATGATAATACCTCTCAGTATTTTTTTTTTTCAAGATTTTATTTATTTATTTGACAGAGACAGAGAGAAAGAACACAAGGAGGGGGAGCAGCAGAGGGAGAGGGAGAAGCAGGCTCCCCACCGAGCACAGTACCCAATGTGGGGCTCCATCCCGGGACTTGAGCTGAGGGCAGAGGCTTAACCCACTGAGCCACAGAGGCTCCCCAACAGCTCTTATTAAATCCCAAACCCCATCTATCATCACTCAGTTCTTCTTTTATACAATTTCCCACAGTTAGGAAAACAGCAGGGATAAGAACAGAGGAAGTACAGAAAGTAATCTTACCTTGAAAAAGTATGTTCATTTTGGGGAAATCTGCCACACCACTCATGTGTGAAATTTTTTGCTGCCATCCTGGCAGAGCCTTAGCTGATGGCAGTTCCCGGAAGCCAAATCATCAGGAACACACCGCTCAGGAAACAAGGTGGGGTTTTTAATTCCTTGCAGTCAGAAAGCACACACTCCATGGTCTCAGGAAGAGGGTGTTAGACAAAAACCTGTTGTAGTTGGGAAACGCCCTTCACAGCATCCTTCATGTTACAAGGGCAAGGGAACATCACCTGAAGGTGAGGAACACCTTTTTACTGTGGTTCTTGATTTCTTTGTTTTGTTTTGTTTTGTTTTATTTAATAACATGATCAAATTTTATTTGAAATGAGAATTAAAAGGACATTTGACAGTGGAGAAATGTTTGTTTATTCTGATCCAGTTGTACAACTAATCTAGGTCAAATTACCAAGGAAATTTTACATTATTTCATGAAGCAGCAATATAATTAAATGGCCTAGAAACCATGCATTCATTAAGTAACTGGGAGGACCAAAATGCATCTTAACAGAGAAAACTTGTGAGAATACAAAGAAAAGAGCATTCTGTCATTTAATAACCGCTACCAGGGAGAGAGCATGAAGACAGTCCTCCCCATCACAAGTCAGGCAGTTGAGTTTTCCACATTTGGGGAAATTGCAAGAAGTCAGCAGGACCACAGTGCAATGGTCAAGCCTCATCCTGGGAAAACCACTACTTGATAGTGACATTTTCCCTGCTAAGTAAATATGACTCCCTCCTCCTCCACCCCAGACCAGCCTCACCGGCTGTCCACCCCACACACACGCTCACTCACCAACCCAACCCCCAAAATCCTTGGCACCCACTCCTGTCCCAAGCATCCTCACCCTCCACAGGAGTCTTCCTAATACAATGGAAGCAACAGCACTGCTACATCCTCTGCCCCAGGAATTCTCTGGCCCAGAACTGCCCCGGAAGAGTGCCTCTTGGAGATCAGACACGCCCAGCAAATGACATCAGGGACAAACACACACACACATACACACACACACGCATGCACACAGAGCACTCAGCACAGGGAAGGCTGTCCTAGCCTGAGAAGAACATGAGGGAGGACTTTCCAGCAGACAGAGAAGAACAGATCCATTTCTGTCCCCCTCCCTCTCTCTCTCTCTCTCTCCCCATCTCCTTAGAACCTCTTTTGAGGAGACAAAGTGCATTGGCTCCACTTGTGGAGCTCAGCCTCCTAGCCAGTCCGCACGCACCCCCCAGGCCTGGACACTCCGGGGTGGGGGCGGGGAACCCACAGTCAGCAACCTCTGGGCCAGCCCTTGGGCTGACACCTGCCAGCAACATCCCAGGCCCTGAGACCACCACCAGGACCAGCTTCTTCACCAGGTGGCTCCTAGGGCATGGCCGCATCGCCCCCTTGTGGTCGCACGGAAGAGCGCGCCCAGGGATTCTGCTGCTGAGGGCAGGGCCAAAGGAAACCATCCCTTCTGCTCCCTTAGATCTGGCTCTGAGTTCAAGGCAGGATTCCAGGTGCCCCGCTCTGCCACAGCCTTCCCTCCCTCCAGCGCGGGGCATTTCCCGTGGAATGAACTTTCTGCGTCAGAGTCGGCCTGTCGACCGAAAAAAGCCAGGTCTGGGAAACAAAGCAAAACAAATACTCCCAAGAGACAAGTACTTACACAATTCTATGGTCGTCGAAGGGGCCCCCAGGATCCTGATTTGCCATCATCTTGATTGCGCCTTGAGGGAGTGCTTTTCTTTTATGGGATTGTTGAAATTTGAAAAGATTGGGGGGGGGGACGTCCAACTTTAGTTGTCACTTGAGTTCATAGTGTGGTAGGGGCAGTAGGGACCCAAGCTAATTCCAGGAACCTGTACACGTGTTCCATCACACAGCAAGAGGGATCCTGTAGAGGTGTTTATGTTAAGGATCTTGAGATGGTAAGATGATCCTGGATTCTCCAGGCAACCCCTGGAAAGACAAGAGGGTCTTAAAACTGGAAGAGGCAGAGAAGGTCAGAAGGATGCTCTGTGAGGAGGACTCTGCCTGCTGGGGCTGGGACTGAGCATAGAGGAGGGGCCTCTAAAAGGCGGAACAGACAAAGAGACACCCTGTCTGCTTCACCTAAAAAAATAGAAGCTGCCAGATATTTTACCAGCAAAAATGGGATTTGTCAGGAATAAAAAGGAAAGTTGAATTGCTACAAACCAGCATTGGGAAATCCTGAGGTGAAAACAGAGAACAAGTGGGAGGGACACTCTTCTTTTTAGAGGAAAGGGGTCAGTTGGGAAGATTGTTCTGAAAGTCCATCAGGGTGAACTGTGAGTTGGAAGAGTGCTGGTGTCTCCCTGGGGGGACAAATCTAGCGTTCCTGACTCTGGCCTGGTTAGTAGAGGCCTATGCCTGGGCAATGTCAAGTCACTGTAAGGTCAGATCGGTCCCTCCGCTGGGGTTGCAATGCCCTAGGAGGTAAGGAGGGCAGAGGAGCTCCCTTGCTAAAATATCCGGACTGTATTTTAGTGCAGTTTCCCTCGACTAATTTCCACCCTCCCCTAGAGCCTTCAGAAGGGAAGATGCCCCGTGGACATCTGGATTTTAGTCCACTGAGATCCTTGTTGGGGTCTTGCACCCTCAGAACTGTAAGGTAAAAAATATGTGTGAGGAGAGCCCTTTCTGGGGTCCCTTGGGACCAGCAGGGGAGTGACTGGTGGGGAGCTAGGAATTTCTGCCCCTCCTTTAGCACCAGCCTTGCAGTCCAGGGCTTTGATATAACTGGTGGCTCTCCCTCTCTCCTTAAGGATCAGAAGTCAGCCCTGGGCTCAGTGTTACGCATGAGACACTGTCGAAAGGCTGTGAGAAAGCCCACACTTCCCATGAGGCCACGTTGTAGTCATGCTCATCCTTCCTGGGGAGGACACTGGAGAGAAGAGAAATGAGCAAGGCAGGCTCAGGGGCTTTAAAGAGCCATGCCCACTTGCACAGGAGGGCTCTTACCACAGACCTCAGGGCAGCCTCCTCTCAGTCCCCACGCAAGGGGCGGGGGTCTCCTGCCCTCTCCCCCAGTGTCAAGGAAAAACTGTCTCAGAAAAGCTGACGAGATGGTAACAGTGGAGCAGCAGAAGAAGCTCACCTTCCCCAGGTTCTGCCTCAGCCCCCAGGTGCACCTCCACAGGCTCTGGGACTGGGCCTCAGAGCAGGGGCTGCCACCGCACAGCACCCCCCAGCGGTGGAGGCTGACCCCGCTTGATGGAGGAGGCACTCTGCTGAAGCCCCTGGGCTAGGCCAGGAAGGAGGCTCCCCCATGGACAAACCCCAGGTGGTTAAGGAGCAGCTGCCGGGACCCCATCATCCTGCCAAAGATGGTAGGCAGCAGGGAGACTGCCTCCAATGGCTAGACATTCAGCCAGTTGGAAATCAAGCCACTACCTGGTTGAGGTCTCCATCACCTCCAACCTGGAAATCAGGGTAGCCCTGCATGGACGTTCTGGGGCTACTCAGTCCTCCTTCTTCATCCTTCTCAAGGAGCCTGTTGGGCCCATAAGGGTACAGGCGTCTCTTAAAAAGAAAAAAAAAAAATACACAACAAAAGCTGCCTTTTGGTCTTGCTCAGTGCTTTGTAAACATAAACTTGTAAGTGTTTTCTTACTTCAAGGTTGCACCCTGGCTCTGGCTCTGCATTCTGAACAGGTCTGTATTCAGAATCTAGATGACCTTTCCCAGCTTGATTTTAAAATATGGGAGCCACCCCAATAGGGACCCCGCACAACTGGATTTACCCTCCTGCCTGAAACAACAAAGCAACTGCAAAGACACATTAGATGCATGAAATGCAGATTTCCACGTTTCTGGGCATCAGGGAAAGAAGACAACCTTCCAAGACAGGGAAGCACACAGGTGAGGGGAGCCCTACAGCTGCTCCAAGTAGCTGGCTCCAGAGAGTTTCCAAGAAAGGCCACTGGGGAGGGAACCTGAGGAGGAGGCCCATGGACCTCCTGGAGCTGAGGACACTGAGCTGGGAGACCCCAGGACACTGTCCCCAGGAGGACAGGGTTGTGGAAAGTCACCTAGCCAGAGCTGTGCAAGGCCCCTGGGGCAACGTGCAGTGCGGTCCTGCTCAGGGCCTCCATGGATGGCAAGGTTTGCAACTCGGGGGCAATCATTTGGAAGCAGTAGAGGGAATAGGGCCTGGAGCTCTCGCAGGAGAAATGACCCCTAATCAGGAGACAGATCAGTCATCTGAACAGAACCCAGAGCTGATGCAGATGGGACAACCACCAGAAAAGGACATGAGAACATTTAGTGTAAGTGTTTACCATCAATTGAAAATGTGAAATAGATAAATGAAAAATATAAACGAGACCCCATTTAAGAGACGAAAGTGACGATGTCTGAAAGGAATGTACTGCAAGAGATTGACAGCAATTAGAAACTGTAAAATGGAAATTCTGATAGAATCGTGTTGACTCTGAAGAACCCTGTGAGTAGTATCTCCATAGGAACTAGAGTAAATGGGCCATACATGCACACAGTTGTCCTTCCCATTAGGTCTGTAATCTCCTACAGCAATGTTTTCTACTATTCAGTGAGCAGTTCTTACTTCTCCTTGAATGAACTGATGCCTACATATTCTACTGTTTTGGGTGCTACTGTCAATGGAATTGCTTCCTTAATCTCCTTCTCCCATCGGTCATTGCTAGTGCATAGAAACACACCTGATGTTTGTATACATGGTCCCCACAACCTTACAGAATGAGTTTATGGATGCTAATATTTTTGTGTGTGGATGACTTGAGATTTTTCTGTTAAGGAGCATGTCCTCTGTAAATAGAGATGCAGGTTGACCCTTGAAGAATGCAGGGTTAAGGGTGTGGTGCTGACTCTCAAAGTCAAAAATCTGTGTATAACGTTTGACTGTCCGAGACTGAACTAATAATAGTAGCTGTGGACCGGAAGCCTTAGTGAAAACATAGTCGATTCACCCCTCTTTTGCAAGTTATTTCTTTATACACTGTATACATATAATAAAGTAGGGTAGAGAAAAAATCTTATTAGGACAATCATAAGGAAGAGAACATAGAGTAGTATGTTTTGTTTATAAAAAGGGTATCCGGAAGTGTACATGTGCTGTTACAACCTGTGTTGTATAAGGTCAATTGTAGTTTTATTTCTTCCTTCCCACACGCTTTTTACACACTTGGGGATTTGAAAAGTATTCTAGCCAAGTATAGAATTCTATCCTTCTGTGTGGGGCCAGCCCTAGACTTTGCCCTCCATGAGGAGGAGCGACAGATGGAAGGTCACCTCAGCCCCGGAGCCTTGGATCAGCACCCACAGTGATTGAAAGACTACAGGAGACCTTGCTCTTTGCACACCCACTCCAACTGGAAGGACCACAGTGTCCCTGGAGGCCACTGCCAGGAGGGCTTGGGGCTCTGGAGCGGCCCCCAGCAGGAGGCCAGAGGCAATCTCACCCTCTCACCTTCCCAACTTTCCTCTCTCTTTCCCCCCATACTCCATGTTGCCGATCTCCCTCCTCTCACCGTCTTCTTGCTCCTCTTCAGCATTCCAGCATTCCAGCTGCGGCCTCAGAGCTCTTCTGGGTGAGGAGCTCATTGTTGTTCCAAGTGTGGCACTCTAGATATTTCTCCCACGCTTGCTTAAATCTAAGTCAGCTGCATGTCACAGACTTGTAAACATTTTTGCCAACAAGAAAATAGTGGAGGGGGTGTGTGCATCTGTATGTGTGTTGCCTTGGAAATAGTAAGGTGCTGCATCAGGAATCTGGAGTTCCTTCCCTCAGGAAAGGACAGGGGAATTATCTTGGTCCTTGTAGGTCAAGAGCCATTCTGAGCCCTGACAGAATACTAAATGTTGGCTGACACTTCCCAAGATCAACACAGAGACCCTATACTTATAGTACTTGTTGGGTTTCCTGTGTATGCTCAGAAGTCCACTGGCCTACAAAAGTTGGCACACTAAGTAGAGAAGTAGACCAAAGAACAGAGTATTCCCTGGATGACCACATTACTCTCTGCCCTCACTGCAGTCTCTCTGAAAATGGGAATGCACAGTCGAAATACCTTGCATTCAGCAGAGGATAGGGGAAAAAGTGGAACAGCAGGGGAGCAGTTCAAGTTATTATATCCTTAGACTCTATTTGAGGGCATGTGGAAACTCTACTGAAGAGTTGCGGGCTATGCCTGTGGGTAGGAGGGGTTAATAAGCCTGCAATTACACCACTCAGTACAATTGAATAACGTAATATCTTTCCCACTTCACAGCGTTTTTCTTTCATTTTGTCTGATGCCAGGACTGAATCTGAACATATGTGTACTATCCATTGATTGATTTGTGAATGTTGAACCATCCTTGCAACCCAGGGATGAATCCCACCTGGTCATGGCGGAATATCTTTTTAATGTGCTGTTGGATGCTATTAGCTAGGATCTTGTGGAGAATCTTAGCGTCCATATTCATCAGGGATATTTGTCTGAAATTCTCCTTTTTCATGGGGTCTTTGCCTGGTTTGGGGATTAGGGTAATTCTGGCTTCATAAAGAGTCTGGAAGTTTTCCTTCTGCTTCAATTTTTTGAAATGGCTTCAGGAGAATAGGTATTATTTCTTCTTTGAAAGTTTGGCACAATTCCCCAGTGAATACATCAGGTCCTGGGCTCTTATATTTTGCGAGGTTTTTGATCATTGCTTCAATTGCATTACTAGATATTGGTCTATTCATGTTGTCAGTTTCTCCCTGGTTCAATTTTGGAAGTTTATAGTTTTCCAGGAATGCATACATTTTATCTAGGTTACTGAACTTATTGGCATAAACTGTTGATAATAATTTCTGATGATAGTTTCTATTTCCTTGGTGTTGTGATCTCTCCCTTTTCATTCATAATTTTATTAACTTGGGTCTTCTCTCTTTTCCTTTGGAATAGTTTGGCCAATGGTTTATCGATCTCATTGATTCTTTCAAAAAACGAGCTTCTAGTTTCATTGATGCTTTCTACTGTATCTCTAATTTCTATCTCATTGTTCTCTGCTCTAATCCTGATTATTTCCTGTCTTGTGTCTGGAGTTGGCTTAATTTGTTGTTGATTCTCCAGTTCATTAAAGTGTAAAGACAGCTGGTGTATTCTGGATTTTTCAATTTTTTTGAGGGAAGTTTGTATGGCTATGTATTTTTCCCTTAGGACTGCCTTTGCTGTATCCCATAGGTTTGGGACTGAAGTGTCTTCATTCTCATTGGATTCCATGAATTGTCTAAGTTCTTCTTTGATTTCCTGGTTGATACAAGCATTCTTAAGCAAGGTGGACTTTAGCTTCCAGGTGTTTGAATTCCTTCCAAGCTTTTCCTTGCAGTTGATCTCCAGTTTCAAAGCATTGTGTGATCTTAGAATATGCAGGGAATAATCCCAGTCTTTTGGTATCAGTTGAGCCCTGATTTGTGACCCAGTGTGTCGTCTATCCTGGAGTAGGTTCCATGTGCACTCGAGAAGAATGAGTATTCTGTTGTTTTAGGGTGGAATGTTCTGTATATATCTATGAGGTCTGTCTGGTCCAATGTGTCATTCAATGCTCTTCTTTCCTCATTGATTTTCTGCTTGGACATCTATTACTGATAGTGGCGTGTTAAGATCTCCTACTATTAATGTAATTATATCAATATGACTCTCTATCTTGATTTACAGTTTTCTTTCTTTATTTTCTTTTTACTTATTTGACAGAGAGAGATCACATGTAGGCAGAGAGGCAGGGAGAGTGAAAGGGGGAAGCAGGCTCCCTTCTGAGCAGAGAACCTGATGTGGGGCTCAATCTCAGGACCCTGAGATCATGACCTGAGCTGAAGGCAGAGGCTTAACCCTCTGAGCCACCCAGACACCCTCCTTGATTAACAATTTTCTTATGTAATTGGCTACTCCCATATTGGGGGCATAAGTAAACACAATTGTAAGATCTTCTTGGTGGATAGTCCCTTTGAGAATTATGTAGTATAATTCTGTATCTCCGACTAAGCTCTTTAGTTTAAAATCTAATTTATGTGATATGAGAATCATTACCCCAGCCCTCTTTTGAGACCCATTGGCATGAAAAATACTTCTCCATCCCTTCACTTTCAGTCTGGATGTATCCTTAGGTTCAAAATGGGTCTCTTGTAGACAACATATGGGTGGGTCCTGTCGTTTTATCCAATCTGCAACCCTATGCCGTTTCATGGGCACATTTAGGCCATTCACATTGAGAGCGATTATTGAGAGCGATTATTGAGGGATACATTTTTATGGACATCGTGTTACCTGTGAAATCTTTATTTCTATGGAGAAGAGAGAAGAACCATATGGCCCTCTCAGTTGATGCAGAAAAAGCATTTGACAAAATCCAGCATCCATTCCTCATTAAAATGCTTCAAAGTATAGGGATAGAGGGAACATTCCTCAACTTCATAAAATCTAATTATGAAAAACACACAGCAAATAGCATCGTCACTGGGAAAAAGCTGACTGCCATCCCATTGAGATCAGGAACACAACAAGGATTCCCACTCTCACCACTCTTGTTCAACATAGTATTAGAAATCCTAGCAACAGCAATCAGACAACAAAGAGAACTAAAAGGTATTCAGATTGGCAAGGAGGAAGTCATACACTCTCCCTTCGCAGATGACATGTTACTTTATATGGAAAACCTGAAAGACTCTACCCCCGAACTACTAGAACTCATACAGCAGTTCAGTCATGTGACAGGATACAAAGTCAATGTAGAGAAATCAGTGGCTTTCTTATACACTAACAATGAAAATGAAGAAATGGAAATTAGAGAATTGATTCCATTTACTATAGCACCAAGAATCATAAGATACCTGGGAAGAAGCCTAACCAAAGAGTTTAAGGATCTGTACTCGAGAAATGATAGAACACACTCATGAAAGGAATTGAAGAAGACACAGAAAGATGGAAGACCATTCAATGCTCATGGATTGGAAAAATATACATTGTAAAAACGTCTATACTGCCTAGAGCAATCTATAATTTCAATGCCATTCTGATCAAAATTCCACCGGAATTTTTAGAAGAGCTGGAGCAAACGATCCCAAAATTTGTATGGAATCAGAAGAGACGCCAAATTGCAAAGGAAATGTTGAAAAAGAAAAACAAAACTGGGGGTATTACGTTGCCTGATTTCAAGCTCTACTACAAAGCTGGGATCACCAAGACAGAATGGTACTGGCATAAAAACAGACACATAGGCCACTGGAATAGAGGAGACAGCCCAGATATGGACCCTCAACTCTATGGTCCCATAATCTTCGCAAAGCAGGAAAAAATGTGCAGTGGAAAAAAGGCAGTCTCTTCAATAAATGGTGCTGGTAAAATTGGACAGCTATATGAAGAAGAATGAAACTCGACCATTCTCTTACACCATACACAAAGATAAACTCAAAATGGATAAAAGACCTCAATGTGAGGCAGGAATCCATCAGAATCCTGGAGGAGATCATAGGCAGTAACCTCTTCAATAGCAGCCACAGCAACTTCTCTCAAGATATGTCTCCAAAGGCAAAGGAAATAAAAGCGAAAATGCGTTCTGGGGACTTTATCAAGATCAGAAGCTTCTACACAGCAAAGGAAACAGTCAACAACAACAAAGAAGAAGACAACCCATGGAATGGGAGAAGATATTCGCAAATCACAGTACAGACAAAAGGCTGCTATCTAGGATCTATAAAGAACTTCTCAAAATCAACCTACAGAGAACAGAAAATCATGTCAAAAAATGGGCAGAAGACATGAACAGACACTTATCCAATGAAGATATACAAATAGCTAAGAAGCACATGAAAAAATGGTCATCATCACTAGATTGAAATAAAAACCACATTGAGATACCACCTTAAACCAGTTAGAATGGCCCAAATTAACAAGACAGTAAATAATGTGAGTGGGAGAGGATGTGGAGAAAGAGGAACCCTCTTACACTGTTGGTGGGAATGCAAGTCGGTGCAGCCACTTTGGAAAACAGTGTGGAGATTCCTTAAGAAATTAAAAGTAGAGCTTCCCTATGACCCTGCAATTGCACTACTGGGTATTAACCTCAAAGATACAGATGTAGTGAAAAGAAGGGCTATGTGTGTCCCAGTGTTCATAGCAGCAATGGCCACAGTCGACAAACTGTGTAAAGAACCAAGATGCCCTTCAACACATGAATGGATAAGGAAGATGTGGTCCACATACACTATGGAGTATTATGCCTCCATCAGAAAGGAGGAATGCCTAACTTTTGTATCAACATGGGCGGGACTAGAAGCGATTGTGCTGAGTGAAACAAGTCAAGCAGGGGGAGTCAATTATCATGTGTTTTCACTTATTTGGGGAGCATAAGAAATAACACGGAGGACATGGGGAGATGAAGAGAAGGGAGTTGGGGGAAATTGCAAGGGGAGATGAACCATGAAAGACTATGGACTCTGAAAAACAATCTGAGGGTTTGGAAGGTGCGAGCGGAGGGAGATTGGGTGAGCCTGGTGGTGGGTATTGTGGAGGGCACGTTTTGCATGGAACACTGGGTGTGGTACATAAACAATGAATTCTGGTACACTGAAAAGAAATGTAAAACAATTAAAATAAATAAACAATACATATATGTATGTATATGTCAATATTGGCTCATTATTTGCAGTGAAGTTAACATACTAATATAAATTGTTCATAGTGGTGAAACAGGGTGAGGGGTATAGAAGTGTCTGCACCGATTTTGCAGTTATAAGACTAATGTCTAAAATTAAAAGTTTATTAATTAAAAGATACAGGCTGGTATATAAGGGCTACATAAAGTGCGGACTTACAGAGGGTTCTAGAATAAGGCTATTCTGAAGCTATTTGAAAGGAGAAAAACTATCTTGAAAGGAAAAAAAGAAACATAGTTTCCTAAACATTGAAGAATTTTTTAAGATTAACTTAGGAGGTCTGTGAATAATTTAAAAAATAAATAAAAAATTTAAAATAAAAGCTCTCTCGGGGACACCTGGGGGTCTCAGTCAATAAGTATCTGCCTTTGGCTCAGGTCATGACCCCAGCTCCTGGGATGGTGCCCCATATCACTATCCCTGCTCATCAGGGAGCCTGCTTCTGCCTCTCCAGCTCCCCTGTGCTTGCGTTCCCTCTCTCACTCACTCTCTCTGTCATAAATAAATAAAATCTTAAAAAAAAAAAAAGCTCCCTCCTTAGGTCTTACTGGGGTTCTGGGCCAGTATTGGCCAGTCCTCTAGATGCCCGTAGCATCATTCTGTATTCCCTAATCTTGTCCATGGAGAGTTTGTGTATAGGATCAAAGTCCTCATTAAATGCCACTGCTGTAAGACCAAAGTGGCTTCTCAATGAATGGAGACTGTGGACAGAATGAGAACAGAGAAGCCTGGGAAGAGTCACAGCCATTCTGTTACTTGAACTCAGTTCAGAAAAGCCAGAGCTTCCACTGAGGCCACATTCTACTTCCTGCCCTGGCTCCTAAGTTCTCTGGGCCTCAGTTT
>JAHRIG010007882.1:0-10516 GCA_020311275.1 Eira barbara | reverse complement strand
TATCAAAATCCCATCCATTATTTTAAAGAAATAGAACAAATAATCCTAAAATTTATATGGTACCAGAAAAGACCTCGAATAGCCAAAGGAATATTGAAAAAGAAAGCCAAAGTCGGTGACATCACAATTCCAGACTTCAAGCTCTATTACAAAGCTGTCATCATCAAGACAGTATGGTACTGGCACAAAAACAGACATATAGATCAATGGAACAGAATAGAGAGCCCAGAAATAGACCCTCAACTCTATGGTCAACTAATCTTCGACAAAGCAGGAAAGAATATCCCATGGAAAAAAGACAGCCTCTTCAACAAATGGTGCTGGGAAAATTGGACAGCCACATGCAGAAAAATGAAATTGGACTATTTCCTTACACCACACAGGAAAATAGACTCAAAATGGATGAAGGACCTCAATGTGAGAAAGGAATCCATCAAAATCCTTGAGGAGAATGCAGGCAGCAACCTCTTTGACCTCAACCGCAGCAACTTCTTCCTAGGAACATCGCCAAAGGCAACAGAAGCAAGGGCGAAAATGAACTATTGGGATTTCATCAAGATCAAAAGCTTTTGCACAGCAAAGGAAACAGTTAACAAAACCAAAAGACCACTGACAGAATGGGAGAAGATATTTGCAAACGACATATCAGATAAAGGGCTAGTATCCAAAATCTATAAAGAGCTTAGCAAACTCAATGCCCAAAGAACAAATGATCCAATCAAGAAATGGGCAGAGGACATGAGCAGACATTTCTGCAAAGAAGACATCCACATGGCCAACAGACACATGAAAACACATGAAAAAATGCTCCATGTCACTCGGCATCAGGGAAATACAAATCAAAACCACAATGAGATACCACCTCACACCAGTCAGAATGGCTAAAATTAACAAGAACTGACAGATGCTGGCAAGGATGCGGAGAGAGGGGAACCCTCCTACACTGTTGGTGGGAATGCAAGCTGGTGCAACCACTCTGGAAAACAGTGTGGAGGTTCCTCAAAAAACTGAAAATAGAGCTACCCTATGACCCAGCGATTGCACTACTGGGTATATATCCTAAAGATACAAACGTGGTGCTCCGAAGGGGCACGTGCACCCGAATGTTTATAGCAGCAATGTCCACAATAGCCAAACTATGGAAAGAACCTAGATGTCCATCAACAGATGAATGGATAAAGAAGAGGTGGTATATATACATAATGGAATACTATGCAGCCACCAAAAGAAATGAAATTTTGCCATTTGTGACAACGTGGATGGAACTAGAGGGTATTATGCTTAGCGAAATAAGTCAATCGGAGAAAGACAACTATCATATGATCTCCCTGACATGAGGAAGTGGAGATGCAATGTGGGGGGTTTGTGGGGTAGGAGAAGAAAAAATGAAAGAAGATGGGATTGGGAGGGAGACAAACCATAAAAGACTCAACCTCAAAACACAGACTGAGGGTTGCTGGGGGGAGGGGTGATGGGAGAGGGTTGTGGGGATATGGACATTGGGGAGGGTGTGTGCTATGATGAGTGCTGTGAAATGTGTAAACCTGGCAATTCACAGACCTGTACCCCTGGGGCTAATAATACATTATATGTTTATTAAAAATTAAAAAAAAAAAAGCACCTCATAGCATTAGTCTCTACTTCTATCAGACCTAACAGGAGATTGTATTGTGAGGAAGTAAGATTTTTTTTCTTGCTGAATATCTGAATTCCTTGTGTAGGAATCCTTCTATAAAATACCAGTTAATAAAGTTAAGCCCAGGGTTTGGTGTAGATAAAAGGAACTGGGATGATTTCTTTCACCTCACTGACTACCACCATGACCTTAAGTTTTCTTTTTTAGTTTGAAATATACATTATTAAGGAGAACTTTACATGAAAATAAAATGCACTCATTTTTATACATAGAGCCTGATGCATTTTGACAGAATTTCTAGACTCATATAACCACTACCAAAATTAAGATTTAGAATAATACTATCACTCCACAAAGAACTCTTGTGCTGCTTTCCACCCCCTCTTTTCCCACTCCCAGCCTTGGGCAATCCCCAATCTATTTGGTAGTCCATAGATTAGCTTTGCCTTTTCTAGGATTTTATATAAAGGGAATCATATAGTAAATGTCCCAATGCATTTTATTTCTTTTGCTCAGTGAAATATTTTTGAGGTTCATTTGTGTTGTTGTATGTATCAATTTGTTCCCTTCTATTTCTAAGTAGGTTCCCTTGTATATGGGGGTTTCACAGTTTGTGTATCCAATCAGGAGTATAGGGGCATTTAGATCGTTACCAGAAATTTTCACGTATAGCTTTTTTAAAGAATACAAGCTTCTATTTCTCTCAAATAAATACTTTAGGAAAAGAACCACTGTGTTTATGGTAAGTAGGTTTAACTTTGTAGGAAATTGCCAAACTGCTTTCCAGAGTGGCTGTATTATTTTTTATGTATCAGAGTTGCAGTTGTTCTGAATCTTCATCACCACTCAGTGTTGTCAAACACCTTGGGGGTGTGAAGTGACATCTCAATGTAGTTTTAACTTGCATTTCCCTAATGGCTAATGAGGCCGAGCATCTTTTCATGAACGTCTTTTGTTTGACCATTTATATACTTTCATTGGGGAAGTGTCTGCTCAAATATTTTGCTCATTTTTAAAAGCTAGGCTGCTTGCTTGATAGAGTTTCTTAAAAACAGCTTTATTGAGGTATAATTGATACAAATAACTGCAGGTATTTAAGGGTACAATTGGTAAGTTTTGAAATGTGTATACCTATGAAGCTATCACTGCACTCAAAATAGTGAACATATCCGTGGTTTTTTTGCCTGAACGCCAACCCAAACCCTCGACCCCATAACCACTGGCATCCCCAAGCAACCACTGATACATTTTTAAATCTAAAGAACTCTTCCTTTTGTTATTTTAGTGGTTACTTTTGTTTATAACATGTATCTTTAACTTATCACAGCTTTCCTTCAAGTGGTATTACACCGTATGGAGTAGATAAACTTTTTAATAGTATTTCTATTTCTTCCCTCCCTTGACTTTATGCTCTTACACGTTTTACATGTATGAGAGGTTATAAACTCCACAATATAGTGTCATTATTTTTGTCTAAAAATCAATTATATTTTATTTATACCCCTTTGAATTTTTAGTGGGTCTTAAATATTCATCTTTAATAACAGTCTACCTTCAAATAATATTAACTTATTTCCTGTGTAGTATAAGAAACTTACAACTGCATACTCCAAATTCCTCTCTCCTATCTTCTGTTCTAATTTTTTTTTATCTTTCATACTTTTGATATGATGTGTTTTATCATTTTTGAGAAATTCTTGCCCATTGTGTTCAAATATATCTTCAGCCTAATTCTTTCTTTCCTCTTCTCTAGTATTCAATTATACAAATTTTAGACTCTGATAATTCTTGGATGCCCTTTCTGTTGTATTTTGATTTCATTCCTTTTTGTCTTTGTGCTTTGATTTATGAAATTTCTATTGTTCTATTTTCTAGTTTACTGATTCTTTCCTTAGTTGTGTTGAGTCTACCTACAAGCCTGTCAAAGGTATTCATCTTGTTACTATGCTTATTTCTAGTATTTCCATTAGATTTTTCCATCTGTTGGCTGAACCTCTCTAAATACATTTTGTCCATCTTTTTTTTTAAATTTTATTTATTTATTTTGACAGAGAGAGATCACAAGTAGGCAGAGAGGCAGGCAGAGAGAGAAGGGGAAGCAGGCTCCCCACTGAGCAGAGAGCCCAATGTGGGGCTGGATCCCAGGATCCTGAAGGCAGAGGCTATAACCCACTGAGCCACCCAGGCACCCCGACATTTTGTCCATCTTTTAAACTAGAGCTACTGACATATTTTTAAAATGTTTTTATTAACATATACTGTATTATTAGTTTCAGAGGTAGAATTTAGTGATTCATCAGTTGCATATAACACCCCGTGCTCATTATATCAAGTGTACTCCTTAATGCCCATCACCCGGTTACCCCATCCCCACCTAAATCCCTTCCAGTAACCCTCAGTTTGTTTCCTATAGTTAAGGGTTTTTTATGATTTGTCTCTCTGTTTTCATCTTATTTTATTTTTCCCTCCCTTCCCCTATGTTAATCTGTTTTGTTTCTTAAATTCCCATATGAGTGAAATCATACAGTGTTTGTCCTTCTCTGATGACTAAGAGCCACTGACATATTAAGAGCACTTATTTTTTTAAAGATTTTATTTATTTATTTGACAGAGAGAGATCACAAGTAGGCAGAGAGGGAGGCAGAGAGAGAGAGGGGAAGCAGGCTCCCTCCTGAGCAGAAAGCCCGATGTGGGGATCAATCCCAGGACCCTGGGATCATGATCTGAGCCAAAGGAAAAGGCTTTAACCCACTGAGCCACCCAGGCACCCCAAGAGCACTTATTTTTAACTCCATGTCTGATAGTTTCAATATCTTGTTCATCTTCGGTCTGGTTAGGCTTATTCCCTAGTCTCTTCACAAGAGATTTTCTTTTTCTTCAGAATGCTCATATTTACATAGAACAGTAAAGACCAAAGTAAACAGAATTTATGTCTAGAAATGGGCAAGGTTTTTCTTCTAGGTCATTACTGTTGGAGTTTGTATCTAAGTACTGAGGAGTGAGTTGTTTTATATTTGTATATTGTTGCTATGATTACCTTCTGTGCACAACCAACTGCAAAACTTTCTGGCATTATCTTATATATGGTATGGGTTACTAAAGAGTTATTTTTCTTTTCCATCTTCTACTTTTATCCTTCTTTGTGCTTCTGCTTAAGAGTGGGTTTTTTTTCCTCCTTCCTCTTGACTCTCTTTTAATGGAAAACTGTGAGTGCTTGCTACTCAGCATTTGGCCTAGAGGTAGGAGCAAAGGTGATTCTGTGTATCCTAGTTCAGCCTTAGTTTTAGGCATATCTGGCAGCCAAATTTTGCCATGATGGGTCTCAAGTGTGAGAGTTTTCAGCCCCTCTTCAGCAATAGGAGACCATTCATGGTCCGGGTTTTCCATCCCTTCTCCAGGGATACAAGAAATTTTTCTTTTACCCTTATTTCAGATTCAAATGGGCTTTATCTGTGCCCTAGAAGCACATATTTTCTGCCCTTTGCCTACTGGGCTAAGAGTTCAATCCCACAGGGGAGAAGGATCTGGTGGAACTTTGGGATTTTTCCACAGCAGTGGTTGCTTCCCTTCCCAGGTTTATAGTACTGAGAAAGGATTTCTCTGGTCTCTTGCCCTGCCCACAGCCTTTTTCCTTGGTGCCCAGTGAATGTCAGTAGAAAAGAACCTGCAAGTGGACCATCCTTTGGTCAGCAGTTCTCAGAGATTGTATATGCTCTTGTTAGCTCACAACGAGCCCTTAGAAATTTGTTAAAAATTTTAGAGGAAATCTTACTTATGTGGAGCATCTCTCCCTCACGTATTCTGCTACAATTTAGCCAGAGCTCACTTCCTTTCTATTTGGAAGGGCCTGTGTTTTCATAGATTTCAGGTTACTTGGTTGCTTTGTGGTGTCAGTTCTCTGCTGGATACAAGAAAAATTATTTTTTTGTTTACGTGGCTTTTTATTATTGCTGGGTGTGAATAACACTTTCAAAACCCTTTTAATATACTCCCATAGATATAAATGTCTTTAAAGCATTAATAAAATATTTTGTGTTTGGGATATACTTGATATGTTTTTCCTTTTTCTTTAGAGATAAAATATTTGATATGCATAGCCCCCTGGTTCTATTCCCTGAGCTGCTCTGAAGCTTTTTTTTTTTTTTTTTGAAAAAGAAGTCTATGACATTCTATAATATTTACTGAATGAATGACTTGGGATGGTGGAAATGAGAAGACTTTCACTAGCTTGCATTCAACTAGCTATGGCAAGCTGGAAACATCTGGGAAATTACCAGAAGAGTAATTTATAGGCACAGAAACAATAGACTTTTGGGCATGCTAGTATTTTTTTGCCCACAAAAGTCTAAGCATCGAAATCCTGCTTCAAAATATAATATAAATTGTGTCATTGGGAATGAGGTGGCAATGTTATCTACATATACATTCAGCTAACCCTGAAAACAAATAAAGATATTTACTGACGACTTGAATGAGGGAAATCCTATGTAAATAGTTCAAGCAATTAAATTATTATCATAAATGATTTATTCTCAAAGAGCGGCCATGGTTGAAACACCATGTGTTAACCCTTCAGTGAGTGATTGCTCTGAACAGTTTAAACTTGTTAGTTCACTGATGGTGATATGCTTGGGAAAATAATTTTCTCTAATATTAACAACCTCTTATGTTATATAAGAAATATTTTTATTATTTTTAACTACAATAGCCCAACAGACTGTTGTATAAATTATTTAATAAAATTATCTGGAGAATTATTAGTATAATATGACCAATGTACATGTATTCTACCTTCGCAAAAAATAATGGGTTAATTAGTTTTGACAGTTTGACGCCTCATGTGACGTTTTGAAGATGAAGCACGAAATACAACATTATTTAAGTCCTTTTCGGGAAGTCTATCATTGATGTAGAATAATGCAAGATGAGGCAAATCACAGGGGAAATAAGATATGCATTAATATATGTGTGATGAAAATATTAACTTCCAGGTATTGAAGGAGAATCTTTATTGGCATGAGAACTCCTTATTTCTCCATTTTGTGACTTCTAAACTGTGAGGAAGTGATAGTAAGGGAATTACTCTTTTGACAGTACACTGAGTCCCTTTGAGGAAAAACCACTACACTCTCATAGTGTCATATTTTTTATTTTTTTGGGAAAAAAAAAAAGAACTTTTCCCCTCCTCCTTCCTTCTCAGTCCCTAAGTATGCTAGTAGAGACTCCTGGTTTAGAGTTGTTCAAGCCAAATAAGGCAATAATTGAAGTTTTTAAAATTGATTTGTAGATTTTATTAATTTTGCTCTTTTTGAGGCTGCCATTAATTATTTTTAAATATTTGAATTAATTGTATTTATCATAAATTAGAATCAAGGCTTACTTATGCATTCTCATGGAGGACTCAATTAAAAATGTGAAAAGAGGGGGAGGAGTCAAGATGGCGGAGAAGTAGCAGGCTGAGACAACATCAGGTAGCAGGAGATCAGCTAAACAGCTTATCTAACCATCGTGAGCACCTACAAATCCAACGGGAAATCGAAGAGAAGAAGAGCAACAATTCTAGAAACAGAAAATCGACAACCTTCTGAAAGGAAGGACCTGCGGAGAAGTGAATCCAAGCGACAGGAAGATAGACTGCAGGGGGAGGGGTCAGCTCCCTGCAAGCGGCGGAGCAACGGAGCACAAAATTGGGACTTTTAAAAGTCTGCTCCATGGAGGGACATCGCTCCAGAGGCTAAACCGGGGGGGAAACCCAGGCAGAGTCAGCGTAACCCCAGGTCCCGCAGGGTCACAGAAGGACCGGGGGCGTCTGAGTGCCGCAGAGCTTGCAAGTATTAGAGCGGGGAAGCCGGCTACAGCAACAAAGCCGAGGAGTGAGCACTCAGCCCGGGGTTACCTTGTGCCGGTCGCAGGCTGGGTGGGCTCGGTGCGCAGCCGGAGGCCACAGAGACGCAAGCGACCGGGCACATTTCTCCAAGTGCCAGCAATTGACCGCATTCCTACCGGCGCGACCGCAAGCCAGGG
This sequence comes from Eira barbara, assembly GCA_020311275.1. Taxonomy (NCBI): domain Eukaryota; kingdom Metazoa; phylum Chordata; class Mammalia; order Carnivora; family Mustelidae; genus Eira; species Eira barbara. Next base: position 2,856 of record JAHRIG010007882.1, on the reverse strand, counting down.
AAGCAGGGCGTGGTTGGGCACTTTTCTCTGAGGGCACACTAAGGAGTGGAACCCCAAGCTCTCGGCTCCTCTAGGCCGAGAGATTGGGAGGCCGCCATCTTCATTCCCGTCCTCCAGAACTCTACAGAAAGCGCTCAGGGAATAAAAGCTCCTGAAAGCAAACCCTAGCGGCCCGGCAAGGGCGGCGCAATTCTGCCTGCGGCAAAGACATTTGAGAATCACCACAGCAGGCCCCTCCCCCAGAAGATCAACAAGAAACCCAGCCAAGACCAACTTCGCTCACCAATAACAGCAGAATTCTATAGGAGGAGAAAGCAAATCTTATCTGGACAAAATGACAAGGCGAAAAAACTCACCACACAAAAAAAAGAACGAGAGGCAGTACCGAAGGCTGGAGACCTAATCAAAATGGACATTGGTAACATGACAGATCTAGAGTTCAGAATGACAATTCTCAAGGTTCTAGCCAGGCTCGAAAAAGGCATAGAAGATATTAGAGAAACCCTCTCCAGAAAGATAAAAGCCCTTTCTGGAGAAATAAAAGAACTAAAATCTAACCAAGTTGAAATAAAAAAAGCTATTAAGGAGGTGCAATCAAAAATGGAAGCTCTCATTGCTAGGATAAATGAGGCCGAAGAAAGAATTAGTGACATAGAAGACCAAATGACAGAGAATAAAGAAGCTGAGCAAAAGAGAGACAAACAAATACTGGACCACGAGGAAAGAATTCGAGAGATAAGGGACACCATAAGACGACACAACATTAGAATAATTGGGATTCCAGAAGAAGAAGAAAGAGAGAGGGGAGCAGAAGGTATATTGGAGACAATTATTGGAGAGAATTTCCCTACTATGGCAAAGGGAACAAACATCAAAATCCAGGAGATGCAAAGAACGCCCCTCAAAATCAATAAAAATAGGTCCACACCTCGTCACCTGATAGTAAAATTTACAAGTCTTAGCGACAAAGAGAAAATCCTGAAGGCAGCCCAGGAAAAGAAGTCTGTAACATACAAGGGTAAAAACATTAGATTGGCAGCGGACCTATCCACAGAGACCTGGCAGGCCAGAAAGAACTGGCATGATATATTCAGAGTACTAAATGAGAAAAACATGCAGCCAAGAATACTATATCCGGCTAGGCTATCACTGAAAATAGAAGGAGAAATAAAGAGCTTCCAGGACAAACAAAAGCTGAAAGAATTTGCAAACACCAAACCAGCTCTACAGGAAATATTGAAAGGGGTCCTCTAAGCAAAGAGAGACCCTAAAAGTAGTAGATCAGAAAGAAACAGAGACAATATACAGTAACAGTCACCTTACAAGCAATACAATGGCACTAAATTCATATCTCTCCATAGTTACCCTGAATGTTAATGGGCTAAATGCCCCAATCAAAAGACACAGGGTATCAGAATAGATTAAAAAACAAAACCCATCAATATGCTGCCTACAAGAAACTCATTTTAGACCCGAAGACAACTCCAGATTTAAAGTGAGGGGGTGGAAAACAATGTACCAAACTAATGGACAGCAGAAGAAAGCTGGGGTGGCAATCCTTATATCACATCAATTAGATTTTAAGCCAAAGACTATAATAAGAGATGAGGAAGGACACTATATCATACTCAAAGGGTCTGTCCAACCAGAAGACCTAACTATCTTAAATATCTATGCCCCTAACATGGGAGCAGCCAACTATATAAACCAATTAATAGCAAAATCAAAGAAATACATCGACAGTAATACAATAATAGCAAGGGACTTTAACACTCCCCTCACTGAAATGGACAGATCATCTAAGCAAAAGATCAACAAGGAAATAAAGGCCTTAAATGACACACTGGACCAGATGGACATCACAGATATATTCAGAACATTCCATCCCAAAATAACAGAATATACATTCTTCTCTAGTGCACATGGAACATTCTCCAGAATAGACCACATCCTGGGTCATAAATCAGGTCTCAATCGGTACCAAAAGATTGGGATCATTCCCTGCATATTTTCAGACCACAATGCTCTGAAGCTAGGACTCAATCACAAGAGGAAATTTGGAAAGAACGCAAATACATGGAGACTAAACAGCATCCTTCTAAAAAATGAAGGGGTCAACCAGGAAATTAAAAAAGAATTGAAAAAATTCATGGAAACAAATGATAATGAAAACACAACGGTTCAAAATCTGTGGGACACAACAAAGGCAGTCCTGAGAGGAAAATATATACCGGTACAAGCCTTTCTCAAGAAACAAGAAAGGTCTCAAATACACAACCTAACCCTACACCTAAAGGAGCTGGAGAAAGAACAACAAAGAAAGCCTAAACCCAGCAGGAGAAGAGAAATCATAAAGATCAGAGCAGAAATCAATGAAATAGAAACTGAAAAAACAATAGAACAAATCAACAAAACTAGGAGCCAGTTCTTTGAAAGAATTAATAAGATTGACAAACCCCTGGCCAGACTGATCAAAAAGAAAAGAGAAAGGGTGCAAATAAATAAAATCATGAATGAAAGAGGAGAGATCACAACCAACACCAAAGAAATACAAACAATTATAAGAACATACTATGAGCAACTCTATGCCAACAAATTTGACAACCTGGAAGAAATGGATGCATTTCTAGAGACATATAAACTACCACAACTGAACCAGGAAGAAATAGATAACCTGAACAGACCCATAACCAGTAAGGAGATTGAAACAGTCATCAAAAATCTTCAAACAAACAAAAGTCCAGGACCAGATCGCTTCCCAGGGGAATTCTACCAAACATTTAAAGAAGAATTAATTCCTATTCTCCTGAAACTGTTCCAAAAAATAGAAATGGAAGGAAAACTTCCAAACTCATT
>JAHRIG010007872.1:0-15828 GCA_020311275.1 Eira barbara | reverse complement strand
ATTTCCTAGAATCTGCAGAGGGAGCATGGTCCTACTGAGATCGTGCTTTTGAACTTCTGTACTCGGGAACTGTAAGAGAATAAGTTTCTGTAGTTTTAAGCCACCTAGTTTGGGTCCTTTGTTACAGAAGCCTGAGCAAGTGACTACAGTACCCCCACCTCAATTTTCCCTTATCTGGATCCCCAAAATGCTCACGGCTGCTTGAGTTCCTGCCCCCTAGGTTAAGTGTGAGAGATGGAAAATAAGAATGGAAAGTGACATCAGCTCAACCAATTTGTTAAAATTCTTAATTTTGAAAGACTTCGTTAAGTATATTTTACAAAAAATGGTCACACGGCCATGCGTATTGGAGAATCCCATGCAAATAAGGAACTCTGAAGCTTAAACGTCTTTAGCTTCACGGCAAATCCACTTCTGGATGTAGGAGGGGAGAGTTAACTGCAAGGACAGTGTCCTTGAGATGACCGTGAGGTATGATGTGAGGGATGATCGTACAAGAGGGCTTGGAACCTATGCCAAGAAAGAGAGGTAATAAGACAAACTGGGTGGAGGCAATTGGTAATGGATGAGGAAAATGTGTTAGAGTTATGTAATAGAGGTCATAGTGGGGGTCAATATTTATTGGAATTACATTAGGTGGTATGAACTGGAAAAAAGAAATAGGAGTGAGTGGTTAGAGAGTGGAGTGCTCAGATGGAGGTATTAGGTATTAGTGGGAGTGTGATTATTGACAATGGAAAGGATTGAATACAATCACAAAAGAGGGTGGCTGGACATGAGTAAGGAAACCAAACATTAGCAGAAGACAGGAAGTCAACTGAGAGGCCAAGACACTGAAAGATCCTAATAGATATTGAAATGTTCACATGCACGATTGAATTAGTGGTAAACCAGTGTAAAACAAGGAGACTGGATAGTAAATGAAGAATAAAAAAAAAAGATGAGGTGATAGTGCTATGGTCTGATAGCACATGCTTCAAAGGAGCTCGAGTTATTTGGGCAAGAGTAAAGAACAATGCTCTGGAAGTGGCAGAGGATCGAGAGAAACCAGTATTAGAGAAAAAATGGGAGAAAACAACTCTGTATTTGAAAGAGCAGAGGGGAATCAGAGTTCATAAGAAAAGTCAGGTTGGAATCAAGCAAGAGATGAACACAGTCAAAAAAGACACTCAGAATATAGAGTATTTTGCTGATAACGGAGCACAAGTTTCAGAGGACACTTGGGAATGGATGTGGTATTGGATATATTCTGGTCAGACGTGTAGATCAAATTGGGACAAAAGTCCAGGTGATGGACAGCCTGTGAAGCGTGGGCTTCCTGCAGAGCCTCAGATGAACAGGGTGGTGACACATGAAGGAATTGCTTGGGATCCTCCCTTAAAGGAAAGTGGTTAATTAGAGTGAACTAAGACTCCTTTCCAGACACTGGGCTCTATCCCTGTCCTCACTCTGCATTGGGACAGCAGCTTCACTCTGTGCTTACCACTCTGGTCTTCATTTCTTCACTCTCAACGCAAGGAAATTACAGCTTTCGAAACTTAATTTTATACTTAGAAGGTTCTGGCTTGTTGCCCGTTTCTTCACAATTTCACTTTCGTGCCCCTGGTTTTATTTTAAATCATCTTTTGTTGCGGGAAGTTGCTTTCACATTTTTCTGGGTAATTGTTATAGTTTTAATTCAGGAGGAATGGATAATAATTTTGAGTTCTTGCATACATAAACATGTATTTCTCTCATTATTTAACAGTGAATGATGTCAAGAGAATTAGAGAACAAGTCACAAACTGAGAGAAAATTTTTGCAAATGACACATCTGATGAAGAACTATTATCCAAAATGTACAAGGAACTCTTAAGATGCAACAATCAGAAAACAAAGAAGTCGATTAATAAATGGATAAAAGACCCTAACAGATACCTCACCACAGAAGATACCCAGATGGAAAATAAGCATATGAAAAGATACTTTGCAACACATATCATAAGGGAAATGTAAATTGAGACAGCAATGAGATACCACTATACACCTATTAAGATGGTTAAAATCCAGAACCCTGACAACACTAAATGCTGGTGAGGATATGGAGCAACAGAAATCCTCATTCATTGCTGGTGGGAATGCAAAGTCACTTTGGAAGACAGTTGGGAGGTTTCTTACAAAAGTAATATTCTTACCATACAATCCAGCAATCATCCTTCTTGGTATTTACCCAAAGGAGTCAAAAACTTATGTCCTGCACACAAATGTAACTTTATTCATAATTGCCCAAATCTGAAAGCAACCAAGATGTTCTTCAGTAGATGCATGGATAAACAAAATGTGGAACATGCAGACAATTATACAGTTCCAAATTATTATTCAATATATTCGGAATATTATTCAGTTCTAGAAGGAAATGAAACATCAAGCCATGAAAAAAACATGGAAAAAACATAAATGCATATTACTATGTGAAAGAAGTCTATCTGAAAAGGCTACAAACTGTATGATTCCAACTCAATAATATTCTGGAAAAGGCAAAACTATGGAGACAATAAAAGATTAACGGTTTTCAGGGACACCGGGTGGCTCAGTTGGTTAAGCATCTACCTTCAGCTCAGGTCATGATCCCAGGGTCCTGGGATCAAGTCCTGCATCAGGATCCTTGCTCAATGGAGAGTATGCTTCTCCCTCTGCCTACTGCTCCTCTTGCTTATGTGCACTCACTCTCTCTCTCTCTCAATCTCTCTTTCTCTGATAAATAAATAAAATCTTTAAAAAAATCAATGGTTGTCAGGGACTTGGGGGAGAGAGGGATGAAAAGATGGAGTACAGAGGATTTCCAGAGCAGTGAAACTACTCTGTATGATCCTATAATACTGGATTTATGTCATCATAAATTTGTCCAAACCCACATAATGTACAACAGCAAGAGTGGACCCTAAGGTAAATGATGGATTTGGGATAATAATGTGTCAATATAAGTTCATCAGTTGTAACAAACACACAATTCTGGTGGAGAATGTTGGTAATGAGGCAGGCTATGAATGGGAGGGGACAGGGAAAATATGGGAAATCTCCGTATCTTTTTCTCATAGTTATTATGAACCTAAAACTGCTGTAAATAATAAAGCCTATTTACAGTGAATAATGACTTGATCTAGTATAGAATTTTTCTTTACTAACATTTACTCTCAGGATTCTGTAAATAGGTATTATTCCATTGTCTTCTGTCATCTAAAATTGAAAAGGCTGATTCCAGCTGTCATAGGCAGACTACTAATTTGGCCCTCGGGGATTGACACCTCTTACTGTGTATGCACTATAGAGTTCTCTTATCTTGAGTATGAAGATGACTTGTGAATATGATGGGATTTCACTCTGTGATAATGTTACACTACATGGAAAAGGGGATTTTGAAGATTAATTAAGATCCCTAGTCAGTTGAATTTTACTTATTCAAAAGAGAAATTATCTTCAGTGAGCCTGCCATAATCAGGTGCACCCTTTAAAGGTATCCAGGCTTTCCGAGAAGTCACAGATTCAAAATGGTAGAGATTCTCCTGCAGCTCTAGAAGAAGTAAACCGCCATGCTGTGAGGACAGACATAAGTAGCCAAGCCATGAAGGTGACCTTTAGGAGCTTATAAATGCTCACCAACTAATGACAAACAAAATAATGCACATCTCAGTCAGTCAGCTGCAAGAAAATGAACTCTTCTAACAGTGAGTGAATTGGAAATGGACCCTGAACCTCAGATGAGGTCGTAGCTCTGGCTGACATCTTGACCTGAGCTGAGTGAGATCCTCAGCAGACAGCATGTTTAGGCTGTGCCTGGACTTCCAGCCAATAGAAACAGAGATTTGTGTGGCTTTCAGCTGCTAAATTTGTTACACGGCAATAGAAAAAATATTTTATAAATGACCCTTTTGTTTATGTTCTAGATCTTTGTAAACTTTCATTACCCTTGACATTCAGTTATTTCACCAATGCATCTATAGACTTTTTTAAAATATGGTGAGACTCTTTATATCAGTTCCTCCTTTATTTAAATTAAGTTTTCAGTAATTACAGTTAATAATAGGAAAACTAAGCAAGATGTGACTTAAAATGCTAGAAACAAAGTGAAGAACTTAAGAAGTTTGTGATATTTTAAGTAAAAGACCTAGAAAAACAAAATAAAACAAAAACCAGGCCTCCCTTTAGAGAAGATCTGATGTTAATGCACAGATAAAAGGGTTAAGATAGAAGGCTAAGCTAATCTTTTCATCAAATGAAATGACCTTTATATAATAAAGGAAAGAAAAGGCAGCACAAGAAAATGATTTCCTCCCAAGATGCACAAAAGAACAAACTAGCTATTTTAAATTAATTGCATTCATCAGGATTCTGAGTTTTATCCCCAGATTCTAGAAGATGAGTATACACTATTTCACTGCCCCCTATTGTAATCTGTGAGGAACCACAGAGAAGAGGATCTGTACCAGGAAGTTAAGGACAATCAAATGCAAAGTATTTTTACTTAAGGTTTTCAAAATTATCAGGAAGCTGGATTTGAAAACACAGGCATATTGGCATGGCAAATTCTAGGATTAACTATCAAGCAGTGTTTGTGAGCATTCAGCAGCCTATTGTTAGAAATCATCAGAAACAAGTTGAAGTTCTGTTATAATCAATAATGCATACTAACTATGATTTTTATATCATTAGGTTGGTAGGCTGATACAAAAAAATATATATATATTTTTTTAACCACACAGTGTATAGGTTAGTTTTGGTTACCAGAGCGGATTGACTGGTAGTTCAGAATGTGGGGTTACTATTTGTTATGGCCTTAACTGTGTCCCACCAAAATTCATATGTTAGAGTCCTAACCCCCAGTACCTCGCAATATGACTGTATTTGGAGATAAGACCTTTAAAAATGCAATTAAGGTAAAATGAGGTCACATGTGCAGGCCCTAATGCAATATGACTGGTGTCCTTATAAGAAGAGGAGATTAGGACATAGATATGTACACACAAAGGAAAGACCATCTGAGGACACAGCAAGAAGGCAGCCATCTACAAGCCAAGGAGAGAGGCCTCCAAGGATACAATGCTGTCAATGTTTTGATCTTGGACTTCCAGCCTCTAAAACTGTGGGAAAATAAATTTTTGTTGTTTAAGCCACTCAGTCTGCAATATTTTAATAAGACGGCCCTGGAAAACTAATACAGCACCTATTGCTCACTAGATGTCTTCAAGGAAGGCTGGACAGACCAGTCTCTGAGCATTGAAGAATGTCAGAGGGACTTTTTTACTGCTATGGAATGTCCAGCACACAGACGCAAATACCCAGACTTAGTCTTTGATTTTCTCTTGGTAAACAATTTCACTATAGTTGACTTAGTATTGTACTAATGTCACATTCAACCATTTCAGGTAATGGCTGACCACTTGCCAGTCTTTCCCTCCCTCCTTCCCTCTCTCCCTTTATTCCAACCTCAATAAATGTATGGAGCTCTAGCATAAAAGAGAGAACTAGATTCATTAGTCCTATAGCTATACTTCAAAGAACATACTCTTGAGAAGCTGAAGAAAATCTGTTACTAAAAGATGAGTCTACAGGAATTTTACAGAGGTACAGGCATTGGTTTTAATGTGCGAAATCTGTTTTTACTTCATGTGATACCTATCCTTGCAGGGGTTCTAGAGAGCTAAAGATTAGTGCCATATAAAGACCTTCATGTTACACATTAACATCCCTGGGGACGCTCAAGATCTGGGCATAGGAAGACAAGAATACACTCCACTTCCAGATAATAATCAGATGGAGCTCAGAGCATCAGGAATTGTTATTATGTGAATTTTGCACACTTTTATGCAAACAGACAAGGATCAGAAAATAATAGTTATAAAGGTATTTGGCAAAGTCTTATTATATCCTTCTAGATAAAATGATTAAAATGTTTGAATAATCTATTTTAAAGTAGATTTAAAAGTATTCACAAAATCTGCTCCATTGGTTTTCAATGTGAAAGTAGGTTCACAGTGATATAAAATCGGCATGTACTACATGGTAATTTTTTTATTACTTTTTCTGTTTATTATGTCTATGAGAAAGAAAGAGAAAGCAAACTAACAGAATAAATTTGAGAATCAAGATTCAAAATATTCTTGGTGGGTTGGTGTGATACATGAAAATCAATAATAAAAATTAGCAGAGCTAAATATACATGTTTTCATTTAAGTTTTAATAAAATAAGAATGCAGAGAATATGGAGATTTTGTAAACAGTTTATAGGAAAATGGTCTTGTAAAATTAGTTAAATAAAAAACCATAGTTATGAATAATTTTGGAAATAATGAATTGTATCTTGGCTAAATTAGCTGAATTGTATCTTGGCTAAATTAGCAAATTTTGTGTTTTATATATATTTTGTTACAATAAAAAAGGACTATAGTGAAGCCACAGATATTTTGCATATTACAAACAAATTCAATTTTTTTTTAAGATTTTATTTATTTATGTGACAGACAGAGATCACAAGTAGGCAGGGAGGCAGGCAGAGAGAGTGGGGGAAGCAGGCTCCCTGCTGAGCAGAGCCCAATGTGGGTCTCGATCCCAGAACCCTGAGATCATGACCTGAGCTGAAGGCAGAGGCTTTAACCCACTGAGCCACCCAGGCGCCCCGCAAATTCAATTCTTGAAAAGCGAATGAGAACCAACATACTGGGGTGAACAAGTATAGCATCATATATTCTTTATTTCAGAATATCATATCACACTCTAGACTAAGGCGCAAATGGTATTGAAAGTTCTAAAACTGTCATCATTTGAGAAAGAATTAAAGAAACTATTGTGATTATCCTGGAGGAAATAAGGTTGTTCTACAAATAAATGGAGCATTGTCATATGGAAAGAGGAACAGACATTCTCCACTCTGCTCTACCAGGTAAAAGCAGACCTAATCGGTGGAATTCATCTCTCTATTCATTCCACACCAGGTCTGCTGGACAAAACTGCAGATCATTTCTTTATGCATTGATATGCTAATAAAATTTTTAAAATGGGCCAATGAAGACTAAATCTAACAGAAGATGATCTAAGAAAGGCCCTCTCATGGATCACTGACATGTGATTTATCTTGCACTGGCCTGTATGAGGAAATTCATTAATCACGTAGAGGGATGCTTTACCCAAATGCAGGGCCATATGTGGTAGTCCTGTATACCTCTAGCCCATCTCCTTTTTGGTTTTGATTATAGGTAATAGGAAGTTCTTATAGTCTTTACTCTTTATCTCTGAAATTCTCTAGAAACTTTTGAAAAGCAGCCATAACTTCCTTATTCCTCAAGCTGTAGATCAAGGGGTTCAACATAGGTGCCACCAGAGCATAGAATAGAGTGACAATTTTCTCCACTTCCATGGAAGAGGCTGACCGTGGAACCAGGTAGGTGAAGATGGTAGCCCCAAAGCACATGCAAACCACAATGAGGTGGGAGGCACAAGTCCCAAAGGCTTTGCTACGTCCTTGAGCAGAATGAATTTGCAGAATGGCAGTAACAATACAACCATAGGAGAACAGAACAAGGGAACAGGGAAGCATGATCACCAGAAATCCTGAGATGGCCATCATGACCATGTTGAAGGAGATGTCCACACAGGCTAACCTTACCACTGCAAGGGTCTCACAGGCAAAGTGATTAATAACATTGTGACACAGGGGAAGCTGGAAGGTAATGATTGTTTCCATTAGCGAATTTGTGAAACCAGCCACCAAACAGCCAGCAGCCAGCCCCATGCACAGCCCTTCATGCATGATGACCGTGTAGTGCAGTGGATGGCACACTGCCACATAGCGGTCATAGGCCATGGCTCCCAGCAGGAAGAACTCAGATCCACCTAATCCTAGGGAGACGTAGAGCTGAAGCACACAGCTATAGAACGGGATGGACTTCTGGGCTGAGAGCATGTGGGCTAGCATTTGTGGGGCAAAACTGTTTGCATAACAAAGGTCCACAAAAGATAAAACACCAAGGAAGAAGTACATGGGGTTATGAAGCCTGTTGTCCAGACTGATCAGAAGAAGAATGAGGGCATTTCCCACAAGAGTCACCAAGTACATGGTCAGGACCAGGACAAAGAGGACAACTTGAGTCTTTGGGTCACTGGACAAACCCAGCAGAATGAACTCACTCACCCATGTCTGGGTTTTATTTTCCTGGTCCATGAGCTTCTGAGGACCAAACTGTAAAGACGTTGAAAAAACAAATAATGGAAACTTGGGATTAGAAGGCTGGTTTTTAGACCATATAGAGAGAGTCTACCCATCTGAACCAAAGTTCTTCTAGAACATCTCAGCCAAATCATCATCCAAACTCTGCTTGAATGCATCCATACATGAGGAACACAATAGAACCCAACTGTGTAGCTGGAAATCAAGGAGTAAAGAAGTTACATTCTTATAATTCCATTTTCTGGATCATAATTTCTTCTCTGAAACATCAGCTCTTAAATGGAGGGAGGAAATTAATGAAGTATTTAGACTTAAAATCCTACTCAATTTAGTAGTTATTATAGAGAATTCATGTCTTTTTGGTGAGAAACATTTTGGTTTACATGAAAGATATATTTTTCTGAACCCTGAATGAAGTCCAGTCCCATTTAATTTCATTTTGTTTATTGGATTTCCCCTCTAAATATCTCACACACAACCCTACTTACCCCTCAGTGGAATGCATCAATGAAACCCTAGATGTTTTAAATAATATTCTTATACTTTTATTAATAAATGATTTTGAATACATTTGCTGTAACTTGTCATTTCGAGAGTGTCAAGTGGAAGGTGTCCTCTCTACCTATGTCACAGCAGTGGCCACACTGGGCGAGATCAACAGAAGATGGCTAACTTCAAGAATTGGGTGTTGCATGAAGATAAAGTATACATAGCTGCTAATTTATCTCCTGTGCCCTTCAAATGGAGCTTAATAAAGTGTTTAATGATGTGAGGTTACCACTTTATAATGATGCTTTCTCAAGGAAGGAACAGCTCATTCATTTCTCAATACAACATTGATCAGTCCTGCACCAGTGAAGACAGGATAGAAGATCAGGTCCTAATTATAGAACATGATGACATAGGCAGTAATTCTTTGACCCCAAACCGATTTTTTTTCTTCCATTCACTTACAAAAGAAAAAAGTGATCCATAACTCAAGTATACAGATAGGAGTCTAAAGTCTTAGAGACTATTTTAGTGATGAAAGATCTACATGAAAGATGATTACACTGTATGTTAACTAATTTAAAAACTTAAAAACTAAAAATAAAGGTTATTACTCCACTGGCTCCTATGTTATTCATGCTATAATTATTGATGGACAGCAAGACTATAACTGAATTTATCAAAGACTTCCACTTTCAGCCTAAAAACTTAGAATAATTGTTAGAGATCATGCTTCTTCTAACATAGGTGTTTGGGGAACTTAAAATTGAAATTCATTGTCATGAAAAGAGCAATTTTCTGACCATTTGTCATTAAATATTCAGGATTTAGTATTGTTTTGAATAATACCCAAAATGCCAAAGAGTTTACTAAAAACTGAGCTTTCAGAAACTGGTTGTACACATGAAATAGTGGAAGTGATCAAACAACATCAGAAACCCATTCAAGGCCTTGCAGTGGAACCTTCCAGTCATGCACACCAGAATTAACTGGAACGAGTTTGGCAAAGAGATTCACAATGTTTAAAGTGTAAGTAAAGTTTTTCACTGTGTAATAAGATACAGGATTCAAAATCTTCATGACAAATAGGTAGTTCGTAATCAAGAGTTACATTTTTCTAGAATATTCAAAACTTAACAGGTTGTTTAACCTCATGGCTAGAAACCAATAGCATAGTCTTAATTCTTTTGTGTTCCCTTGCTTGTAATTTCTGTTGCACTATATCTATTTGTACATCAGCTTCTTTTCATTTTGCCATTATTTTATATTGAAATAAAAAAAATATTGTCATTATACTGGTTAGAAAATTTCCTAGTTATGAAAACCCTGATAAAAATATGGACTGATATATTTACAGTGCTTCCCTATCCCTAGATAAATGTATTGTTAACACTCTAATGCTCTTTATAGATTCACCAATAACTAAAGAGACCACACTAGAAAACACAGGTTTCTCTCTGACATCCACAAATCTATAGTGTTAGAAGAGAATTATATCTCTCTCTTTCTACATGTGCGTGCATATACATACACATATATATTTCAAGAATTGCTGAAAAGGTAGATGTTGAAAAAGTTATTTTGTGCTTACAGCTTTAGGTTAGGATTCCATGAAATAAACCAAACAACTGTATAAATCACACTTAATAAACCTGAAATATACCAAAGTGGGATGAATTGTTTCTAAGCCGTATTTCTATTGTAACCTGTTCTTTAAAGCAATGCCAGTGGCTTGTGGCACATTGTACTAAGACTTACTCCACATAACCCCTCTTCAGTCCTGTCTGCCGAGGGCTCAGATATAACTGTGAGGCAGCCACTTTTCCACGTGATGTCAGAAGGGGTGTATACGCCCACAGGTGGCGGGAATGCAAAGGTGATGGGTCATGGTAGATTCATTTACTCTTTGCACTTCTATAACCAGGACTCAAATGTCAGCTTTAACAAATCAAACAGTAACAAAACAAGTAGTGTTTTCCTACCTGCCTCCAAAAACATATCCACAAGGTGCGTATTTGTTACTATAGTCATGTCATGCTTGCTCAGTGACATAGTCAGACAAGTGCATCTCTAAGTGATAAATAATTTGTGTGAGTGATTTTGCTGTTTTTAGTAAAATATATTTAATATTTTTTAAAAAGTGATGTGTTAAAAAAAGTGATGAGTTAAAGTCAAAGTAAATCTTGTTTCTTTGTAAAATTGTTTCAAATGACTTACCCAAATCAATTGCCCTGTGAATCACTGAATAGTCAGTTCAGTTTTAGAAAATCTTAAGTTATCTGCTTTTGGGGGGCAGATGGTGGGAAGAAAACAAGCTCCTGAAACACTCTTGCTCACCCAGAGTACAAAAATTCACTGGGTAGGAAAAATGTTATGAGAAGAATTAAAAACTGTAACTGCATTTGTTTCTGTATCAAGTTGATATAAACAAACATTCCATTTATTTCTTATTCTGTACCAAATTATACTAAATATCTTATATACCTAATAATGTATAATATAATAAATATAATATAAATCTTCACAACAACACTCTGAAGTTTGGCCTATTATTTGCAGGAGGTAAAGGAGATGAAGAGTCTGGACAGAGGAATCAGCAGGTGAACAGGGTTACCTGAAACCTAGGGACATCCCTAGTGCTTCTACACACAGCGTGACCCGTGTGCTATACAGCGATAGTCACTGTTTAAGGGCTGTGGATTCACCTGATGTAAAATCAGCAGACATAGTGGGGCACGTGGGTGTCTCAGTTGGTTAAGCCTCTGCCTTCAGCTCAGGTCGTGATCCCAGAGTTCTAGGATGGAGCCCCACAACGGGCTCCTTGCTCAGCACGGAGCCTGCTTCTCCCTCTGCCTGCCACTCCCCCTGCTTGTGCTTTCTCTCTCTCTCTCCTTCCGATAAATAAATAAAACCTTAAAAAAAAATCAGGAGACATACCAAGAGGACCGAGTTCCTACTTTTGATCCCATTCACCTCCAAGTTGTGGTGGAGCAGAGCAAGTGCCTGCTGCTTACCTGGGAATTTGAGGTCTGGCTTTCAGGCCTTGCCAACAACAGGGCAAGGAGAAACAAAGCATATCTCTTTCATTTAGAAACTCTATTCTTCTTGTAGATCGTGATTTACAAACTCAGAAAGGCGATCATGCTTCTACTTTGTGTCTCATATGGTGATGACGACAAGAGGGTCCATGGCAGGGGGTCCTTTCTTTCTCCCTTAAGAAAAAAGGAAGGGCTATGGTTATGGACAATAATGGAAACAAAAATGACCTAGTATCAGAAATGGATAAAGATATGTGCTATTTTTTAAAAATCAGCTTGCAAAAGAAGAATAAACCTAAGTATAATTTTGTCTGGCCAGAAGACTATCCCTAACAAGGAAAAGATGAGTCACGACAAGGATCCTGGACTGTGGGGATGAGTCTTGTCTGCTTGGGAGGCTTGTCTCTTCTGATCTGCCTCCCAGAAGGAACTTGGACTCCATTCTCCTCAGTGGTGAGGGTTTACAAATAGTGCCAACATACCCCCCCTCTGTTTGTGTAAGTAGTTACCGTCACACTAACATAAAAAGAGGGCTACATTTGCAGGGCACTTGGTAATCACACCCAAGGCAGAGGGGTAAAATGTTGAGTGGCCATGTAGGTAAGCCCAAATCATTACACAGGTGAAGAGATGCCATTCTTGCCCGAGGACTGTTTCCAGGGCGCCCCCTTGTGGTTCCACACACAAACACACTCACTCATGCCCAAGCTGTTCCCAGTTCTTTCCTAACTACTTAGCTGTACATTCGCAACATGAAATCACAACTCTGGGATGTACCCACACTGAACTATGCACTATAAAATGCTTAATTTTATGTGATATGAACTATACCCCAATTTAAAAAACCTTCATTAAATTTCTTTCATTAAATACCTTCTTTAAAAAAAATTAAAACTAGCCCAAACTCAAATAAACAAGTAGTAAATAAATATCTGAAAGGGAAAGATATGAAGAAGGTAAGCAGAAGAAGAGAGGATATTGAGATGCAAGTAAGAATAAGTAAATGAGCATAGTCATTGACAAGCTCTCTAGGGACAAAGGGAAAAAGTCAAAGAGAGAATTAATGGTCAGAAAGGAAAAAAGGAATCGAAAGGAGGACAAAATTTTAAAAAGAGTACACTGAAGAAGCCAAGGAAGTTGAAATGAAACCAGATGAGGAAGAAATAGAACAATGAAAATGGGAGAAGAGAAAATTAAAATATTTATCGATGCCCTTTTCTTGAATTAATCAATTAACACATTGCTAGAATTATCCAATATTTTACATACCAGAGCTTCCCGTATTTTATTTATCTTAGTGTTCAATCCCAGAGTGTTATTTTTAGTACTTTGCAGTGAAATTTTCTAGAATTTCGTCTATCGTGGTAGAAATCCTGCTCAAAATAGATTTACCAGGGAAATTGATGAATTCTCAGAAAACAGGAACAGTGAGATCTTTCAGGACACCCCCCCCACACACACACATATCATCAGGACAAATTTTTCATCAGTTACATTCCTGAAAAACCCCAAATTCCTCACCAAAAGTTGGAAGACTCAAAAACACTTAGCTAAGGTACATGTAATTGGCATTATTGAATTATTTCTGTTCTTCAGTCACTTTATCATAATCTGCTTTGCAAAGAGGAACAAATACTTTACCAGAGTCATCTCTGCATTGCCAAAGCACACTGGAGATGATCAGAAACCCATATCCTTTTCTTCTGAGCTTTTAAAATAGTTTTGAAAAGAGAGAGACATGGGGCAAAGAAAAGAAGTAAAATGCACAGAGAACTGAAAGGAAGAGGGGGGATAGCACAGATCTGAATAGGGGAAGGTGGGACTCCTGGGTCAGGCTGCCTCCTACAGGTAAGGACTCCTCTCCCCTCCCCAGCCTTCACCTCCCCTCCCCTCTGCTCAGTTGCCATCTCACCCTGCTCCAGTGCTACACTGTTCTCTCTGCTTTGCCCCAGAGTACTTAGAAAAGGAGGTTTAAGCTAGGACTAGGCATGGTGAGTAGCCCACATAAATTTTTTTATTTCAACTAGAGAGGCTGCGTTTATCGTTACCGACAGCTCTGCATCTTTGGATCATTTTCATGCATCTTGAACATTTGATTTTTATTTTGAAAGACCCCTTCCACTGGAATGAAGTGTTGTGGAAAAGCATATATTCCTTGAAAATCCTAGCACATCAGTTTTTATATCTGAAAAATGAAGATAGTAGCATAAACAGTGCTTTTCCTGGAGAGGTATACACATAATTATCCAGCAATAAAAAAATAACAAAAATGCTTCATTAAATTAATGGAAATAAACTTGAAAGTTACTATTTCAACAACACATATCCGCTAAGCAGCCTATTTGGTGTGCGAGTGTGGACAGGGGGACCTAGGAAAGCTACATTAGATTCCTGACCAGCCCCAGATGGGCAGTTGTCGGAAGCATTTCAGACAAGGATGTTACTCTAAAGACTTGTTCCCCAAACGGAAATTTTGTGTGGAGGGGAAAGAGCTAGTCTCTGAGGGAGTCCTCTTTCTACGGGCATCAGCAAAGAAAAGGCCCATCTGGTGCCTGGTGCACGGACCAGGAGTAGGTGGGTGAAAAGCAGATATGAGGACTGCTGCCAGCCTGTTAGCAGCCTCGGGCCACCACAGGTGGGGGAACCCTTCAATGACTTGACAATTCTGGTTTCCTAATTTGAATAGCCAGAACATACATTCTTTTTTTTTTTTTTTTAAGATTTTATTTATTTATTTGACAGACAGAGATCACAAGTAGGCAGAGAGGCAGATAGAGAGAGAGGAGGAAGCAGGCTCCTTGCTGAGCAGAGAGCCCAATGTGGGGCTCGATCCCAGGACCCTGGGATCACGACCTGAGCCGAAGGCAGAGGCTTTAACCCACTGAGCCACCCAGGTGCCCCCCAGAACACACATTCTTAAGACAAATCTCCAGGAGAGGACAAACACATCAAGCCATCATGCTCTTAGGCTTGAAGAATACAGGAGGGACTACAGATAACAGGAAGCTGGTTGCATAATTTATGTTGCTAAGTAAGTGTTAAAAAGAGCCTGATAGTGGGCGACTTACCTCTGCAGAGTGGAGGAGGCCATCCTGTGTGATGGCAGAGGTGGGCAAGTTGTGAAATTTGAAGCAAGTGCAAATGGAACAGGTAACTTTCTCCAACTTTTGTCATGAAATCTCAAGGGGCCAATTATGCTTTGTTCGTTAGATTTCTTTTATTTTTCCTCCCCCTCTGTCTGGTCACTTCTGAACCAAACAGCCTAACCTACATTTCAACTTTGCAAATCCAGGTTTTGTTTCCTTGTCCCCAGAGCATGGGAAGGAGCTCTTCAAACTTTAATTTCTCAAGGGGATGGGTTGCGTCTGAGTCTTCGGTGATACCACCTTTGCACGGTGGAAATTTTTATCCCGCTTTATGAGCATGAAGATGTGATTACACCTCAAATTCCTCATTGCGGTTCACCCGTCTACACATTCCTTTAAGTAATAGCCCCTAGCCAGGAAGTTCAAGGGGCTGGTGGGATGCTTTGTGCTTCATTCTCTGCTCTGAGCATGGGCAGGGAGAATTTTTATGCCAATTACTAAACAGATGCAGTCTAGAGTGGGGCTGTCCTCTAGGTTTGTAATTCTATTTTTTTTTTAAAGATTTATTTACTTATTAGAGATAAACAGAAACTAGGGGGAGGGGCCGAGGGGGAGAGAGGGAGAGAATCTTCAAGAGACTCCCCACTGAATGCAGAGTCCAACATGGGGCTCCTACCCAGGACCCTGAGATCATGACCTGAGCTAAAATCAAGAGCCAGATGCTCAACCGACTGAGCCACCACTTTCTAAACAAAATGATCTGCCTGCGGAGTGCTTCCTATGTGAGTGCTGGAGTTGGAAGGGCAAGTGTAGTAGAGCCTATTAGCTCTGGACCTTAAAAAGACAAGAGAAGGGGAAAAAGTTGCTGTCCCAAAACATTGCTGCCATTTCTTATATTTTTTTTTTGTTACTGTCTTCTTTGCTTTGTGGATTTATATCTTGTTTCTTGTCCTTTTACCATTATTTAATACATTTTTAGGAGGGAGCAAATATAAACTCATTTGTAAAATCACTT
>JAHRIG010007867.1:0-12028 GCA_020311275.1 Eira barbara | reverse complement strand
CGGCGGCTAATTGAATTACAATTCACCCCACAGTAGCCATGGAAACTAGCCCATCACCTTGGTAGCTAGGAGACAGTATGCGCCCCCACTGATTGGATGTCTCCACCTGGCCTGACCCACCCTTGTACCTGGGCTTTGTTACCTGGAACTGGTTTCCGGGACTTGTTTTTAAGTCCCCTGGGGGAAGGGGAGCAGGGACAGTTTAAGGGTTAAACAACAAAGTTATTGTTTAACTTCAATGGAAGCCTCCGGCTAAAATAAAAATATAAAATAGGTCCTTACACCTGGGCGGCTTGGTCAATAAGAGTCTGCCTTCGGCTCAGGTCATGATCCCAGGGTACTCTGATCAAGACCCGCATCTGGCTCCTGGCTCAGCAGGAGGCCTGCTTCTCCCACTCCCACTCCCCCTGCTTGTGTTCCCTCTCTCACTGTGTCTCTGTCAAATAATAAATAGAATCTTAGAAAGAAAATATCAGAAAAATATTATAATGTCTCTATTCCTAGGGATCTTTGCGAAACTTACTCAGAGGTCCTCCACACTTAATGATCATGGTGGGCAGAGGTAAAAAGGCCAGCTGAATTCATTCCAGTTGACCACACAACAAGAAAATCCTGAGACTTGAGATGTCTCCAGATCCAGAAGACCAGAGATAAGAGGGAAATGGCACCATGTATGGAATAACAAGTGATTTGGAGTCATTTGGGGGATCCCACTTAGGTTTCTGACACTCAAATCCTCTGTGACTCAAATCATCTCTGAGCCCCTGTCTAGCCATCTAGAAAATGTGACTAATAATATCTACACCATAGTTTAGAAATTTAAGAGGGAGAATTCCAGAAAGAGCCGGTGTGATGGCTCTCAAGAGCAGGTGCTCAGGAAGCCATGATTACAATTGGGGTCTATTTCTTTTCCAGAAGAAAGAACACATGTTGAATCCATGCTTCTAAGAGATGACTCACAAGATGATTTTCAAGCCTTGGGGAAGGTCAAGAACCTGTTATTGTGTCATATTTCACTCAGAAAACCTGCTGTTGGACTGGTGAGGACAATACAATAGCACCGTCATCACTAGGAGTGGGGAGCTTCCCATTTCCATGCAGCCATGTTGTCCCGGTTAGCTCAGGGCTACTGAAAAGGGCACCTGTGGGGGGACCACAGGCCAAGGCTACCAGGTGTGGCTGAGGCAGGCAGAACTCTGACTTAAGGCTCAACTCCTGTCTAGCTAATGACACTGCTTTTCACAGACAGAGTGCCATTGTCTGCAAGCTCTGATGTAGGAAGGATTGAAAATTTCCCGTGTGATTCCCTCTCTGGCCCTTAGGATATGTAGCAAAGTCACATTTAATTTTTAAACATTGAGGGACTTCCCAATTTTCTTTTCATGATGACTATGATTCAATTCTCCTGTGGTCTAAGAATATAATCTAGTTAATTTCAGGCTTTAAAATGTGTACACTTGCTTCACGGCCCAACATTTCATCTACTTGGGTAAATATCCTAGGACCACTTGAAAATAATGTATTCTTACTTAATGTGTAATGTTCCATATATATCAATTAGGTCACATTTGTTACCAATGTTTCATCTGCTTTCTCTATCAGATATTGAGAAAGGTATGTTCAAATCTTCAAACAATGCTACTCTAGTCAACATCGCATTGGAAAATCTACCAAGTGTTATAAGACAAGAGAAACAAAAAGAATACGAATTCAGGGGATAATCGTGACCATTCACAGGTCATATGAGGGTGTACATAGAAAATATAAAATCATCTATAAATACACTATTAGAATTAAAAATGGAAAATTTGCAAACCTTAGAACCAAGAAACCAATCCAGAAAGCAGCCCAGGGGAAGAGATTTCTTATGGATGGAGGGAGGAGCATCAGAATAATGTTGAGACCTGGAAAGCCAGAAAGAGCTGGCAAGACATATTCTGGATACTAAATAAGAAGAACATGCAGCCAAGGATACAATATCCAGCAAGGCTGTCATTCAAAGAAATAATACCTATTCTTGTGAAGCTGTTTCAAAAAATAGAAACAGAAGGAAAATTTCCAAACTCGTTCTATGAGGTCAGCATTACCTTGATCCCATAACCAGGCAAAGACCCCATCAAAAAGGAGAATTACGGAGCAGTATCCATGATGAACATGGGTGCCAAAATACTCAACAAGATCCTAGCCAATAGGACCCATCAGTACATGAAAAGGATTATCCATCACGACCAGCTGGAATTTATTCCTAGGATGCAAGTGTGTGGTTCAACATTGGCAAATCAATCAACATGATAGAGCACATTAATAAAATAAAAGACAAGAACCATAGGATCCTCTCAATGGATGCAGAAAAAGCATATGACAAAATACAGCACCCTTTTCTGATTAAAACTCTTTGGAGAGTAGGGATAGAGGGGACATTCCTCAGTTTCATAAAAACCATCTATGAAAAGCCAACGGCAAATACCATTCTCAATGGGGAAAAGCTGAGGGCTTTTTCCTTAAGTGCAGAAACACAACAGGGATGAACACTCTCACCACTAATTTTCAACATAGTACTAGAAGTCCTAGCCTCAGAAATCAGACTACAAAAAGAAATAAAAGGCATTCAAATTGGCAAAGAACTCAAAGTCTCTTCCCAGATGACATGATACTTTATGTGGAAAGTCCAAAATACTCCACTCCCAAATTACAAGAACTCAGGCCAATTTGCATTTCTGTAGATCCTCTGGAGCTAGAATACCCCCAGGGCCCCCCGGAGATCTTGGGTCAGGCCTAGCACACACCCTGATGCTACCCTGTTGGAACCCGTGACGAGCCTCCTGGTCCCTTCCTCCACGAGACACCCCCTACCCCTCGACAACTCCAGCCTGCTTCTTGGAACTCCCATTCCCCTCTCTGACCCCATCATTCACTTTTCCCATCACTGCCATCACAGAGAGTATGTTGAACTACTTACCATTCTGCCATTTAAATGTTTTTGTCATGTTTGCTGGGAAATGATGGCTTGCATCATCTACCCTGATGTAGAATCCCTTGTTAAACATTGCGTGACTTCACTGTGAACCCTGAGTGCCCTCACAGTGTCATGGGGCTAGTGTCCTGGGCAAGGTCCTCACTGAGCCGGTTCAGCTGTGGCAGTGAAGGCCTGAACCAGGCACTGTTATTTGTGTGCAAGTAAGGCAGCACAGCCAAAACCTTGCTTTGGGTTCAGAATTGCTCATGGCCCCTCAGCCACAACAGATGGCATGGGGGCACACCCTGAAGACACTGGCTAGTCCAGTGTTGTCCTGGGGAAACTCCATGGGACAGACATTGTGTCCAATGGGGGAACTCCATAGAAGCGGGGACGATGGGAGTCAGAAGTCCTGAGATAGAATCCTTCTTGGAGACTGCCCAGAACTTCCTAGGAATTCATTCCATAGTCTTGAATGAATGAATTCATCTAAAAACATTTCCTCATTTTAGAAAGGATGAGCCTCAAGCTCTGATGAAGGGACTCTCCTACGTCCTATTGGCAATCAGCAAAAGAGCCAGACTGCGATGGGAGGTGGCCTCCAGCATGATCCCCCAGAGTGGCTTTAGCTACAGCCACAATTACCCATTGACCTTTCCTGGACTCCCAGGCTCTCCTGAGACTCTTCACAGGGCATATTCTGGGAACCAAGGTCATGTCAGGGCCACGGAAACCTCCGACACTGGTTATAACAAGACTCTGGGATGCCAATGGTGTCCCAGGCCATAGGCCCTCTCGGTTTGTCTGCAAAGACACAGTTAGTGAGAAATGCACATGCTGACAGAGGGTAGAGGAAGACAGAAAAAGCTGGGCTTCTCCATTGTGACTGCACATGTGGCCTAGGCCAGGCCCGTGCCAGGGCCACAGAGGGCCCAGGAAGCCAGGTGCTCCATAACATTGCTGAGGGCTCAATCAGACTCATCCTGAAGCCCACACATGCTAGATCCTGAGCTAACTCAGGAGAACCCTAAATGTGCTCATGGTCTTGGCCTGAACAAGATGACCATCTGTGTGGTATAGAACCCACAAGATATACCCACCAGGTAAAGGGGACTGACTCAGACAAACAATAACTACATGGATTTGAACCACAGACAAATGTGTTGTGGGAAGCTTGAGGCCTACAGAGAAATATGGGGGTGGGGGCGTGGGGGAGGGAATTCCTGAGGCCTTCATTGTTGGCCAATCTCACTATCATCTTTTTTCCTTTCAAGTGGTGGGGCTGGTGTCAGCCAGAATAGATCCCAGTGTCTTCCCACTCTGCCACTGGAAAAGAAGAGCCCTCTCCCCCATCATCCATCATGTTGCTGATCTGGGGTGTGGGAAACGACCACCCTTTGGCCAAATGGGACCTCCCCCTGTATTCTCGCAGTCAAGTGTGTCTGGAACAGTAGGTATGGATGGTCTGTGGCTGATTTCAAGCCACAGTGCAAGAGTGGAGTCATTGTCAGAGATACCACGTGGACTGCCACACCTAACAGAAAATCTTTACAGAAGACTTTACAGAAAAGTCTGTGCCAATCCCTGGTCATCCTAGGATCGTGTCCCTTCTTTGAGTAGAATGTAGCGCCTCCTGGATCAAATCTAATTTCCTCACCCCCAGAGGCAAGGACTTCCATCATTTCTGCCAGAACACCATCTCCCTCCTCCTCTATGGACACTTTGAATGTTATGTCTACAGGTCTGCCACCCAATGGGAATTCACTGTCATTTGCATGGTAGTGATGCTCAGAAATGGAGGAGTCAGTGTGAACTTGTGAGGGTGAATGTGTGTTTCCTCTTTGGTAGCCACAGTGTACAAGGAGGGTGCAATACAGCAGCATGCTTTCTGTCCCACAGGAACGTCACGCAATATGGTTGCATAGTGATCTCAGAAGGAAGCCACCTTCATAGAACAAATGTCATCTGGGAGGACACCCAAGCCCCTTGTCCTGGACACTATGTTCCTGGACCAAGGCTGGGGGCACACAGAGGGACAGAGACTCCCCCTGCCCATCGGGGTTTTGAAGGGTGCCTGCTATTTCAGGACAAAAGATCCCAAAACCATTCATCCACCTGCCATCCAACCAGGCATCTGTGAGAGAGATCTACTCCAAGCAGAAAGATCAGCCTGAGAGACAACAAATGACAGCCTTGTGTGACAAGTGCCACGACAGGGGACACTCAGGAGGATGCCCGGGAGGACTGGAGGTGTGCACAGTTGGCCAGACCGGGGGATAGGGGGACCAGGGGTGCTCCAGGAGGATGTCACAGCTGTGCCATTGGGTGGCCACACATGTCAGTGTGACCAGGCATTGGCCAGACCAGAAATGATAGTGCGGGCAAGGGGCAGGTTCCCTAAACTGTCTTCTGCAAGGCAAAATTTCGGTAATGAGATTTCTTTCAGTGCAATGTCATGTCACATGCATCCGTGAGTCCCTAAGGCTGATTGTGTAGAACACGAAGTACGTAGTGGGCCATTGCTTTCAAACCTGAGGTGCCGGGGGTGGAGCACACTTGATCTTTCTTTTGGCTGCTTTCAGAGCAGGATGACTTCTCCCGCCTTCCTTTCCGACCCCAGGACAGGGAACAAAGGAGCACAGATCTACACTTGGAAATGTCAACACAAATCTGCAAACCCAAGTTCTCCCAGGAGCTAAAGGTTCAGGACAGAAAGGTTCAGTGACAGAAAGGGGAGGCTGACAGCAAGGAACCAAAGGAACACATCATGTGCATGGGAGCTGGCCCGCCTCTCTACATGTCCGAAGCAAGCCATGCCTGACAGGAAGGAGTCCCACTTGCACCTGGTCTGTCTGTTTACTGCCCTTGAGCAGAGCAGAGGATGGGCTGAGCTGCGTGTGGCTGTCGGGGGTAGATGGCCAGCTGGCCACAGATGCTACCTGCCAAGCACCTATAGGACCAGCTCCTGGTCCTCAGCTAAGATGAAACAATAGTTATGTTTAGCGACCTATTTCCAGGGACAGGTCAGGTGCTCAGTGCCTTGGTGACTCTATCCTCTCCCATTGCATTTTTTAAAAAACACCTTAGGCAGGTAAGATTGGCATACAAAAAGCTGTCCCTAGGGACAAGTTAATGTATGTAACTTGACCCTGACCCTAACCCTCATATCTAATTAAGAGATACTCAATGTAGAATACTGCTTATAAATTAGAGGATGGTTTCTAGGAGCTAAGGACTTCAGGGGCCAACCTTCTTCAGTCTTGCTATTCTCCCTTGAATCCTGTAAATCGGAACCCATTCGGCCACGTGCTATCTGGAAAGTGGCCACATGGGGGCAGCGGTGAGTAAACAGTGCCCCAAACCCCACTGCAAAGCCCGTTCTTCCTTCACCTAGTCAAACCTTGTTCATTCAATGTTTGCAGATCATGGCAGAGATGATGAAAAGTGTGACTTTGTTGAATTTTTAAAAACGAAACTAATTCTTTCAACCAGTTAAGAATAGAAGATGACTTCTAAAATCTCGGCCTGGTCCTGGGAAACAGACATCTCTCCTCCCTGAACCAGCCACCTGTGACTGACGTCTGGCATTTCCCTGAGCTGGGGCAGAATGGTGCACCTGTCTCTCTCTCCTGGGATGTCATCACAAACCAGTCTTTGCTGCACACTTTTCAGGAAGGAACCTGCAGCTGCAGAAGCAGCAGCACACAGCAGCAGGCCTCCCAGGTTCGGTCTCAGTATTGCGCATCAGGCCCCATGTGAACTAGAGCTTCAAGAAGACTGGTGTGTTGTGTGGCCTTGGAACCTCATGGCAGGAGCTGAGATTTCAGCTCCAAATGAAAACCTTCCTCTCCCACACAGCACAGGAAAGTGGAGGATTTTTCAGGGGTATGGCTCTGGAAGAAGTGCTTCTGCTGGCTGAATTCACAGACACCAGGCAGAATATACCAGCGGTGCCTCGTCTGAGGAAGCAAGGGGCACACTGGGCAAGAATCCATAATGCTGCCTGTGGGCTGCTTTCCACCAATCCCCCTGCTGAGACAAGGGCTGGAGAACCAAACAGGAAGCAAGTTTCCTATCACATCTGCAGCAGGAGGGCTGGCTGGGGAACAAGCTGGCTTTTGCATCAAGAGCGAAGGCCCACCACCACGGCCTCACAGTCTCCCTGCTCTCTGTTCTGACTCCCCTGCCAGGCTCACACCTGCTGACACAGTGACTCCTAAGACCCAGAGACTGCTTTCCACCCCAGCACAATGCTGCTCACAGAGTAGCCAACTCCAGGCTCAGAAACGTGTGCATCGTTAGCTCCGGAATTCCCTGGGTTTGTCTACACTGGCCTACCCAGGTGTCCCTTCCAGATCATTCCTCCAGTGCCCTAGGGTTTCAAGCCACCTTCAAGCTGCCCTTCAAAAGGCAGGAACGGGTCCATTTAGGCAGACCAGCCGAGCGACTCTGTGTGCAGGAAACTAGGACCACATCCTCCCTGAACACCAACGCTTCCAGTTCCAAGCTTCAAACCCTCACTCACTGGGCACGGAGCACCACGTCAGCATGAACACTGCTCTTTCAAATTTCTTGTCTCCCATTCCTTCAAGTCAGAAAGCAAGCTCCAGTCACCACTCTATTTTCCCTTCAGAGAAGTAAGGAAAAGGATAGAATAAAATACTACGTGGGCACAGCACACTTCTATCCAAATAGAATTCGGCATTCTTTCTCATAAGGGCAGCCCGACATCGCCCATACTAATGAGAGGCACCACAAGTTCAGTCCTCATAGATATAGTTTACCTTGTGGTTTTCCTTTTGATATTTGGATCTCAAAATCAATATCTTGATTTGTTTCTTAAAATAAGAATAATGACGTGGTCATGTAAAGGTCTGGGTCTCCATAACCAGACAACATGGGTCTGGTTCAGATAAGGATGAAGACACAACCTCTTCCCAGGAAGCAAAGCCCATGCCCTCGGGGATCCTGACACACCTCACAGGTGATGAGTTCCTTTGCTCCCTGGGGTAGCCCGAGTGCAAAGGATATAGGTCCCCTCCAGGGCTCATTCTGTTTTCTTCATCAGTTCCCCAGTTCTAGTCCCAAGGGACTCACTGGGTCAGGTTTCAGGGCCCAGGATGGGCCACCAAGTAAGCATCCCCCCCCCTCCAGGGAGGGGTAGATGTTGTCTGGGAGCACATTAAGTCCCTCCCTGAGCTACTCAACAACCTACACTCCTTTTCCATGTGTCCTCCTCACAAAGGCCACTGAGCCCTGTCAGAGCCCCGCCCTGTGCTTTACTACAAAAAATATTTTCTAATATTGGAATGTGGTTCATGGAAGAGAAAAACATGAACACCCACAAAGAATTCTTTCGATATTTCAGGAGATTTGTTTCCCATTGTTTAATTAAAACAGGAAATAAAAATGCACAGATAGCCCCTTCCACCAGCAGGTACCACTCACTGCAGTGACTTAGAGGAGAGCAAGAAATACAAGAGGAACAGATGTTCTGAGGATCTGTCATTTCATCATCTAGGTTGTGCAACTTCACACACACTCAAAGAAAGAAGCCCAACCCAATGTCTTGGCCTGGCAATGCAGAGAAGTCTGAACTGGAGGAACAGGGACAGACGAAGAGCTCATGTGTGTTGGCTGAGGCCAGTGGCACAGAAGAAGGGGCCCTGCCAGCTTTCCACCCAGGCCTTGCCTGTCCTCAGCCAGGAACCTGCTCACAGCCCTGACCTGTCACAACTGTCACACGGGAGACACACAGCCACCCCTGGAGCCAGCCCTACCCACACCCTCCTGCAGAATGCACTCCACTCTCCTCTGGGACCCCTGTCAATTCTACCCAGACCTGGAACTCCCGTGTCTGCTACAAAGCTCCAGGATTCCCTCCTCTTGTCAAAATTACATTGGCCCAAATGTGTCGTATTTCTCTCAACTCACCTTCCTACCTAGGCAAACCGTAAGTTACATATCAATGGAACATGAACGTGCTCTGAGATCTGAGTCTTTCACCATAGACTTCTGAGGACTCCTTGTGCAATAAAATACCATAGCCTATGACAGGGGTTATAAAGCTATTATTTACAGAATAAACAGCCCAAATCACCTCATTTTAGTTGCCCTTCATTAGCCCCAAAGTTCCCGTGTAAAAAGCCTTTCCATAGATATTACCTTCCAGCAATTTCATGAGGAGAAACAAACTCTATGGGCTAACCTGACTCACCCAGCATCAGGCAAGCAGTTCCGGAATTCACCCCAGGGTGAAGTCCGCCAAGCCCCTTGAAGCCACCAGTGTGCCTCTATCCAGGAGAATTCCCAAAGACTCTCCTTTTGACTCCACCACCAAAGAAACTACAGAGAAAGTATGGTACATCAAAATATCTAGATGATACATTTAGTCAAACTAGAAAGTCAAGCTTTAAACGGTAAAAGCCTACTTTGAATAATTTTGAATTTTCACTCTACCTTAATTGGAACTCTTATGATGAAAACACTAATCAGTTATGAAACATCACCTTTGACAAATGACAAGACATCATCCATGTCTCTATGTGGCCACAAAAAGCCACCTAACTCTTGATGGTGGCCTAGGACCATACCCCAGGCCCAAGTGAATAAACACTGTTACAGGAAGGATCAAATTATACGTTAAAAACACACAAAGAGTAAATCTCATCTTCCTTCTCTGATACAAGTGATTTCCTAGGAAACAGATGTTCAGATTACATTTTGTAAGCAGTAAATGAACAGAGAAAATGGTATTCCCTGCAATGTTCTACCTGCAGGGACACTAAGTAACTCTTGCACCAAATCTAGATTGCTGACAGCTACTTCAGTTTTACTTTGTGGCTCAACTAGAGAAAAGAGAAAAGCCCAGGAGGTTTTGGTTAAAAAGAAGTCTTACCTCCAGTCCTGACACGTAAGTGACATTGCGCCCAATGTACCTGCTGCTTTCTCAGTGTCCTGTGACAAGCTGCATGACTGACTCAGACGCTGTTGCTCAAAATGTTGGGTCTAGTGGAGCCCGATCAGAGAAGTGTTATCAGGTGGGGATAAGAAGGCACGTCTGACCTAAGGCCGGCACACCTGCTTCTGTTCCTGGGAGAAGGGAAAACACATACTTGTTTGTTTTATTCTTTCTTTCTTTTCTTTCTTTCTTTCTTTTTTTTTTTTTTCTTTTTTGGAAACACATACTTTTTTCTTAAGTAGTAATTATCAACATTCTAAAGTAGACCAAGACTTTGTCTTTTTTGGAAAAGAGAAATTATCCTTCCAAAGGAACACCTCAACTCACCTGTTCCTCATGCAACTTGAGTGGGGTCTGGTTTCCTCCAGCTTCCAGGCCCCCACCTGGAAGGTGCTCCTGCAGGATCCTGACAGCCCATTAACACCATCCCCTGGGACACGGGGCACAGTGTTAAAATTGGGGTATGGCTCTGGGGCTGTTACCACCACGCATGTTGGGGGGGGAATAGGAACCTGGAGGACCCTCCAGCAGGATCCTGACAGCCCATTACCACCATCCCCAGGGAACATGGGGGACAATACTAAAGCTGGGGGATAGTTCTGGGCTTGTTAGAGTCACACCTGTGCCTGGGGGGACAGGAACCTGGAGGACCCTCCGCACAACCCTGAAAGCCCATTACCACCAACCCCATGGACAGGGCGCAAAATGTTGAAGCTGCGGAACTGTTCTGGGTCTTGTTAGCGCAACACCTGTGGGCGGTGGGGAACAGGGAACACACTGCTGAACTCGGGGTGCTGCTCAAGGTCCATTAACCTGCACTGTGCCAGGGGACGGGACGCACCCCACTGAAACTGGGGACTGTGGGCTGTCTTTACATGCACTCTTCCTGGGGAACAGAGGAAACCCTGAAATGTCTGCAACACACCCCACAAAAGCTTGGGTGAGTGGGCGCCCTGGTTTCCAGGGGTCTGGGGGAGAGAGCCAGTTGATGGACATCGGGCAGAAGAGACTTTCAAGGGAAAAAGAAACCCATCTGAGTCCCCACAATGAACTCGCTTCATGCGCCCTTCGAGGCCCCTAACCCCAGGACCCCCACACCAGCGCACAGCCCGCACTCACCGAAGCAGAACAGCCGCCCAGGATCTCTCCTAGCTCCCCTGTACCTGCTTCGGCTGGGCAAGCTGAGCCAGCTCTGGATCCGCCCACAGAGGACATAGCGCCACCCCCACGTGCTCATCAGTCGGGGAGGGGAGTGCCCTGAGCCCATTGGATGCTGCGCCTGCCTGTACCAGGCAACCCGCCCTTACATGGGCACCTCCCCGCTTTTGCCCTAGCACTCTGGGAGGCAATGCCTCCTGGCTGGAACACCTGGCTCCGCGGGGCAGCCATGGGCGGGTCGTGGGCAGGGGCCCTCCCGCAGACATCTGGTCCCTTTTGGAAACCCCTCTGGCTGCAGACCACCCTCAGAACCCTGCCCCTTCGTTCCTGCACCACCCCTGCCTGTGGAGCTGTTCCTGGCTCCTGGCAAGGTCTGCTGCTCTCAGACCTTCCCAGGCTTGGGCTTTAGGAAATGCAATGGTTGGGGCACCTGGTGTTAGGTCCCCCCAAAAATGGGTACCCCAATAATGGGTCCATGATTAAAGGAGCGAGACTGATACAAAGCGAAGGTCAAGCAAAGCTTTATTTCGCGCCAAGCGTCAAGAATCAGACCGACCGTCAAACTGACCGGTAGGGGACGCCCCTACAGAGAGGACGACCCCTCCCTGCTTTCCAGACTAACTTTTATAGAGCAAAGGTCATGTGGTTGGGCCTGGCCACACACCGGCGGCTAATTGAATTACAATTCACCCCACAGTAGCCATGGAAACTAGCCCATCACCTTGGTAGCTAGGAGACAGTATGCGCCCCCACTGATTGGATGTCTCCACCTGGCCTGACCCACCCTTGTACCTGGGCTTTGTTACCTGGAACTGGTTTCCGGGACTTGTTTTTAAGTCCCCTGGGGGAAGGGGAGCAGGGACAGTTTAAGGGTTAAACAACAAAGTTATTGTTTAACTTCAATGGAAGCCTCCGGCTAAAATAAAAATATAAAATAGGTCCTTACACCTGGG
>JAHRIG010007858.1:5458-22143 GCA_020311275.1 Eira barbara | reverse complement strand
GAGACCAGGCCTCTATGGATAGATGTCTGAAAACCAATGCTAGGGGTAGGACTAGGACCTAGGGGTATGGCAGGTCTGATCTGCTGGCTCTGGGACCAGATACCTGGGAGGCTGAGTGGAGGGCTCAGGCTGAGTGTCAGGATGTGTATCACTGTCCAGGGATGGCCTCAGTAAATGGGGATGTCCTTTGGGAGCCATGCAGGTTTCTCTTAATCTGGGAGTTTTAGGCAGCTCTATAGGGCACAGTTTCCTTCTAGAGGATTGGCCAAGATCTGTGATGTGGCTCAAGAGTCCTCAGTCTGGAGGGCTGGTGGGCCAGGACTCTGGGGATGGAAGTCTGAAAACCCAGCCTAGGGTGAGTTTTAGGGCTTAAGCATGGCAGGCCCAATCTGCAGATGCTGAGGTGAGTTCCCTGGGATCTGCAGTTAGGGCAAGTGTCGGGAGGTCCCTCAGGCTTGAGTTTGTGTCCATAGTGCCACAGAATGTGATGGCGGCCTCACAGGCCATGGATTTTTTTCCCCCTCTGGGGGTTTTGTGCAGTTCCAAATAGCAAGGTTTCCTTCAAGGGACAGGAATAGTCCTGTTTTATGTCTCAGGGGTCCCCCTTATGGAGGGATTTGAGAGCAGGGCTCTGGGTATGGATGCCAGAAAACCCAGCATAGGGTTAGGATTAGGGCCTAGGGTCATGGCAGGCCTCATCTTCTGGCTCTGGGGCGAGCTACTCAAGGTGCTAGATTGAAAAAGCGGCTCAGGCTGAGGGTCATAATGAGGGGTTGTGTCCATGGCGTCCTATGAAAGTGGGGTGGCCTTAGGGGCCATGTATGTTTCTCCTACTCTGACGTTTTTACACAGCTCGAAATAGCAAGGTTTCCTTCTGGGGGCAGGAGGAGTTCTGTTTTGTGGTTCAGGGGTCCCCTATATGGAGGGATTCGAGATCAGACCTTTAGGGACAGGGGCCCAAAAACCCAAATTAGGGTTAGGTTTAGGGCCTAGGGGCATGGCACGTCCCATCTGCTGGCTTTGTTGCCAGCTATCTGGGAGGCTGACTGGAAGTCTGGTCTCAAGCTGAGTGTCAGAATGTGTTTTACTGTCCAGTGACAGCCTCTGTAAATGGGCGTGGCCTCGGGGGTCATGCAGGTTTCTTCTATGTGAAGCTTCTTGTGAAGCTCCATAGAGCACGGTTTCCTTCTAGAGGGTAGGCAGAGTCCTGCGGTGTGGCTCCAGTGTCCCCAGTTTGGAGGGCTTGTGGGCTAGGACTCTGGGGTCGGAAGTCTGAAAATCCAAGCTAGGGTGTGGGATAGGGTCTAGGGCATGGCACGCCCATTCTGCAGACATTGAGGCGAGCTCCCAGGATCTTAAGTTATGGTGATTGTCAGGCAGTTGCTCAGGCTAGAGTTTGGGTCCATGAGGGTCGCTGAATGTGGGGCTGGCCTCATGGGTGTCTCTCCTGCTCTGGGGGTTTTGCACAGCTCCAAATAGCAAGCTTTCCTTCTAGGGACAGGAGGAGTCCTGTTTTATGGCTCAGGGGTTCCCTATATGGAGGGATTTGAGAGCAGGGCTCTGGGTATGGATGCCTGAAACCCAACAGAGGCTTAGGATTGGGGCTTGGGGCATTGCAGGCCTAATCTGCTGACTCTGGGGTGAGCTACTGAAGGGGTTGATTTCATGGGCAGGGCTCAGGCTGTGTCAGACTGCGTATTATTGTCCAGGGCTGCCTCGGTGGCCATGCAGGTTTCTCCTAATCTGGGCATTTAGTGCGGATCCATAGGGCACAGTTTCATTCTGGAGGGCAGGCAGAATCCTGTGTTGTGGCTCCGGAGTCCCCAATCTAGAGGGCTTGTGGGCCCGGATGCTGGTGAAGGAAGTCTGAAAACCCAAGCTAGGGTTAGGGTTAGGGTTAGGGCCTAGGGCATGGCAGGTATGATCTAAAGATGCTGATGCGAGCTCCCTGGGATCTGCAGTTAGGGTGAGTGTCATGCAGTTGCTTAGTTTGTAGTTTGTGTCTCTGAGGGCTGTTGAATGTGAGGGTGGCCTCATTGGGCCATGGAGGTTTCTCCTGCTCTATGGGTGTTGCGCAGCTCCAAATAGCAAGATTTCCTTCTGGGGGACAGGAGAAGTCCTCTTTTATGGCTAATGGATTCCACATATGGAGGGATTTGAGAGCAGGGCTCTGGATATGGATGCCAGAAAATCCAACCTAGGGTTAAGATTAGGGCTTAGGGTCATGGCAGGCCTGA
The DNA here is from genome assembly GCA_020311275.1 of Eira barbara. NCBI lineage: Eukaryota > Metazoa > Chordata > Mammalia > Carnivora > Mustelidae > Eira > Eira barbara. Next base: position 19,906 of record JAHRIG010007858.1, on the reverse strand, counting down.
TCTGTTGGCTCTGTAGCAAGCTAACCAGGGGCCCGAGTTGAAAACGGGGCTCAGGCTGAGGGTCACAATGCGGTTATGTGTCCAGAGTGGCCTCCGAATGTGAGGGTTGCCTCAGGGGCCATGCAGGTTTCCTCTACTCTGAGGGTTTTACATGGCTCCTGTGGGGGCAGGAGGAGTTCTGTTTTGTGGCTCATGGGTCCCCCATATGGAGGGATTCGAGACAGGCCTCTAGGGACAGACGCCTGATAACGCAAGGTAGGGTTAGGATTAGGGCATAGGGGCATGGCAGGCCTGATCTGCTGGCTCTGGGGCCAGCTATCTGGGTGGCTGACTGGAGGTCGGGTCTCAAGCTGAGTGTAGGAATGTGTATTACTATCCAGGGATGGCCTCCATAGATGAGGGTGGTTTCAGGGTTTGTGCAGGTTTCTCCTAATCTGTTGGTTTTGTGCAGCTTCTTAGGGCTTCTTTTCCTTCTAGAGGGCAGGCAGAAGTCCTGTGGTGTCGCTACAGAGTCCCCAGTGTCGAGGGTTTGTCAGCCAGGACTCTGATGATGGAAGTCTGAAAACCCAAGGTAGGGTGAGGGTTAGGGCCTAGGGCATGGCAGGCCTGATCTGCACACGCTGACGTGAGCTCCCCAGGACCTGAAGTTAGGGCGAGTGTCAGGCAGTTGCTCAGGCTGAAGTTTGTTAAGTGAGGGCCGCTGATGTGTGGGGCTGGCCTCGTGGACCCATGGAGGTTTCTCCCGCTCTGGGCATTTTGCACAGCTCCAAATACCAAGGTTTCCTTTTGGGGGACAGGAGCAGTCCTGTTTTATGACTCAGGGGGTACCCCATTTGGAGGGATTTGAGACCAGCCCTCTGGTTATGGATGCCTGAAAACCCAACTGAGGGTTAGCATTAGGGCCTAGGGGCATGTCAGGCCCAATCTGCTGGCTCAGGTGAGAGCTACCCAGGAAACGGGGCTCAGATGAGGGTCACAGTGCAGTTTTGTGTCCAGAGCGGCCTCTGAAAGTGGGAGTGGCCTCAGGAGCTATGCAGGTTCCTTTTCCTCTGAGGGTTTTACACAGCTCCAAATAGCAAGGTTTCTTTCTGGATGCAGGAGGAGTTTTGTTTTGTGACTCAAGGGTCCCCCATATGGACAGATTCGAGACCAGCCCTCTGAGTATGGATGCCTGAAAATCCAAACTAGGGTTAGCATTAGGGCCTAGGGGTATGACAGATCTGATTGGCTGGCTCTGGGCCAGCTACCCGGGACGCTGAGTGGAGGTCGGTGCTCAAGCTGAGTGTCAGAATGTGTATCACTGTCAAGGGACGGTCCCTGTAAATGGAGGTGGCCTTGGGAGCTGTGCAGTTTTCTTCTAATCTGGGGGGTTTGTGCAGATCCATAGGGCATGGTTTCCTTCTGGACGGCAGGCAGAGTCCTGTTTTATGGCTCCAGACTCCGCAATCTGGAGGCCATGTGGGCCAGGACTCTGGAGACAGAAGTCTGAAAACCAAGGCTAGGGTGAGGGTCAGGTCCCAGGGCATGGCAGGCCCAGTCTGCAGAAGCTGAGGTGAGCTGCACAGGATCTGCAGTTAGGACGCGTGTTAGGCAGTCACTCAGGCTGGAGTTTGGGTCCATGAGGGATGCCGAATGTGAGGGTGGTCTCATGGGGCCATGGATGTTTCTCCCGCTCTGGGGTTTTTGCACAGTTCCAAATGGCAATGTTTCCTTCTGGGGGATAGGAGGAGTCCTGTTTTATAGCTTGGGGGACCCATAATTCAGGGATTTGAGAGCAGGGCTCTAGGTATGGATACCTGAAAACCCAACCAAGTGTTAGGTTTAGGGCCTAGGGGCATGGCAGGCCTGATCTGCTTGCTCTGCGGTGAGCTACCCATGGGGCTGAATTGAATACTGGGCTTAGGTTGAGGGTCACAATACGGATTTGTGTCCAGGGCAGCCTCTAAACGTGGGAGTGGCCTCAAGGGACATGCAGGTTTCTCCTACTCTGAGGTTTTTACAGAGCTTTAACTGTCAAGGTTTCCTTCTAGGGGGCAGGATGAGTTCTGTTTTGTGGCTCAGGCATTCCTACATGGAGGGATTTGAGACCAGGCCTCTAGGGACAGATGTCTGAAAACGCATGCTAGGGTTAGGGTTTGGGCATAGGGCATGGCAGGCATGATCTACAGATGCTGAGGTGAGCTCCCTGGGATGTGAAGTTAGGGAGAGTGTTAGGCGGTCGCTCAGGCTGGAGTTTTTGTTCATGAAGGGCAATGAATGTGGCATTGGTGTAATGGGGCCATGAAGATTTCTCCTGCTCTGGGGGTTTTTCGTAGCTCCAAATAGCAAGGTTTCATTCTGGGGGACAGGAGATGTCCTGTGTTATGGCTCAGGTATCCCCCATGTGGAGGTACTGAAAACAGGGCTCTGGGTATGAATGCCTGAAATCCCAACCTAGGGTTAGGATTAGGGCCTATGGGCATGGCAGGCTTGATCTGCTGGCTCTAGGGTGAGCTACAGAAAGGGTTGATTTGATGGGCTGGGCCCAGGCTGTGTCAGACTGTGCATTAGTGACAGTGGTGGCCTACGAAAGTGGGGTAGAATCGGGGGCAGTGCAGGTTTCTCCTAATCTGGGGGTTTTGTGCAGCTTCATATGGCACGGTTTCCTTCTGAAGGGCAGGCAGAGTCTTGTGGTGTGGCTCAGAGTCCCCAATCTGGAGGGCTTATGGATCAGGACTCTGGGGTGGAAGTCTGAAAACCCACGCATGGGATAGGGTTAGGGCTCAGGGATGGCAGGACCGATCTGCAGATGCTGAGGTGAGCTCCCCAGGATTTGAAGTTAGAGCACGTGTCAGGTGGTTGCTCAGGCTTGAGTTTGTGACCATGAGGTCAACCGCATATGGGGCTGGCCAAATGGGGCCATGGAGATTTCTCCCACTCTGTGGGTTTTACATAGTTCCAAATAGCAAGGTTTCATTCTCGGGGAAAGGGGGAGTCCTGTTTTATGTCTCAGGGTCCTTCAGATGGAGGTATTTGAGAGCTGGGCACTGGGTATGGATGCCTGAAAACCCAACCTAGTGTTAGAATTACAGCCTAGAGGCATGGCAGGCCTATTCTTCTGGCTCTGGGGTGAGCTACCCAAGAGGATGATATGATGGGTGGAGCTCAGGCTGTGTCAGACGGCACGTGAGTGTCCAGGGTGGCTTACAATTGTGGGTTGGGATTGGGGACCATGCAGGTTTCTCCTAAACAGGAGTTTCTGTGCAGTGCCATAGGACATGGTATCCTTCTGCAGAGCAGGCGGATTCCTGTGGTGTTTCTCCAGGGTCCCCAATCTGGAGGGCTTTTGGGCCAGACTCTGGAGACAGAAGTCTGAATACCCAAGCTAGGTTTAGGGTTAGGGCCTAGGGCATGGCAGGCCCGATCTGCAGATGCTGAGAGGAGCTCCCTGGGATGTCAACTTGAGGCGAATGTCAGGTGGTTACTCCAGCTGGAGTTGATGTCCGAGGACCACCGAATATGGGGCTGGCCTTATGGGGCCATGGATATTTCTCCTGCTCTGGGGAGTTTGCACAGCTCCAAATAACAAAATTTTCTTCTGGGGGACAGGAGGAGCCCTGTTTTATGGATCAGGGGTCTCCCATATTGAGGGATTCGAGTGCAGGGCTCGAGGTATGGATGCCGGAAAACCCAACCTCGTGCTGGTTTAGGGCCTAGAAACATGTCAGGCTGGATATGTTGGCTCTCAGGCGAGCTCCTCAAGGGGCTGAGTTGACAACTTAGGCTGAGGGTCACAATGCGGGATTGTGTCAAGGTGGCCTCAGGGTGTGGCCTCAGGGACCATGCAGGTTTCTCCTACTCTGAGGGTTTTGCACAACTCCAAATAGGAAGGTTTCCTTCTTGGGGGGGGGGGGGCAGGAAGAGTTCTGTTTTATGGCTCAGGGGTTCCTCATATGGATGGATTTGAGACCAGGCCTTGGGGACAGATGCCTGAAAACACAAGCTAGGGTAAGGATTAGGGCATAGAGGCATGAAAGGTCTGATCTGCTGGCTCTGGGGCCAGCTACTTGGGTGGCTGACTGGAGGTCGACGCTCAAGCTCTGTGTCAGAAAGTATATCACTGTCCAGGGATGACCTCCATAAATGGGGGTGGTCTTGGGGACCATGCAGGTTTCTCCTAATCTGGGAGTTTTGTGTAGCTCCATAGGGCACAATTTCCTTATGGAGGGCAGGCTGAGTGCTGTGTTGTGGCTCCAGAGTTCCCAGTCTGGAGGGCTTGGGGGCCAGGCATCTTGGGATGGAAGCCTGAAAACCCAAACTAGGGTTAGGGTTAAGGCCTAGGGACATGGCAGGCCTGATCTCCCAGAGCTGAGGAGGGCTCCCCGAAGGGCTGAGTTGAGGGCCGATGTCAGGCGACAGGTCAGAGTCTTGGGGGTTTGGGTCCGTGGGGGCGCAGATGCTGGGATTACCCTCTGGGAGTATGCATGTTTCTCCCACTCTGAGATTTCTGTGCAGCTCCAAATGGCACCATTTCTCCCTAGGTGGGCAGCAGAGTGCCTGTGTGAGTCTCAGGCATCCCCAATCTGGTGGGTTTGGGAGCCTGCACTCTGGGCACGAAAGCCTGTACAACTGACCTAGGGTAAGGGTTAGGGCCTAGGGGCATTACAGGCCCAATCTGCCAGTGCTGAGGCTGGCTCCCCTCAGGGCTGAGTTGAGGGCATTTCTCCAGCACTGTGGCAGAATCCGGCTTTATGGCTGGGGACTGCTGATGGTTGGAGTGGCTTTAGGGGGGAATGCAGGTTTCTCCTGCTCTGAGGGTTTTGCACAGGTCCAGTGGGCATGGTTTCCTCCTGGGTGACAGCCAGAGTCCTGGGGTGTGGCTCAGGTGTCCCCAACCTGGAGGACGTGGGGACCGGTTCTGGAACAGAAGCCAGAAAAGCCAACGTAGGGTTAGGGTTAGGGCCTAGGGGCATGGCAGACCCAATATCCCAGTGCTGAGGCAGTTTCCCTGATGGGCTGAGTCAAGAATGGGGGTCAAGTGGCACTTCAAGCTCTGGGTTTTGTTGTCGTGTGGGCCGTCTGTGGTGAGAGTGGCCTCAGGAATGCATGCGGGTTTCTCGCGTTCTGAAGGTTCTGGGCAGCTCTGAACTGAAGGGTTTCCTCCTGGATGGCAGGCGGAGCCCCAGGTGTGGCCAAGGGGTTCCCCATCTGGAGGGCTTTTTGGCCAGATCTCTGGGCGCAGAAGCCTGAAAACACAAACTAGGGTTCAGGTTAGGGCTTAGGGGTATACAGGCCCGATCTGCTGGCGCTGAGGCAAGAACCCTGGGGGTTGAGTTGATCATAGGGGTCAGGAAGCAGGTCAGGCTGTGAGATTGTGACCAGTGGGGGGCGGGAGGGGTTGAGGTTGAGGGTGTCCTCAGGGAGGCATGCGGGTTTTTCCATTCCTATGGTTCTGCATAGCTTTGAATGGCACAGTTTCCTCCTGGGTGGCAGGAGGACTCGTGGGGTGTGGCCCAGAGGTCCCTAGTCTGGAGGGACAGTGCCAGGGTGACTTTAGACCTGTGGAGGGTTTGTGAGCAGCATTAGGAGTCTGTGGAAGGCCCGGCAGTGCTCATTCACGCCACTGGAGGGCGGGGTGCGCTGTGGTGTGAGAGAGCATAGTAGGGGGCAATGCTGCTTCTCACCACAGGAGGCAGTGGCGAGCTGCCATGAGAAACACACCAGAAGAGGAGTCCATACAGCCTGCTGGCTCTGAGGGGAATGGGGAGGTGCTGGGTGAGAGACCCTGAAACGTGAGGCACTACAGCTTGCTTTTACAGGACGGAGTGGTGAGCTGTATAGTCTCTGTTTCTCCAGGCTCAAAAGTGGTCATAAGAAACCCTGGAGCCAGGCCCCCACTCAGCATTGTGCCCTGTTTCCCCAGGTTTGCTGGTAATCTGCTGTCAGGATGGTTCAGGAGGGTCCTCCCAGTTGGGCTCTGGAGCCGGGGGAAACCAAATCCGACTCGTGGTGCATTTGGAACTCCCGAGGAGTTGAGTGTTTGTTTGGAAGGGTATGTTTGTTTCTCCAAAAAGGACAAGGGCATTGGTCGGTGTTAGAAGGAAGTCAATGACCATCAAGCATGTGTCTCTTCTTCTCCCAGGAATCGGAGCAGGTGTGCAGGCTTTAGGTGGGAGGCACCTGCTTATCCGCACCTGACAACCCTTCTTCACTCTGGCTCCACGAGACCTGAAGTTTGGAAATCAGCGTCTGAGTCAGTCACGCAGCTTGTCCCAGGACGTCAGCGTTCAGAGAAAACAGCAGGCCCATGGGGCACAATGTCACATACATGCCAGGATGGGAGGTAAAACTTCTGTTTCACCCCAAACCTCCTGTGCTTTTCTCTTGTCTCTAGTGGAGCTCACAAATACCAGTTGTAAGCAATCTAGTGTGGATGACAGAGTTCCTGAGTTTCTCTGCAGGGAGCACCTGGCAGGGATCTCATTTTCTCTGTTTATTTCTGGCTTACAAAGGTATTTGGAACATCTCTTTCCTAGGCAATCCCTTGGATTTGAAAGGGAAGATGAGATTGACTTGGTGTGTGTTTTGAACATAGAAAGTATTCCTTCGTCTAACAGTGTTTATTCCACTGGGCCTAGGCTGTGGTGGAATGACCGGCATCTAGAGTGAGGTGGCTGTTTGTGGTCAGATAGAGACTTGGATGATGGCTTCTCCTTTGTCCAAGGTGATGTATCCTAATGGATTCGTCTTTCCATCCAAAGAGTTCCAATGAGGGCAGAGGGAAAATTCAAAATGATTCCAAGGAGCCTTGGACAATTTAAAAGGGATGCTTGTCTTCCTAGGTTCACTCAAATGGCTATATATGGTTGGACATGCTGTATTTTCTCTGCAGTTTCATGGGTGGTGAAGTCAGGAGAGTCTTTGGGAATTTCCCTGGATAAAGGCATTCTGGTGACTTCAAGGGGCTTGGCATCGGGAACCCTGGGGTGAATTTCTGTGACTGCTTGCCTGACGCTTGGTGTGTCAGGTTATCCCACAGGTTTTACAGGAAATTGCTGGCAGGGAATGTTCTGCTTAAAGTGGAACCCTCGGGGGCACCTGGGTGTCTCAGTGGGTTAAGCCACTGCCTTTAGCTCAGGTCATGATCCCAGGGTCCTGGGATTGAGCCCCGCATTGGGCTCTCTGCTCAGCGGGGAGCCTGCTTTGCCCTCTCTCTCTGCCTGCCTCTCTGCCTACTTGTGATCTCTGTCTGTCAAATAAATAAATAAAATCTTAAAAAAAAAAAAAAAAGGAACCCTCCTACACTGTTGGTGGGCATACAGGTTGTTGCAGCCACTCTGAAAAAGAATATGGTGTGTCCTCCAAAAGCTAAGAACTGAACAACACTAGGATCCAGCAATTGCCCTCCTAGGTATTTCCCTAAAGGGCACAAAAACGCACATTCAGTGGGGTACAAGCACAGTGATATTTACAGCAGCTTTATCAACATAGTAAAACAATGGAGGGAGTCCAAATGTCCATTCACAGATGAGTGATTTTATCTATCTATCTATCTATCTATCTATGTGTGTGTATATTCATTCTCCTACATCTCCCTAATGGAATAGGAGCCAGGTTCAAAAAAGATGAAATCTTACCATCTGCAAGGATGTGGATGGATATACAGTGGATTTAGCTAAGTAAAATCAGTAAGAAAAAACCAATAGCCTATAACTTGACTTCTGTGGAATTTCAGAAAGAAAACAGATGAACATAGTGAAGGGAGAAAGGCCAATGAGGAAACAGACTCTAAACCAGAGCACAAACCGAGGGTTGCTAGAGGGCAGGGGTGTGGGGGGAAGGGTTAAATGGGTGACAGCTATTAGGGAGAGTACGTGCTGTGATGAGCTCTGGGTGTTCTATGCAGGTGAGGAAATCACAAAATCCTACCCCTGAAGGAGAGGAACGAACACTGTATGGAAACGAATTGGAATTGAAGTCAATGAAGAAAAGAAGACCATGTTCTACTTCATGAAGACTGAGGTAAAACTGGAATGACTTTTGCTCTCCTGTTCTGTAGCTGATCATTTTGAAACACTCTGTGGCAGGATGCACTAGTTTCCTACTGCATAAGGAGCCCTCAGAAAGCTGCCGTGAAAGATTTAGATCTCAGAGCATGCCCATGTTCCATTGATATGTTACTTTCAGTTTGCCCAGGTATAAAGGTAAGTGGAGAGAAATATGGCAGAAGAGGAAAGGGGGTATTAAGCATTCAGGAGGTAGCCTTCCCATTTCTCATGAATGCCTGGGCCAGTTTAAATTGAGAAGAAGGAGGGGGGATCCCAGAGCTTTGCCACAGACAGGGGAGTTCTAGGTCTGCCTAGAGCTGACAGGGTCACTGAGGAGAGATGAGCTAGTGGCATGGCAGGCCCAAACTGCTGGTGCTGAGGTGAGTTCCCCAAGGAGCTGAGTTGAAAATGGGGGTCAGGTGGTGCATCAGGCTCTGGGTTTGTAGCCGGGGGCCTGTAGAACGTGGGGGAGTCCTCCTGGGGGCATGCAGGTTTCTCTGGCTCTGAGAGTTCTGCACAGCTCCAAACAGACTAGTTTCCTGCTGGGTGGCAGGAAACACTCCTACAGTGTGGTTCCAAGGTTCCCAATCTAGACGGCTTGGGGGACAGGCCCCTGGGGAAGGAAGCCTGAAAACACAACATAAGGTTAGGGTAATGGCGTTGGGGCATGGCAGGCCTGAGACAATGAGGTAGGATATCCTCGGGACTGAGTTGAGGGAATGTGTCTTGCAATGCAGAAGAGTCAGGGTTTCTGGCCAGAGGGATGGCTGATGGTGGGGGTGGCTTTAGAGGGGCATGCTGGTTTCTCCCTCTCTGAGGGAACTGTGGAGCTCTAAATGGCATGGGTTCCCCTGCATGGCGGTCAGGTTTCTGGCTTGTTACAAAGGGGCCCTGTATATGGGGAGTTTGGGGACCAGGCCCCTTGGGATGGAAGCCTGAAATCAGAAACTAGAGTTATGGTAAGGGCCTAGGGGCATGGCATGCTCAATCTGCTGGTGCTGAGGTGGGCTCCCTGGTGGGCTGACTTCAGGGTGGGTATCAGGTGGCATGTCAGACTCCGAGTTTGTGTCCAGGGGTGCCACAGAAGCTGGGGGTGATCCCAGGGTTGCATGCAGGTTTCTCCCACCCTGAGGGTTCTGCACAGCTCCAAATGGCATGGTATCCTCCTGTGTGGTAGACGCAGTCCTGGGGTGTCACTGAGGCATCCTTAATCTATACCAGCATGAGTCTCAGAGGTGCCCAATCTGGTGGGCTTGGGGGACAGGCCTCTGGGCATGAAAGCCTGTACACCCCACCTAGGGTTAGGGTTAGGGCCTAAGGGCATGGCAGACCCGATGTGCCGGTGCTGATGTGGGCTCCCCTAAGGGCCGAGTTGAGGGCATAGATCTGGCGTTGCAGTAGAATCCAGTTTTATGGCCATGGGGGTGACTCATGGTGGGAGTGGCGTTAGGGGGACTTGCAGGTTTCTCCCCATCTGAGGGTTCGGCTCAGCTCCGAACCACAAGGTTTCCTCCTGTGTGGCAGGTGAAGTCCTGTGATGTCATTCAGTAGTCCTTAATCTAGGGGACGTGGGGGGCCAGGCCCCCTGGGATGGAAGACTGAAAACATAAACAGGGGTTATGGTAAGGGCCTAGGGGCATGGTGGCCTGATCTGCTGATGTTGAGGTGGGGTCCCCTCAGGACTGAGTTGAGGGCATGCGTCCAGCAGCTCAGCAGAATCCGGTTTTATGGCCAGGGGGGCCGCAGATGGTGGGAGTGCCTTTAGAGGGGCATGCTTCTCCTTTAGAGGGGCATGCTGAGGGTTCAGCACAACTCCAAATGGCACAGGTTCCTACTGTCTGGCGAGCAGAGTCCTGGGGTGTATGTCAAGGTTCCTTAATCCAGGGGGCTTTGTTCCCTGGAGCCTCAGAATGGAAGCCTGAAAACTCAAACTAGGGTTAGGGCCTAGGGGCATGGCAGGCCCGATCTGCCAGTGCTGAGGCAGGATCCCCTATGGGCTGAGTTGAGGGTATGCATTTGGTGGTGGGATGGAATCCAGCTCTATGGCCAGAGGGGCTGCCGATGGTTGGGGTGGCTTTAGGGTGGCATGCAGGTTTCTCCCCCTCTGAGGGTTCATTGCAGCTCCAAAGCACAAGGTTTCCACTCCTGTGACAGGCTGTGTCCTGTGGTGTTGCTCAGAAGTCCTTAATCCAGGGGGCGTGGGGGCCAGGCCTCTTGAGATGGAAGCCTGAAAATCCAAACTAGGGTTAGGGTTAGGGCCTAGGGACATGACAGGCCCGATCTGCTTGAATTGAGGCAGTCTCCTGAGTAGGCTGAATGGAGGGTGGGAATCAGGCAGGAGTTGGTGTCTGTGTTTGTGTCTGGGGGAGCAAAGAAACTGGTGGTGTCCTAGGGGGTCATGCAGCTTTCTCCTGCTCTGAAGTTCCTGCATAGTTCCAAATGGCACCATTTTGCCCTAGGAGGCCAGCGGAATGCTAGCAGGAGTCTCAGGTGTCCCCAGTCTGATGGGCTTGGAGTACAGAAGGCTGTAGACCTCACCTAGGGATAGGGTTAGGGTCTAGGGTCATGGCAAGCCCAGTCGGCCCATGCTGAGATGGGCTCCCCTCAGGGCTGCGTTGAGGACATGTGTCCAGTAGCTTGGCAGAAGCCGGCTTTATGGCCTGGGGTGCCAACAGTCGTGGGGGTAGCTTTATGGGGGCTTGAAGGTTTCTCCCCCCTGAGGGTTCAGCAGCTCCAAACTGCAAGGTTTCATCCTGCATGGCGGTTGGAGTCCTGCAATGTCACTAAGGGGTCCTTAATCCAGGGGGTTTGGAGGCTAGGCCTCTTGGGATGGAAGCCTGAAAACCCAAACTAGGGTTAGGGTTTTGGGGTACGACAGGCCTGATCTGCCAGTGCTGAGGTGGGCTCCCCGGTGGGCTGAGTTGAGGGCGGGTGATAGGTGGCTTGTGTGAATCTGGGTTTGTGTTCAAGAGGGGCTCAGATGCTGGGGCTTGCCTAGGGGGGCATGAAGTTATCTCCTGCTCTGAGGTCTGAGTAGCTCCAAATGGCACTGTAATATCATAGGCAGCCAGGAGACTGCCAGAGTGTCTCAGTCATCCCCAGTCTGGCGGGTTTGGGGGCTAGGCTTCTCGATATGGAAGCATGGACACCCAACCTAGGGTTAAGGTTAAGGCCTAGGGGCATGGCAGCTCTGATATGCTGGTGTTGAGACTGGCTCCCTCAGGTCTGAGTGGAGGACATGCATCTGGCATTGCAACAGGATCCGGCATTATGTCTGGGGCAATGCCAATGGTGAGAGTGTTTTTACGTGCTCATGCACCTTTCTTTCTGGAGGGTAGGCAGAGTCTTGTGGTGTGGCCTTGGAGTCCCCAGTCTGGAGGGTTAGGGTTAGGTTTAGGGGTTAGGGTTAGTGGTTAGGGGTTAGGGTTAGGGTAAGGGTAAATGTTAGGGTTATGTCTTAGGGACAAGGGTTAGTGTAAGGGTAACGGTTAGTGGTTAGGGTTAGGGGTTAGATGTTAGGGTTAGGGTTAGAAAGTTAGGGTTAGGGTTAGGGTTAGGGTTTAGGGTTAGGGTTATGTCTTAGGGACAAGGTTATGTCTTAGGGACAAGGACAATGGATCTGCCAGCACAGATATCGGCTCACCAAAGGGGTGAGTTGAAGGCAGGACACAGGAGGCTCCTCAGGCCCTGGGTTTTTGGCCTGGAGGGGCAAAAATGGCAGGAAAGGCCTCAGGAGAGCATTCCTGCTTCTAGGGGTCTGAAGGTGTTAGAGAGCACCAAATGAAATGGTCTCCTCCTGGCTGAGAGGCTGTGTCCTGCCATCAGTCTGATGCTCCTATCCATGAGAGGAATTGGGTGTCAGGCCTCTGGGGTCTAGAGCCTAAACACCCAAGCTAGGGTTAGGGTTTGGTCCTGGGAGAATGGAAGGAGTGATGTGCCAGTGCAGACTCATGTTCTCCGGAGGGCTGAATTGAGGGTATTGCTCTCGTGGCCCGTCAGGCCCTGGGATTGTAGTGTGGGGGTCCTCAGAAGGTGTGGGTGACTTTAGGGGGCATGTAGGTTTCTCCGGCCAGGAGGGTTATGCAGAGAGCCATGTGTCCAGTTTCCTCGTGGGTGGCAGCCAGAGTCCTGCATTAGGAATAGGGGGTCCCCAGTCTGGAGGGCTAGGGACTCAGACCTCTGGGGACAGAAGCCAGAACATCCAACCTAGGATTAGGGTTAGGTCATAGGGGCACGGCAGACTTGATCCCGCTGGCGCTATATTGACCCATCCCAATGCCTGAGTTGAGGGTGCGTGTCTGCAGGACTGGGAGACTCCTGGTTCCTGGTCCTTGGGGGCACCAGAAGTGGGGGTGGCCTCAGGGAGGCATGCAGGCTTCTCCCGCTCTGCGGGTTCAGCACATTTCTAAAGGGCAGAGTTTCCTCCTGGGACCAGGTACAATTATGGGGTGAGCCTCAGGGGTCTACCATCTGGGGGTTTTGTGGACGAGGTGTCGGAGGACGGACGCCTGAACACACAACCTGGGCTAGGTTTAGCATTAGTGTTAGGGTTAGGCTTAGGCTTAGGGTTATGTCTTAGGGACAAGGCATGTCGGATCTGCCAGCACAGATACCAGCTCACCTAAGGGCTGAGTTGAGGGTAGGGCTCAGGAGGCCCCTCAGGCCCTGGGTTTTTGGCCTGGAGGGGCAAAGATTGTGGGAATGGCCTCAGGGGAACATGCCTGTTTCTAGGGTTCTGAGGGTGTTAGAGAGCACCAAATGAAACGATGTCCTCCTAGATGAGAGGCTGTGCTGTGGTCAGTCTAATGCTCCCATCCATGGGAGGAATTGGGAGTCAGACTCCTGGAGGGCTTTCTGGCGGGGATCAGATGCGAGGACTCGGGATCCCGGGCCAGGCCACGAGGGGCGGCCCAGCAGACGTTCGGTGCCCAAAACGAGTTCGCGTGAACGTGCGTTTTCTGGCCAATGTGCATGAGCATTCTGCCCAAAGGTATTTGGGGGGCACCTGGGTGGCTCAGTGGGTTAAAGCCTCTGCCTTCGGCTCAGGTCATGATCACAGGGTCCTGGGATCAAGCCCCGAATCTGGCTCAGTGGGGGGCCTGCTTCCTCCTCTCTCTCTGTCTGCCTCTCTGCCTACTTGTGATCTCTGTCTTTCAAATAAATAAATAAAATCTTTTTTAAAAAAGTATTTGGAACATCTCTTTCCTAGGCAATCCCTTGGATTCAAAAGGGAAGATGAGATGGACGTGGTGTGTGTTTGGAACCTAAAATGCATTTCTTCATCTAACAGTGTTTATTCCATTGGTCCTAGGCTGTGGTGGAATGGCTGGCATCTAGAGTGAGGTGGCTGTTTGTGGTCAGATAGAGGTTTGGATGATGGCTTCCCCTTTGTCCAAGGTGATGTATTCTAATGGATTTGTCCTTTTCATCCTAAGAGTTCTGATGAGGGCAGAGGGAAAATTTAAAAGGATTCCAAGGAGCCTTGGATGATTGAAAAGGGAAGCTTGACTTTCTAGTTTCACTCAATGGACCATCTAGAGAGTTGGACATGGCATCCTTTCTCTGCAGTTTCATGGGTGGTGAAGTCAGAAGGAGAGTCTTTGGGAATTCCCCTGGATAGAGGCATTCTGGTGGCTTCAAGGGGCTTGGTGTCAGGAACCCTGGGGTGAATTTCTGGGGCTGCTTGACGAATGCTGGGTGAGTCATGTTACCCCCCAGGTTTTCTCTTTCCTCTGTTAGGGCTGATTTAATGTTAAAACCTGTTTAATTATTAGGGCCTGCTTAGCCAGAGCGACTCCATATTGCCTAGGTAGCCATATTGTTGGTTACATCCATGGACTTCATTCTGGGAATAAACACCCCAATAGTTCCTGGTATCAGATCCGGGTATCGATTCTGGGAGTAAACGCCCTAACAATAGAAACTACCTACCGTGAGGTCTGCTGTTATGCTCTATAAAACCAGCCTGTGAGATCAGGATGGGGTCGCTCTCTTCGGAGGTGGCCCTGGCCGGTCAAGTCCTGAGTTCTAATGCTTGGTATAGCATAAAGCTTTGCATAACTTTCACTTTGTCTCAGTCTTGTTCCTTTGATAACGGACCCCAACATCCTCCTTAGGAAATTGCTGGCAGGGAATGTTCTGCTTCCAGCGGAACCCTGCTGCACTGTCGGTGGGCATGTGGGTTATTGCAGCCACTCTGGAAAAGAGCATGGTGGTTCCTCCAAATCTAAGAACTGAACAACCCTAGGATCCAGCAGTTACCTTCCAAGGTATTTCCCTAAAGGGCACAAAAATGCACATTCAGTGGGGTACAAGCACCATGATATGGACACCATGATATGGATATACATATATACATATATACATTTATATACACATATATACATTTATATACACATACATATATACATTTATATACACA
>JAHRIG010007849.1:14699-112773 GCA_020311275.1 Eira barbara | reverse complement strand
TCATACACACCTGCACCTCACAGGTACACGAGGTCCCTCCGCTCACATACCTACACCACGTGGCACACGTGGTCCCTCCGCTCGTACACACCTACACCTCATAGGCACACGAGGACCCTCTGCTCACACGCCTACACTGCGTGGCACACTGGGTCCTTCTGCTCACACCCACGTGCACCGCATGGGCACATGTGGTCCCATCATACTCACGAGGTGCTGGTCCCTGAGCCACCTCTGTGGGAAGCAGTACTAAGGGAAGGGAGCCAGACCCCTAGCTTATATGTGGTGTAGACGCGGGGGCAGGCCCGGAGGAGGGGAGCGGCGTGTGGTGTAGATGCAGAGCGTACCTGTAAGAAGGGGATAAAGTCCTCCTGTACCAGGTAGTTCGCGCCGGGATTCATGAGCAGGTGGACAAACTTGGCTGCGTCGTCGTGACAGTTCTGCAGGACCCTGCAAGGATGGACGACGTCCCAACGGCGCCCACGCACCAGACCCGCGAGGCTGCTCCCAACACGGGTGATGGGGCGGGCACAGGCCCATGACCGAGCGTGATCACGCGCTGGCCCAGGAGGAGACAGGACACTGTGCCACGTGCCCTGGGGCTTATCTCCATCCTATCGCCTTCCCGGCCACAGCAGCGTGAGCCCGTGGTGCGGCAGCTGCCCCGGGACAGGCAGGGCTGGGGACACGCCTCCCCTCCCGCCACCCGCCCCAGCGCGCAGGCCCGAGACTCACTTTCTCCACATGGCGACGAACTTGTGGACCGAGACGGCGCCCGTGCGCTCGCCCCCGGCACTGCAGAACAGCGGCCCCTTCCAGTAGAGCGGGCAGCCACAGGCCTGCAACAGAGGGGCACAGCGGGCCGGCCGTCAGTGCCTCCCGGACCCCCACGGCCGCTGCCACAGCCGCACGCTCCCGCGGGGATTTCGCGGTGACTCTCCCCGCAGACGGCCGGACCTCCGAACCCAGCAGCCCCGCACAGATGAGCTCAGTGTTCTCTCCGAACGCAAGATGCGCGCTCCTTCCCGCGCACCAGGGAGAGCAAGAAGTCCTTGTGCGCTGTCCCCTCAGGTGACGGGAACACAGCTCGGGGACGGGAACAGCCCATGCCCTGCCCGGCACCCAGTCCAGCAGGCGGGCAGCGGGTCCCCGGAGTGTGTGACTCCAGCAGCAGCTCACGATCACCGCGGGGAGGGAACCGACGGCATAAATGAGGAAGGGCGCGTGACGAGACACGGAAAATCCCGGCCGTCGGAACGTCCGCACGCGGGCACAGAGCGGGGCATCAGCACGTGTGCCGAGCCCCTACCTCCACAGCGCAGGACAGAAAGAACGCCGGCACACGCACACGTGAACGTAAAAGAAACCAAATGCTCATACAGGAAATCAGCGAACTCAGAAGTCGGTTCTTTAAAGATCGAGAAAAACCCAGCAGCAGTCCGCAGCACTGGCCAAGAGCAGGAGACGGAGAACACGAGATACCAACGAGAGCCGTCCCCGCAGCCCCCACACACGTGAGGGATGCAGGAAGGAGACGCTCCACTCCTTCATGCCCACAGGTGCCGCAGCACTGGGACCGGCACACGCCACCCGATCGAGGCTTAACCGCACCCAAAGGGACACAACCGAAAACCCACACAGAACCGAACGTCTGCGGGAAACTGAATCTGGAAAGCTTTCCCAGGCACGGTGCAGACCCCAGCGGCTCCCTAGCAAATCCGTTCAGACAGTTAGGGAGGAAATCGTACCGGCTACATACGAGCTCTTCCAGGAGCTAAACAAGGAACTTCTCTTATTTCTTGTCGTGAGGCTAAGAGCAGATACTGAAATCCGCCAAGGATGCGAGGAGACCATGGGCCGGTCGTCCCTCATCAACACGGATGCAGAAATCCCATACGACACACAGGGCGGCACGCTGAATCCAGCCATCAAAGAAATAGTAACTAAGAAACAACAGACCAGGAAACTGAGAACAGAGGGAAACGTCTTATTATTCAAAAAAGATTTTTTTTTTAATTTTTACAAATAATCTCTGCACCTAAGATGGGACTCAAACGCACAGCCCTGAAGCAAACGCGGGAGCAAACAGGTCCCACGGGGGAGCTCAGCACTGCTCGCTCCAACCCTGAAGAGGGCAGAACACGGACACACCGTCAGACCAGCTGCGAGCGGGCTCGGTCTTCACGCGGACAGGACCCTCACCCCGAGGCCTTCCTGGCCATCACTCACGTCCAAGCACACTTTCCGGGACAGACGTGGAGTACCTCTCTGCCGACAGCAGAAATCACCAGAAATCAGTAAGAAAAAGACGTCCACAGAAGCTGCAAGTTTCAGAACAGGAAACAAAATTCTAAACACCCCAGCAGGCAAAGGAGAAATGACAAATCAAGTCGCGAGCCCGTTGATGCTGAACGCACATGAAAACGCACGTCCCGTTAGTGCGCGGGAAGGTTGCGGATTACAGGCCACGTCAGCAGAAGACCCAGGTGGGCCAGAACGGCCTCGCTCAGGAGCTGGACAGAGCACGATGATCCCGAGGGAGGTCAAAGGCAGGGAGTCGTCCAGAGAAAGCCGGAAGCCAACATCACAGAACGTCGCCAGGAACACCATCGCGGACCCAAGAAGCCGGTCCTTGGAAGAGATCAGAGAAATGGAGCACTTCCTGGTCGAGACGGCGAAGAGCCAGAGAGAAGACGCACATGGAGGCCTGAGGGACCCGAGCGGCCTCACTAGAGCTCCGGAGAGCGGGACTCGTATGCCCCATGTCTCCCCGACAAGCTCACCACCTCGGGGGCCTGGACGGACACGTGAGAGACACACGCCGTCACGGCACCTGTGAGGAACTGGGAGCAGACTCTGCCCATTAAATGACACACCGAATCGGGGACGGCGTGTGCTATGCTGAGTGCTGTGAAGTGTGTAAACCTGGCGATTGACAGACCTGCACCCCTGGGGCTAATAATACGTTATATGTTTATAAAATTTTTTTTTAAAAAATGACACACCGAGAAGGGAAATTACAGTTAGGAACAGAACATGTCCTTCCCAGAAATACACAAACCCAACCGCAGATGGCTTCCCTGGGAAATTCTACAGAATAGCTAAGTAAAAGTCAAACCTAATTCCAAAGAGAACGCTCCGGAACACAGCCTGGGGAGGGGCGCTTCCCGAGCCGTTCTGAGAGGCCGCGTGGACAGCCAGGGAGACGAGAAATCTAAGAAGACACGATGGCGAAACCAGGTCTTTCATGAGTGGCGATGCAAACCCCCAACCAGACCTCGGTGGTCATACTCCGGAAGCACGCGACGGAGGGAACGTGACACTTGTGACGGAACGGGCACCGCGTTTGTGCTCGTCGAACATGAAAGAGCCATCGGCACACGGGAGAGGGCCAGGACCTCCGTCCGTGCTGGGGGGCATCTGCAGAACGCCAGCGCCAGCACCCTGCTTCGCGGATGGAGATGCACAGCCCAGGCCAGGCATGGCAGGAGGACGTGCCCACCATCTCTGTGCACAGATCTGACCGAGCACTCGTAGCTACAGCATCTGAAATGCTGCGTGACCCGACAGGACGTCAATGACCCCGTTTGTAAGATGCTCGACTGAGTGAGCGGGCATGTCGTCCAAGACGCATGGTCACAAGGGAACGCGAGACAAGATGCTCGTGACCGTCCGTGATGAGGACAGTGGGAAACGGGTACAATGGGGAGGTCGGCCTGTGCTCCCACCAGAGGGTGCCGAGCTCTGAGGTGCAGGTCCCCAATGATCCTGTGGAGGCTGCGGTGTGTGCAGGTGCGCCCTTGGGGCTCTATTACGGCCCAGGGTCGAGCTGGGTGAATGGGACCAGGGCCCTGAAATAAGGGACCCGGGAGTCCCAGCCCTGGCCTCCGAGTGAGGACACCACGCACAGACACCATCCATGAATAGGGAGGAAGTGTGACCCACGCGCCCTGACTGCAGACATCTGGCCTGCAGAAGCGTCAGAAAGACCGTCCGTTGTTGTGGCGTCTGTGCGACAGATGCACCGCAGCCTGAACAGAGACACATGGCTGGTGGGAAACAGCATCGGAGCCGTGGGGCCTGAGGCCCGTGTGTGCAGCTGGCAGGAACGCGAAACGCTGCGGTGCTGTGGAAGCCACGTGTACAGGTTCTCCGAGAACCACAGAACTATCACGTAACCCGGTAAATCCACTCTCGGGTCAGCAAGTGCACGCACACACACACGAGCACGTACACACGTGCACAGATGCACCTGGAAAACCACCGCACACAGGGACCGTCACAGATCCTGACACAGGCACGTTCACAGTGGTGTTCGTCTAGGTCACTGACAGCAGACACCACCTGGCGCCCATCCACAGGTGAACAGGCAGACACAACGTGGTCCATCCACACAGATGGATATTACTTGACCGTGAAGACGAGCAGAGTGCTGAGACCTGCTGCCTCCACGACGGACCCCAAAAAATCCAGAACAGAGCATTCCAGGCACACAGGAAGTGGACAGTGTGCCAAGACCTGGGGGAGGCAATCAGGTCTCTTGAGGTGATGAGAACGTTCTGGAACTGGACCCTGGTAATACCTGTGAAACACTGTATGTGTCTTAAGTGTGTCTGAATTCTACTTTCATGGGGGTAACATGCTGACGGCATGTTACGTATGTTTTGCCACAATCAAGAAGTATCCACTGTCTGATTCTGTTCACGTGTAATTCCAAGAACTCGCCTCACCCACAGTGACCGAGGTCCTGCGGCAGCCTGCAGACAAGTGGGGTGGCCTGCAAAAGGGCAGAGTCTGGGCAGGTCGGAAATGTGTGTGGTCTGGACTCTGCGCATAGTTTCCGGGGAACACATACGTCACAGCTCCTCAGGTCACACACGGGAACCATGGCTGTGTGTCGCAGACCTGTGACACCCCAAGGAAGCTCCAGAATGGGAAGAAAGATGGACCGTGAGAAACACACACGGGAAAAGCTGCTCAACAAAGTCATGAGAGAAATGAAGCCGTGATGACTTACATGCACACATGTGGGAGGACGGCTGAACCTGCAACGTGTGGAAACCGAGCGCTGGTGAGGTCACGTGAAAACTGGCGCCCTCCGGCACCACGGGCCGGAGACGTAGAGGGACAGCCACTCCGGAGAGCAGTTCCACAGTCTCTTACAAAATCAGTCGCCAACAGTTCTAGTCTCAGCGTTTGCTCTCTGAGACAGGCAGACGTGTGCATGAGTCTGGCATGCGTGCACACACAATGGCAGCTCTACTTACAAAACACAACAGATACAACAAAGCGCTCTCCCCCTGGGAAACAAGTAAGTCACGGAACGTGCACACAAGGGCCACCGTCTGGTACTCAGTGACTCCGCCGGGAAGCAACAGCACAATTATTCAGTGCAAAAGACACCAGAAACCGAAGACGGTGCACTGCACAGTTCCCGTCACGTGACGTTCCCGCAGAGGCAAAACCGCAGCACCAGACCACATCTGTATGTGACACGGCCAGGAAGGCAGGGATGGGACCGGCTGCAAGGACCGTCTCGCAGCTGCGACAGGGCTCCCTGCCCTGATGAGGTGGCTCATGGGGACGCATGTGCCAGAATTTACCACGTTGTACTCGTAACACTGGGAATCTTGCTGTGCGTGAACTCTACGTCCATAACCAGACCAAGAAGGGGTGGTCATTCTGAAAGCTAGAAGGGGATGACAGAACGGAAAAAACTACAAGAGAGTAACAAACATGAGGGCAGGAATCACGAGATGAGGAAATAAAGCCGTAACCCACGGAGCTGACGGAAGCTCATCCAAGAAACAACAGAAATCCATCTCTGCCATGAGCAGACAAGAAAGGAAGCAGAAGTAAATAACCTCACAAACAAAGGTCGCACACCCAGATCTGGTACAGGTTTTAAAAACGATACAAGAAGAGAAAAATGTTCAAGTAATAAATGTGTAAGTTATGCAAACAGCCGTTTTAGAACATGAATTGATGAAAATTTACTAAAGAAATTAAAATCCCAAATAGAGCCAACATCGAGGGATGTAAACGCCGGAAGGAGGAAAACTTTCTGCACAGAGAACCATGCACCGCGTCCTGGGGGAGAACCGCTACGCACACAAGAACCATGCAAACGTCTCACCGAAATTCCACCAATAATGTGTCAGCAAATCGACAGAAATGGAAACGAGACAGGGCCCAGGACGCCATTTCTCGAGCATCTGACCGCCAGACTGCAGGCACGAGACCACGTTCGCTGCTCGGGCTGATGACGAGTCAGTCCCGCCATCATCCATACGCTGACCCCAAGTTTTGAGACGGCACGACCCTTACGGAGGGGAACCTGGGAACACAAGACAGTATCACATGTGCATGTGTCCTATCACTCACTAACCCTCCTTACACAACAGTCCCAAGACACAGGGACGGGTTGTGAAATGATGCGCACATCTGATGTTTGCTGCACTGTCCCCATGAGGGTCCCGCGGACCCTCCCTGTGTCCCCACGAGGAACCGGTGGCCCTTCCCTATTTCGGCATATCCCCATGATGGACCAATGGCTCCTCCCTGCGTCCATGTGTCCCCCCGATGGACCAACGGCCCCTCCCTGTGTCCATGCATCCCCAAGAGGGGCTCACAGCCCCTCTCTGCAACCCTCCACAGGTCCCCACGTCGGGCCCGCGGCCCCTCTGTGGGGGAGGGTGAACACAGACTATGGCCCGCCCCACAGCTGAGTGCTACGCATCTGCAGGAAGAAAGGGGCACTAACCACAAAGCCCTGGCTGTGCAAAGTACAGGGAATCCTGCCAGTCCCTGCGCTAACACGTTCCTGTTTTAATTCCAGCAGCACAGACACGTGAGGGAACTACCGGGGTCACTGTAGCTCCTTGAATCCGTCTGCTATGAACAGGAAGCATAAAAAAGCCCATCGGTTCTTTGAAAGTCTGAGAAGGACCCGGCACCGTGCGTGTTATCTGGGTCAGGCAGACAGCACGATGTGTGGCTGTGTGTGCCCAGCTCCCACCAGTCACGCAACCGTAAGAAAGTAAGTTGGCTTTGCAAGTGCTCTCCGGGCTGCATAATGTGTCGGGTCACCCTGGGTCTCCTGGACGCTTCGGTGAAAATGTGAAAATGTGCTTCTTACCACCAAAACCAGCTTCTTCCCCAGCCAATGGGCCAAGCGATTTCAGCTCTGGTAAAGCCCACCGTCTCGGACGGACGTTCACACAGGTAACAGATGCTGCAGCCGGAGATCGGGCAGTTTTGCTGGCCGAGTTCTGGAAGAAATACGACAGGGCGCGTTCGGGACCCGTCGGAACATGAACGGACCGCAGAGGGACGCCGACCGCGGGAACCCTGCTGTTGGCGCAGGGCAAGAAGCTGTGCGTGTGGAGCCAGAGGAACTCAGCGAGAGCCAATGATTGACACAGACGAGGCTGTGAGGGAAACTCAGACGCTGCCCAGAGGACGTGATGCCAGAAACAAGCTTCACGGAAGGGAACTCTCCGAGACATTTCACAACATTGAAAGCACAAAGGGTACAAGGTTGGAAGTGAGCCAGACTCAGGAGTAGGACAAGAGCCAGGCACAGAAGAGGGGCTCATACACCAGGCGACACAGGGACGAGCCCCACTCAAGCATCATTTGCTAATGTTTTACAAAGAAGTACAACACCAGCTGTTAGGATTTCTAACATTTTAAATTACGGTGCAATAAAAATTGGTCTATTTTTTCCATTTCCCCATGCTTTTATAAGAAACACTAGGAAAGTTTCTACTGTCTTGACAAACATGTTTTAAAAGTTCCAGAACACTTGTGACCTCCCCCCGGATAACACAGACCTGCATGGCTTCGGCTTGCATGGTCAGTAGTATTTACAGTCCATGCTATGGTACAAAGCAAGGACCACCTGGGCAGACATGGCATGAGCGCCACGATACCATGTTTGCTGAGAAAATACCCACGTGTAGGATGGCGTGCTACTTTCTACCTCAGCAGAGCATAAAATTAATTATGTATGTACATTTCCATATTATGTATGCATTTTGTAACAGATGTATATGTCCATATGTTTGCTCGTACTGAAAAACTAAACAGTAAAACAGTAAACCAAAACTGTGACCACCATTCCTTCTGGCCAGAGGAAAAGAACACGGGGAAACAGGCACAGAATGTGTACTTCTCTGAATATATCTGATTTTTGGGTTTGGCCTTGGAACCATGCATGTTTTTACACACTTATAAAACAACACTTAAAAAAAAAGCTTATGAGCCCAATTCATTTGCAAATGACATATCAGATAAAGGGCTAGTATCCAAAATCTATAAAGAGCTTATCAAACTCAATACCCAAAGAACAAATAATCCAGTCAAGAAATGGGCAGAGGACATGAACAGACATTTCTGCAAAGAAGACATCCAGATGGCCAACAGACACATGAAAAAGTGCTCCACATCACTCAGCATCAGGGAAATACAAATCAAAATCACAATGAGATACCACCTCACACCAGACAAAATGGCTAAAATTAACAAGTCAAGAAATGACAGATGCTGGCGAGGATGCGGAGAGAGGGGAACCCTCCTACACTGCTGGTGGGAATGCAAGCTGGTGCAACCACTCTGGAAAACAGTGTGGAGGTTCCTCAAAAAACTGAAAATAGAGCTACCCTATGACCCAGCGATTGCACTGCTGGGTATATATCCTAAAGGTACAAACGTGGTGCTCCGAAGGGGCACGTGCACCCGAATGTTTATAGCAGCAATGTCCACAATAGCCAAACTGTGGAAAGACCCTAGATGCGCATCAACAGATGAATGGATAAAGAAGATGTGGTATATATACACAATGGAATGCTAGCAGCCATCAAAAGACATGAAACCTTGCCATTTGCGACAACGTGGATGGAACTAGAGGGTATCATGCTTAGCGAAATAAGTCAATCAAAGAAAGACAACTATCATATGATCTCTTTGATATGAGGAAGTGGAGATGCAATGTGGGGGGGTTGGGGGCGGTAGGAAAAGAAAAAAATGAAAATATGGGATTGGGAGGGAGACAAACCATAAAGACTCAATCTCAAAGAACAGACTGAGGGCTGCTGGGGGGAGGGGGGATGGGAGAGGGTGGTGGGGATATGGACATTGGGGAGGGTATGTGCTACGATGAGTGCTGTGAAATGTGTAAACCTGGCAATTCACAGACCTGTACCCCTGGGGATAAAAATACATTATATGTATATTAAAATAAATTTAAAAAATTTAAAAAATTAAAAAAAGATGTAGAGACAGCTGGTGTATTCTGGATTTTTCCATTTTTTTGAGGGAGGCATGGATGGCTATATTTTTCCCCCTTAGGACTGCCTTTGCTGTATCCCATAGGTTTTGGAGTGAAGTGTCTTCATTCTCATTGGTTTCCATGAATCGTTTAAGTTCTTCTTTGATCTCCTGGTTGATCCAAGCATTCTTAGCAAGGTGGTCTTCAGCTTCCAGGTGTTTGTATTCCTTCCAAACTTCTCCTTGTGGTTGAGCTCCAGTTTCAAAGCATTGTGATCTGAGAATATGCAGGGAATAATCTCAATCTTTTGGTATCGGTTGAGACCTGATTCATGACCCAGTATGTGGTATATTCTGGATCTATGCGCACTTGAGAAGAATGAGTATTCTGTTGTTTTAGGGTGGAATGTTCTGTATATGTCTATGAGGTGCATCTGGTCCAATGTGTCATTCAATGCTCTTGTTTCTTTATTGATTTTCTGCTTGGAGGATCTGTCTATTACTGAGACAAGCATGTTAAAATCTCCTACTATTAATGTATTCATATCGATATGACTCTTTATCTTGATTAATAGTTTTCTTATGTAATTGGCTGCTCCCATATTTGGGGCATAGATATTTACAATTGTTAGATCTTCTTGGTGGATAGTCCCTTTAAGAATGATGTAGTGTCCTTCTGTATCTCTGACTACAGTGTTTAGTTTAAAGTCTAATTTATCTGCTATAGAATCACTACCCTGGCCTTCTTTTGAGCCCCATTGGCATGAAAGATGCTTCTCCATCCCTTCGCTTTCAGTCTGGATGTACCCTTAGGTTTGAAATGGGTCCCTTGTAGACAACATATGCCAATATGGCAATAAAAAAGTATCTATCAATAATCACTCTCAACGTGAATGGCCTAAAGACGCCCATAAAATGACACAGGGTTGCTGATTAGATGAAATGACAGGACCCATACATATGTTATCTACAAGAGACCCATTTTGAACCTAAGGCCTACCACAGTTGGTGGAGACTTGCTATGTTTGTCCCAAGCTGTTCCAGTCCTTATAAGGCACCTCTTGTCCTCCTCACCTCAGCAACTCTCTAGTTATCCTCCCCCTGCAACTCCCCCTTCTTATGTTCTTTTCTCTCTAATAAATATAATCCTAAAAAAATAAATAAAAGATTGAGCATGAAGGTATATATGTAGGCCTTAAAAACCCAAATGGAAAAGCCTCCTATGCGTATTTGTCATCTTTCCCCTAGTGCTGATGGTGTCAGAGGTGCAAGACAAACCATGCAGTGAGAAGGCCCATGGTAGATGGACTCTTGGTTCCTGAAAGAGCACATGAAGGAGATTTGTCTCCAAATTGAAGATTCACTCAGCACTCTCATGTGGGGAATTTATGGTGATATGCTACCAAAGTTTGGGGAGTTATTTGGTAATTCAGCGTAACATAATATACCTATGACATGTTGAAATGAACAAGTAAACTTCAATTGTTAACAGCCTACAACCTATAAAATATGACCAAAGAAGCACCCGGTTTCCTCAGCCAGTAGGGCATGTGGTACTTGATTTCAGGGTCATACATTTGAGCCCAACATGGAACAAAGAGATTCCTTGGGGTGCGGGGAAGGTCTTACACATGAATAGAATCAAATTGGCTTCAGCAATAGAGTTGGTCAATGGTGGACTGGATCCTCTAGCCTGTTCATTCAGCCACTGGGCCCTGAGCACTCATTCGGTGCCAGTGTTTATCAGGCAACCAGTTTCTCTCTCTAGGAGCTTAGGGTCACTGATGAACATATGTGTACACGCATGAGAGAGTATACATGTGCGCGCGCGCACACACACACACACACACACACATCAGTAGGAACTGTAGAGTGAGATCTGACCAATAGCGGACCCAGAGAAGATAAGAGGAAGAAAATATGGTTGGAGCCATTTCTTACGTGTGACACCTTTCCTCCATTATCACAGATATTATCTGACAAATGCCTATGAACATCTGGAGGAAGTACATGCTAGAATCATCTGTATTGTACAGACAAGATTCAGACTACCGCTGACAGGGATAATGTCTTATCCAGGGACAAAAACAGGTAAGGTTGGAAAGCCATTCCTGGAGACATGTGTGTTTACAAGCTGGGGCCCTGGCTGCACCCAGACCTTCCTTAGGGGCCTGTGGAGAGGGGTGTGTTGGTTTCACTGTGTACAGATGTGCTCTACATGCAGAATGGGGATGAGGAGATGGCAACCCTGAGCACTGTTTGTTTGGTGTCAATCCAGGAGTGGACTTGGGTAGGTGACCTGAGGCAGTGAAGTTACTTCCTTGACTGCAGACTCCAACAGAATTTGGAATCCCCGCAAACAGGCTTCCACATTCTAGTGTAGTCTAGCACCACGGTTACTTGGCTAGAGACGTCCAATATTGAAAGATGTCCTCCTGCTGTTTACCTACATCCCAGGACTCTGGCTCCCAGAAAACCCAGCGGAATGACTTTTTCACATGCTGTAGATATTGGCTCAAACCTCATGGGCAAAGCCTCAGGGCATTTGGCAGGAGGTTCGATAAGGTAATACAGAATAGCTTATGCCAGGCCAAGCCACACCTCTGAGCCATCTCAGGGCAGCCTTGTCCTCTCCTTTGGAATTTCTGGCAAAGAGGGATATGTGGAGTTCCTGCCACTGGGATGGAGGGGGTTGCAAGATAGTGGATACCCTGGTGATCCCTTTATGTTCACACCATTGTCATGGTGGGCAGGGTGGAAAGGATTCCTGAGGTGCCTCTTACCTCTGTCAGAGCTCATCCAAGGCCCTGAAGCTGTGTCACATTTCTCTCCTTGTTGGAACTGTGTTCATACCGGGGTGTGGTGTGTCTGGGATGGAGTGCCCTGGGTATGAGGACCAGCAAAGGCAGCCAGATAGGGCTCCGAGGCCTCCTTTCTGATTGCTGGGCACTGCCTTTACAGAGCTCCACACAGGAGATCGGGCAGGAGCTGAATGTTGAGATCCTCTGCTCACCTCCTTGATGGACAAAAGGTGCCCCCAAATGCCAACAGAGTCCAGCGGTGGCTTAGGGTGAGTACAGGTGCTGGGGACATCCATCCCCCAGGGTCCCAGTAGAGCAGAAAGGGACCCATGTCCCAGAAGCCAGCCTACTACTGCCATGGGCTTCATCCTACAGTCCTGAACCCACATGAATCTGCATCACCATCTCCTTTTCAAACTTGCCCTCATTTCCCTGCCCCTACCTGGGGCAGATGTAGAGTCATTGTCCACATATTTGTAATAATATCAGAAAAGAGACTTTAACTATGTCTCATGCCATTCATCTAGACTCCTTGTGCTCCCAGGTGTCCCCACTGATCTCACAGTCCTCCCCAAGTTCTGCAAGTCTTATACATGATCATGGTGAGTTGGGAGACTTTTACCCAAGGGACGTGTTGCCAATGGTACTATGTCTCTTGCTCTGCCTTTGGTTTTGAGGAAACACATCCCTGGGGCCCCTCCAGGGTCAGGATCAGGAGCTTCATTCTGCTGCACAACATTCCAGAAGGCCAGTCATTTGTCACAGCCACTGAGCCCTTCAATGATGCAGGACTTTGATGTGATTCTCTTTTGTTGCTAAATCATAGGGCTACACTAAACATCCTACATGCCATAACATCCTGAGCTGTCTCACTTAAGAAAATGTCTCTGTGTTCTCATCTCAAGAATGCAATCTGTTATCAGAAACCACAGGATCGATGCCGTTCATATAGGGGGGTGCTATCAATGCTCAGTTCCCAATCTGACCTGAGATACTATCAAGGTCAGACTTCACCGACTTCAATTATTTGTATGTCTACCAAGAATGGTTTTTCTTTTTCCTTATAGATTTGTTAATTGATTGGTTGATTGACTTATTTGAGAGAGGCAGCGAGAGAGTGGGGAGAAGCAGAGGGGGAGACAGTATCCTCAATCCAACTCTGCCCTGAGTACGCAGGCCTACAAGGAGCTCCATCTCAATAAATTGAGATGATGACTTGAGCCAAAACCATGACTCCTAGGATTAAGCCAAGGAACCACCCAGTCACGTGATTGTTATATATATATTTGACACAGAGAGAGGGATCACAAGTAGGCAGGGCAGCACACAGAGAGAGCGAGGGGGAGCAGGCTCCCTGCTGAGCAGAGATCCCAATGTGGGGCTTGATCCCAGGACTCTGGGATCATGACCTGAGCTGAAGGCAGGGGCTTAACCCACTGAGCCACCCAGGAGCCCACGCCTGATTGTTTTTTGACTTTGGGATCTCTTGCCCCACCTCTTGCCATGAGCCACTGGAATCCTGGGGTTTCGATCTGTCCTGCAACCCCTAACCCTCCTGGTAGCTACAGAACTTACTTATGGTTCCTCTGTTTCACATCAGGCGAAATATGGATCACCGATGAAGAGGAGTGAGACCTGTATGCTATGGACAAATGGGGCCAACCTGCTAAAGAAGCAAATAACAACATCTGGTGCCTAATTTCCTAGGAAGAGACCTCAGCTATGCCTACATGTTCCTGGGCACATATCGAGCCTTTGCCACCGCCCAGGAAGTGTTGGACTTCAAGGTGAGCACCCTAGCCCTAATGGCCCAGTTGGATTTGTCCACCACTTGCTGTGAGTCTTGGAAATGTCCCCAAACTTCCTGAGCCTCAGTTTGCTCCTCTGACTGGCCCAGAGTTACGTTAGGGACTCATGGAGTCTTGAAAGGAAAGTGCACCTGGGTGCCTGGGCCTGTGCAAAGGTCTGCTAGAAAGCCTGTGGTTGTACTCATTTATTATTGTCCTGCTTGCCATGATGAAGCCTCTGCCTCATTCCTCACTATCACTATGATCTTGAGTTGGGCTGTTTTGCCATTTCAAAGAGAGGTCCGAGACTTCATTTGCTGTGTGTGTCTGGGTGAAAGCAGAGCAAGGATCTAGAGCAGGGGTGCAGAGGTGTTCCCAGGCCCACTCAGATACCTGTGATGGGCTGGTTGGGGCCCTTTCGTTCATCAAGTATTCAAGAAGCCCCACTAGGTTCAGGTGCTTCTCTAGGACTTGACTGTGATCCCTGCGCAGAGCAGACAGCAGCCCTGGTCTCCAGAGTAGTCAGGAGTTGGACAGCGATATTGGACACAATGAGAGGTAGCATCCACAGGACATTTCATGTGATGCCCCCAGGCCTCCTCTAGATATGAGTGTATTTCCTCCAGCTGTGAGGAAGCTGGCATAGCCCAGGAGCAGTGAAACATGAGTGAGCTTTGGCTGATGCAGGAGAGCCTTCCCTCTCCACCAGAGCAGCAAGGGGACTGTGAGTTGGAGGGACTCTTGGATCCTCCATAAGGGTGAAGGTCTGAGAGTTTCTTCTGGAGAAAGGAAGTGGTGCGGGGGAGCTGTGGGTGTGGGTATGTGGGAGAGCAGAGGGGAAGGTAGGAGAGCTTTAGCCCCTAAGAGAGTCATTCCCCATCACTGTGCCCTCCTACCCATGTCTCTGTCCCAATCATGGGACCTAGAAGAGAGTTTGTGGAAACCAGCACACTCAGCAATATGTTAAACCTGGCCACTGGGTGCTCAGAGGGTGCTCAGGAGACCCAGCGAGAGGATAGGGACCAGATATTCAAAACCCTGTGGGAGATTAGTGTCAGTGGAAGGAGACCCACTCATGGCACCTAGTGAATAAGGAAGCACATGGGCATAGGAGGTAGCTTTTGAAGTATAGGGAGGGTCCTGGGAAGGCCTAGATAGAGATGGAATCCCTTTGCTCCCTCCTTCTTTGGACCTTCGGAGAGCAGTGGCGTGTGCAATCAGGGTAATTAAGAGACCAGACACCACCTCTCCCTGGGGACATGCAGTTGAATTCAAGTGGCAAGTGCACAAGGAGACAGACTGAGGAGTGTGTCCAGATCTCTCATGAATGACAGAAATGGTCCCACCATTCATCAAGATCTCCCACTCACTGAGGCTCTTGCCAGCCTGTTGTCTGTAAACAGGCCTGTCTGAGCAGGATTGCCAGATCACATGTGGACAAGGAATAGGACTGGTCTCTGATGGAAGCTGGATGCCCAATGGCCCATGTTCCCACAGGGTTCCCTGGGATATTCATTTGGGAGGGTGCCCTGGTCTCTGATTCCTCTTCCTGTCTATCTCCGGGGCCATCTCCTCCATCTTGAACTCCTGGCTAGAAAAATTTTTATAGCCCCCAGAATTTCCCAGCCTGAATATGCTGCCTGTATACATGGGGCTCAATGTGTCAGGCTCAGATGTGGAGCACCATGCCCAGCTTCTGCTCACACAGTTGCAACACCTTTGGCCCACAGAGCCAGAAGCTGTGGGTGAGAAGCACTGGTGGTGACTGATGTGGGCCTGTGGAGGGGACAGGGTGGGCCACACTGAGCAAGCCTCCATAGAGTGCAGATGGGTGGAGAGCAGTAAATAGTCTCAGATCCCGGTCCCAATGGTCTTCAGTCATGGAGACTTCACAGGGATTGGTTCTTGCATGCAGGCAACATTGAGTGGTGGGGAAAGTTTCCTTTATTTAAAGATTTTATTTATTTATTTGTCAGAGAGAGAGAGAGCACAGGGAGACAGAGCAGCAGGCAGAGTCAGAGGGAGAAGCAGGCTCCCTGCCGAGCAAGGAGCCCGATGCGGGACTCGATCCCAGGACGCTGGGATCATGACCTGAGCCGAAGGCAGCCGCTTAACCAACTGAGCCACCCAGGCATCCCAAGTTTCCTTTATTTAGAAGGGACATGGGAATTCAGTCATGCTGATGATATTTTCTCTTCATGGAGCTACAGCACCAGGCCCAGAGCAACAGCCTGAACAACATCAGGAACTCGGCCCAGCTCCCACTGTGGCATCCGCTGTATCTTTGGAGACAAAGGTGGCCCCAACCCTCCCTGGTGCTGGAGTTCACACGTTCAGAAGAGTGGTGACACCACCTGCCCTGTTGGGACCAGTGCAGATGGTAGTCAGGGCTCTAATTCGCTCTTCTGAGATGGAGGAGCCACCAGCTCTTTTGCCTGACCTGGAGCTCCAGCAGAGTCTAGCCCATGCTATTGAGGTCGAGAAGGGCTTGAGCCAGCACCTGTCTCAGTGGAACCACCACCCTCAGCCCCCAAGCAGCAGCTCTTTCTGGCCGGAACCCTAAGGATCATTTCTCCTCCTCTGTCATTGCTCTCTTTGTAATTTCTGTGTTCTGTATACAATTGTATAATGGCTTAATAGATATTGTTCATTAAATAAAGTAGCATTTGAGTTTATATAAAATTTTACTCTGATCCTTTTCAATGGTATATGGAGGTGCCATTAAGTACTTTAAGAGTGTTGCACAACCATTTACTTGAGTAATATTTCCATCACAGAGAAACCTGGGCTAGGTATCACTCACTGCTCATTACCTCACCCCAGTCCTGGCAACCGCTGCTTTTCTCTCTGTCTTTGGTACTTTACTTCATCTGGGATTTTTATGTGCCTGGAATCCTACATTATGGCCTTCTCTGTCTGGCTACAGAACATGGCCTTCTCTGTCTTGCTACAAAACATAAGAAAGATATAAAAATCTGTTCTTTTCAATTTTTTTATAAAAATAGCATTTTATTACACCAAATGTTTCTGAAACAGCAATGATCATGGGAAGCCCCAAAATGAACTACTTTCATTATCTGGAATTGTGCTCCTTTCAGAACGATGCCTTGAAAGGCAGAAACCGGGGAAATGTCTGGGTCCATGAGATACCTTTAAATGATTTCATTTTCCTCCATAGGCCACGTTTAAACTATTTTAGTGGGCATGTTATCAAAATATTAACATTACATCTTAATTTTTCCCATTTTTTACTAACAAGTCAGGAAATGAATAGTTCTTTAGGTTTAGGCAGACTATATTTATGTAGTAAAATAATGATTGAAATATGAATAAATGAAGACGCATTCCTTCTTCCATGAAATAATCACCCATAATGCATGGTGTCCGGTTTCCATGCTTTTCCCTCTGGATTTAGTGTGTGCTTGCTTGCACGCATGTGTGTGTGCAAAGATAGGGGGTGCAGCAGGGAAAGTTTTAGGGTTGGGCTCTGGTTCTACCTGATGTCCCTACAGTGGATAGGCACAGTCGCTGCTGTCCCCTGGGACATTCTCAGTGACAGCACTCAAAGCACCATCTGTTGAACAACTGAACCATTTCCAATTATTTGGCTCACATCATTTAAGTAATAAGTACATCTGTGTCACAAATCTCTGTTCTTTATGTCTGATTCCTGTAAGCACCATTTCTGGAACACACTTTTACCACATTTTTGGAGGACATGTTGCAGGCTCCTCTATCTACGCTCTTTTTATCCAGTGGCAGCCTTCCTTGGGTAAGGAAGAATCTGGAGTCTATAGATGAGATCTGAAACCACAAGGAGGAGAATCCAGCAATGAGTCCATCTGTAGTGGGAGTGACCATAGGGCAGGGAAGAGCCTTCCCACACCCCCTTATGTGTCATCCCCCAGAAGCATCCCTGCCCCATATCCTGGAATACACACCACCCAGGCCCTGTCTGGTGATACACGCCAGCCACTCCAACCGCTTGTGCTCTATAACTCAGATTCTAACCCGAGCAACCACGCCCTGATCCAGGCCAGCAGAGGAGTCCAGACCAGGCCACTCCTATCAGTTTGCTCCCTGTATTTCCTGGGTGGACCACATCCTCTGAGGGAAAACCTCTAAGGATAGCATAGGTCAGTGTGTTACAGACTTGTGTTCATCCAGATGTAGTTTTAGTGGCAACAGCAAAAGCCACCTGAACCTGAGTGAACAAGAGAGGCCCTTACAAAGCACATTGGCTGCTCAGGATGGAGAGAGGCTCTACCAAGGGTTTTGGCACTGGATATAGTTTTCCCACAGACCTCAGGCTCCCCTAGCCATGACCCCGTACCCCTGCCTCTCTCAACCTTGGTATCCCTCAAATTCAGCTTGTGTGAGAGAGGAGGCTGTGCTTCCAGCTCAAGACACCATGTGAAAAGAAGGGGGAGATCCCTCTCTTCCGACAATGTTGGGTAAGGCGTGTCCACGTAATCTGAAGCTGCTGGCAAAACCATGGTAGTAATGCCTCTCTTCCCTGCCACAAGATGGAGATAACCATCTTTTTTTTTTTTTTTTTTTTAACAGAAAACAGAACTTTATTACAAGGAGCAGAGATTATTTAAAATTATTTACAGTCATTGAAAATAACGTGGAGGGGTTGGGGCTCAGCCGAGCTGCGCAGAGCCCCGGCTGTACAGGCCCCAGGGGCCTGAGTGTTCCCTGGGACATCTGGGGCTCTCCCTGCAGGAAGAGAGAGAAACACCCGTGAATGGGGACTCCGTGAGAAAGGAGAGTTCTGAGCACTAGGGTAAGGGCTGCCATGGGCTGGGGCACTGCCCTATTGGTCAGGGGCACAGGCTCTGTGTAGGTTTGTAGGGAGTGGACGGGCTTCATCTTACCAACTGGTCCATCGAAAACTAAATTCACCTCCAGAAAATACTTTCAAATCTGACCATCAAAAGGTTCTGGTATCCCAGCAAGCAAGGAAGCCTCAGATGCTATGTTCCAGAGATTATATGATAGGGTGAGGTAGGAGACTGTCGTGATGGAAGTGAGGGCAGCTCATTTGCCTGCTTTGGAGGGAAAGAGCCCCTGATGGGGCTCGCAAGCATTTGTTCCAAAAACAGATGACAATTTAGGAAGCTCCAGACTGACAGTCTCCACACCGAGTATTGTCCATGTCCAGGACACAAGCTCTGGGTGAGATCCTTACCCAGGGCTGGCCTGGGTCTGATGGATGAGGACCAGTGTTGTGGGATCCCAGCTGAGGGACAGGTCACCCATACTGGAGGGGATGAAGGCTTTCTGGAAAGACAATTGAGTCAGGGAGTCAGGCTTGCCAGGCAGAAGGGACAGCGTAAGGTAGAGGCCCAGAGCCCATGGCAGCATTGGGCTCACAGTGGGTAATCTAAGCAGGTAGAGCTAGGGATGACTGAGTGTCCTTTGAGAATATGAATACTGTCAGCCAATCTCTATAACAATTCCATGAGGAAGGTAGAAATGTGTTTCTATTTGATGAATAAGGAAACCAAAGCTTTGTGAAACTGCCCCTCTCCATACTCCACAGTGAGGCAGAGTCAGGATGTGAATCCAGCTAAGTAGGGTACAGTTAAGTAGGATGTAGAAAGAAATGACTCGTACAGTTCCTACCTGGTGCCTGGGAGCATGTTGGGAGCCCAGAGGGAAGGCAGTTGTGTTGGTGACACATTTACCCATGTATCAGTTCTTCCACTTGTTGATTCTGGCACCATCTTTGAGAAACAGATGCTTAATCTAAGGTCAGAAATATTTCTTCTCAGGCTTTGTTCTCTGAGGTTTATAGTTTAACTCTTAAATTTAGGTCTGTGACCCATTTGGGGTTCATTTTGTGTCTCATGTGAGGGGAGGGTCCACCTTCATTCAGTCATTTATAATTTTATGTATCTGCATGTGCGAGAAGGAACACTGTGTAGTCACTGTAGAACCTCAGGTTGTCACTTGCAAGGAGCTGTCAATAGATCCCAAAGAATCTTTACAGTAAATAATCCTTGAGGCAGTTGTCTAAGATTGTGAGGGAAGTCCTAAAGGAGGATAACTTCTACCTTCTGCAGAGGTGGAGCCAAGTCCTTGATAAGAGCACACTCCCCCCTCTGGTGGCCACAGGAGACTTTGCAGGAGTACCGCAGGGCTCCCTGACCTGTCTGCAAAACAAACCATATTCAACCTTGGACATCTTGAAGGATCCAGAGAGATCAAAAACAATTCTGTAAAATTCAACGTTTTGGAGGATGTCTTCTAGGAAATCTATGAAAAAATAGACTTCTTCCCAAGCGCACTATTTTGAGAAGTATTTTCTGAGCAGCTGAGTCAGGCCCTGGGACAAAAGATAGAAAGCAGAGAGAACGGTGCATGCCTCCCAAGAGGCACAGCTTATAGGGTGGGAAAGTGTGGGGGAATAATTGGTCTAAGCCACAGCTCTGTATATCCGGTTGAAAGTAAACAGTAAATGGAAGCAAGCCACATTTTATTTATAAATATTTATTTATTTATTTATTTATTTATTTATTTATATTATTTATTTATTTATAAATATTTATTTATTTATAATCCATATTTATGGATTCCTTTGCTTACATTAACCATAAGACATTTAGACAATTTGTAAATGATCTCTCAGCATACATGTATCCTTTTTTTCCCAGCTAGATATCATTAACCTATATCCCCAGTTAATTTTTCACTTATTAGGAGAACAGGATAAGATATATAGAACCTGAAATGATTCTACAAAATCCTCATAGAACCAACAGATGGATTAAGTCAAGCTTAAGGACACAGATTCAATATACGAAAATGAGTTTTATCTCTATACATGAATAACAAGTTATCACTGAGATAAATCAAGAAAATGATTTCTAATTCATAATCACTCAAAAATAATAAAATACTTACGAATTATTTTCATCAAGAAGGGAAAGACCTGTATACTGAAAACCATAAATCATTAATGAGAAAATTTTGAGAAGACAGAATGAAGTCTTTAGACATCCCATACTAATGGATCCCAAGAATATATGTAATCCAAAGTACACACTGCAGAAAGCAATCTAACCATTCAGTTCAAACCCCATTAACATTTAATAGCATTTCCAGAAATAAGAACAACAATCCTACAAAGTGAATAATGCCATGGAAGGCCTTGAATAGCCAAAGCCATCTGGAGATAGAACATAACTGGAGGTGTCATGCTTTCTGATTCAAAGTGTATTACAAAGTTGTAGAAATCAAAACAGTATAGTATTGATATACAGACAGACACACAGATGAATGGAACATAGTATAAAGCCCAGGAAGAAACTGACACATATGTAGTCAATTCATTCCCAAGCAAAGCTCCAAGAAGAAAAAATAGGGAAGCGACAGTCTCCACATTAAGTGGTTCTGGAAACACTGGGCAACCTCAAGTAAAGCAATGCAACTGAATGTATACCCAACCCCATCCACAACAACAGAGTCAACACGTGACAAAGACTTTAACAAAACAGCTACACCTATAAAATACCTAGACAAAAAATGGACAGAATGTTAACACCCCATCTTTTTTTTTTTTTTTAACAATCTCCATGACAAAAATTTGAACTCAAGATTCTGAGATCAAGAGACAGATACTATGCTGACTGACCCAGTCAAGAACCATTTAAAACTACGGAGCACAAATTGTAATGAAGAAGTCAAACTCTCTCTCTTCACAGACAGCATGATACTTTATATGGAAAACCCAAAGACCCAACCCCCAAACTACTAGAACTCATTCAGCAATTCAGTAATATGGCAGGATACAAAAATCAATGTACAGAACACAGTTTGTTTCTTATACACTAACAATGAAAATACAGAAAGGGAACTTAGAGAATCCATTCCATTCACTATAGCACCAAGAACCATAAGATACCTGGGAATAAACCGAACCAAAGATGTTAAGGATTTGTACTCGAGGAACTACAGAACACCCATGAAAGAAATTTAAGAAGACGCGAAAAGATAAAAGACCACTCCATGCTCATGGATCTGAAAAATAAACATTGTTAAAATGTCTATACTGCCTAGAACAATCTGTACTTTTAATGCCATTCCAATCAAAATTCCACCGGTATTTTTCACAGAGCTGGAACAAACAATCCTAAAATTTGCATGGAATCAGAAGAAACCACGAATTGCTAAGGAAATGTTGAAAAACAAAACTGGGGGCATCATGCTGCCTGATTTCAAGTTTTACTACAAAGCTGTGATCACCAAGACAGCATTGTACTGTCATAAAATCAGACACATAGATCAGTGGAACAGAGTCAAGAGCCCAGATATGGATCACCAACTCTACGGTCAAAAAATCTTCAACAAATCTGGGAAAAATGTCCAGTGGAAAAAATACAGTCTCTTCAATAAATGGTGCTGGGAAAATTGGACAGCTATGTGTAGAAAAATGAAAGTGAACCATTCTCTTACACCATACATGAAGATAAACTCAAAATGGATAAAAGACCTCAACGTGAGGCAGGAATCCATCAGAATCTTGGAGGGGAACATAGGCAGCCACCTCTTTGACACCGGCCACAGCAACTTCTTTCAAGATATGTCTCTAAAGGAAAAGGAAACAAAAGCAAAAATGAATTTTGTGGTCTTCATCAAGATCAAAACCTTCTTCACAGCAAAGGAAACAGTCAACAAAACTATGAGGCAACCCATGGAATGGGAGAAGATATTTGTAAATGACAATACAAAGGGCTGATATCCAGGATCTATAAAAATCTCTTCAAACTCAACACACACAAATCAGATAATCATGTCAAAATATTGGCAGAAGACAAGAACAGACACTTCTCCAATGAAGACATACAAATGGCTAACAGACACATGAAAAAATGTTCATCATCACTAGCCATCAGGAAGACTTAAATCAAAACCACATTGAGATACCACCTTACACCAGTTAGAATAGCCAAAATTAACAAGACAGGAAACAACATGTGTTGGAGAGGATGTGGAGAAAGGGGAACCCTCTAACACTATTGGTGGGAATGCAAGTTGGTGCTGCCACTTTGGAAAACAGTGTGGAGATTCCATAATATATTAAAAATAGAGCTTCCTTATGACCCCGTAATAGCACTACTGGGTATTTACCCAAAAGATACAGATGTAGTGAAAAGAAGGGGCATCCGTACCCTAGTGTTCATAGCAGCAATGTCCACAGTCGCCAAACTGTGGAAAGAACCAAGATGTCCTTCAACAGATGAATGGATAAGGAAGATGGGGTTCATATATACTATGGAGTATTATGCCTCCATCAGAAAGGATGAATGACCAAATTTTGTATCAACATGGACGGGACTGGAAGAGATTATGCTGAGTGAAATAAGTCAAGCTGAGAGAGTCAATTATCATATGGTTTTGCTTAATTGTGGAGCATAACAAATAACACAGAGGACATGAGGATATGGAGAGGAGAAGGGAGTTGAGGGAAATTGGAAGGGGAGATGAACAATGAGAGACTGTGGACTCTGAGGAAACAATCTGAGGGTTTTGGAGGGCAGGGGGTGGGAGGTTGGGTGACGCTGGTGGTGGGTATTATGGAGGGCATGTATTACACGGAGAATAGGGTGTGGTGTATAAACAATGAAGTATGGAACACTGAAAAGAAATTAAAAAGATAAATAAAATTAAAAATAAAATAAAAATCACTATGGAGCACAGAGGTGTCAGAATAGATGCATCTGGGGAACCTGGGTAGCTCAGTGGATTAAACTAAAAACCCAGTAGTGCTTTGACACACATGCAGAACTTCATGACCTGGCAATTTAGAGCACCAAACATTGTATTTCCCACAAATACCTAAAAGGCCTGTACTCTTCCTTGCAGTGGAACATTTACTTCAGCCAGGAAAAAAAAAAAAAAAAAAAAGAGAGAGAGAAGGAGGCTGCAGCTTCCTGATTCTGGAAATCTGCCTTTTCTAAGCCCTGGTACTTTGAGTTTTTGCCAGACCCTGCACCTCTATTGAGAACTGAGAGGCCCCATCCCAGTTTGCTGAGATGCCCACTGTCTATCTCTGATTTCATCTCTCATGGACCCTTCTCATTGATATCCCTTCTTCAATATCTTTACTGAGGCCCAGGGACCTTCGTCTAAATGTCTGTATGTGGGAAAATAAAGCCATTTAATTATGGACAAAATAAGCAAGCAAACAACAACAACAAAAACAAAACAACAACAACAAAAACCCTGCAAGCTACCATCATCTACCACAACCAAAATACCATGCGGCTGGGCTGAAATATTTCAATTTAGTCAATCATAGAGCTTAAAAACACATATGAACCTAATGCTACCTCTACAAATCACCACAGTCAGAGCACCAAGGCCCAAATTACTTATCCTTAAACCACCAGGGCTTTCCACGTGCATACTTTGGTCTCCCAAATTTCATTCTTTTGGTTTTATTTTTCAGTATTTCTGGCTGATACATTTGATGTTGGGGTTTTAACAAAGCCAACACAAAATTACTATTGTCCCTCCCTTACCCTGTTGTAATATGAAGAAACTGAGGAAAAAAAATAGTCCAGACCTCAAAATAGGGGTTAAAATAATAATATTACCTAGTTGACAAGAATGGCTCTCAATAGGTGAGTCAAATGCTCCTGCTAATCCTGAACCTCAGACCTAAGCAGATTTACCCTCCCGATTATTGGCAATACGGAGCACTGGGGGAAAACGTGTGCTTTTTAAAGACAAGATGAGTAGCAAAAGAGAAAAGAGTGAAATTAGTTCAAGTATGTAGTTATTCTTCCCCAAGTAATCAATTAGTCAACTTGAATTTTACCAGGGTGGAATGAATGAAGAAGTAGAGGAAGGCCAGAATATGCAAAGGGAAAATAACCTCCTCTTGGAAGCCTGGAGTGGGAAATGGCATTCCCCTCCAGACAGAAAGGTCAATAACATGCCCAATATTAAATAACTCACATATGGAAACCATGGATGTCTGGTTCTAAGATTCCTGTTGTTTCCACAGTGACGTGCTGTCTTTGTAACTTCACAACTCAGTCTGGTAGACTTATTAGAATTATTAGTTGTCATTACTGTGGTAATGAGATTACATATCAAGTATGAAATTCAACGTGTCTATTTATATTTCAAGAAAAGCCTTGCTAAGATTACATCATTTCCTGTAATAGAGTGCTCTGAGGCCACGGGCATATTTTTATCTGAGAGGCAGAATTATCCATGTAATTATTTTATCATGTGTTTTTACTCATGGCATTGACTGATAATTAAAATCACTTTACTGGGTTTTGGGCAACATACTCAAACTTTTTAAAATGAGGAAATGATCTGCAATTACAGCATTCATTATTCAAAAGTATTTTTTAAGGAGTCACCAATTCTAAAAATTTTTAAATATATCAGCTTTAATTTAAAAAAAATATGATTAATGTATTGATCTTATAATAACAACACCTAAAACTTTTAAAAAGTGTGTCCATATGCATCAATTTCACTTAAGCTTCTCATTATTCTAGAACATAAGTATTATCGTTCTCTTTCTCAGGGATGGAAACTAAAGTTAAAGGTGATGAGTTGCTCTCCAGGGTCATAGACTTAAGAGAGAGCATAAGGCTTGAACCTAGACTGTTATGGCTTCTAGGTTAGTATTTATTTCATGACATGGGCTTCCTCTAGGCCAGAGGCAAAGAGGAACTCACATTATTGTTATTGCAGAAAATGATAATGTCCACTCATTATCTCAAGGATAATTGAAAACAAGGTGAAGGAATGATGTGGGCTTTCAATTCTTCATGTGAAAAGAAGTTCTAGATGTGGAAATCTGTATTCCCTATAGCACTACACTAGTAGCAATAGAGACAGGAAGATTGCATCCCTTCGTGAGAGGAAGGCCTTCTTGAAAAGGACTTATCATCCCCGATGATATTGATTCTGCTTCTCTTGCCGTCTTTGAGGCTTGACCTCTACAGACTTTTGTTTATTTATGTGAAAGGATAATAATGACATTTTTCTTGGGTTATGATTGGTAGTTTCTTCTTTGATCAAACTTACTTTCTGCAAGTTTTCTGCAGAAAACATGAGGCTATGAAAATTTCTAGGGCCAAGAAGAAAGGGTTTAGAAGAAGATTTATCTTTATTTCCCTCCTTCTTTCTCCTGGATCTATTCTTTTTTGTCTCTCAATAAAGTCTTCTCTCACTTTCTTCACTGAATGAATATGAACAAGCCAACGAATAAATGAGACTAGAGAATGGAATAGGGAGAAAGCAAGTGGGAAATAAAGTCATCCTAGAAATGGAGCTGGAACCCTAGGTATTAGGAAGAATGGAAATACATAAATAATAAATGGAAATACATAAAAGTTGTAAATCAGATAGATCAATGCAAAGTACTGAAAGTCCCCATGAAATATAATAGCACCAGCTCTGATGAAATGGTATGCTTGCCTCCACAAAAAAAGAGTATATATATATATATATATATATATATATATATATATATAATCTCCACAAAAACAACTAGAAATGACAATGTAGGCAAGCATACCATTTCATGTTTATATTGCCATGCCAATGACTTCAATTAACACCTTACTTAGGCTAAACACTTAGCCTTCACATCATTGTTAAACACAAAAAGTGGAGAGAAGGGTGATTATTTCCTCCCTAGTGTTGGCTATTCTCACTCAGTCTTATTCAGCATATTGTTTTCTTTTCAGGAGACAGGTTATACACCTGACCTGCATTAGAAAAGTTAGCAAATGAAATGAGATATCCTCTAAACCCCTATCAGTGTTATTTGGAGTATATTTGAAAGCATATCTTTTAATATAGTAATATTCCATTCTCTATACTTTTATTACTTTGCACTTGAATCCAGTCTCTGTAGTCGAGACAGAGGCACACAATAAAACAATATCTCACTATATATGTGAGAAACTTATAAGTGTATAGATACACACACACACACGCGTGCGTGCATACACAGTTTCTATACACTGCCAAGGCTTTCATACAAAAAAGATGGAGGGGAGTAATGAGATCCAGACCCAGATTCAGGTGGAATTAGACCTCAGCTATATATGCACTACTATTTTTAGTGGAGCTCCGCTTATAATACATTTATGCACTCATCGTTAACCACAGATTACCTTCCTATAGAACAACCTTCCCAATCTTTTTCACTTTCTAAATTCTATCTATCCTCATAATCTAACAATGGTTATTGATAATCCATGAGACTGTTCTAGACTAATCCAGAGACATGTCTTTCTTTTCTAAAGTTATGGCACTTCTAGTTACGATCAGAATCAATCATTTGCAAATGATACCAGGCACCAGGCACATTCTTGTGATATTGTGGATCTTTCTTTCAAATATTGTTCTATTTCATTTATTTTGTATAAGTTGAAGCTTATTGATTTCTTCCTATGTACATTAGTCTCTGCATATGATCCATGGCTAAAAGCCAACTGTCATATCATGAGTAATAGTTCTAGAAAGGTGTTTTCTAAAGGTTCATGTGGCATTGAACTTTATATTTTATACTAGGGCTGCAAAGGGAAAAGGAAAGGTAAAAACATTAATAACGCAGAAAAAGATACTGAGGCAAGAGAATAAAGGTATGTGATAGATAAGATCCAAATGTCATGTTAAAGCAGTACTCAGGAAAGTACGGCATTGAGCTAAGAATGTGTGAAGGGGATGGAGGCAATAGTGGGTCCCAGAGAGGTAAGAATTGATCCTCAGCGAGAATAGTCTTAGCAGAGGAATAGGGACACAAGAGTGCCAACAGTTCTAGAAGGAAAGCTGGGTTGAATGAATCTCTGCCCCTCAGAAACTGTAAGTGATGAAAACATTTACCTAAACTTTCAATTTGCACATACCATTCCGTGATTGATTTCTGATATTTTTTCCTCCTCACCTTTTCTCTACTTTATGTAAGACCACTTGAAAAAAGGGATTATTTTCTACTCAATGTAGCATATTTCCTAGACACACTGAGTACTACAGGCTCAGACGTATACAGTAGGATTTTCCTCAAGCAACTCGAACCTTACAGTTCCAGAGGTATGCCTTAATGATCTATAACTCTAAAGCGAAGTTCTTGAGATAACTATTTTTAGTCACCTGTTACAGACTGAATATTCGTGCCTCTCAAAAATCCATATGTTAAAATCCTAATTCAAGTAAGATGGTATTTGGAGTTGGGGCCTTTGGAGATAATTAGTTCACAAGGGTGAGCCCTTATGTATAGGATTGGTGTCATAGGAAGAGGTCAGAGGGCTAGCTAGCTCTCTTTACACCACATGTGGATACAATGAGCAGTTAGCAATCTGCAGTGTGGAAGACGACTCTCACCAGAACTTGACCATGCTGGCACTCTGATATCTGACCTAAAACCTCCAGGATGACACTCATTTCTATTGATGAGAAGCTGTTCATTTTGTGGTACTTTGTTATAGCAGCCCAAGCTGACTAAGACATTTTCCTTGTATTCCATAAAACCTATCATAATAATTTTCATATGGTAGATTTTCCATTAATGCTGATTAACATATACTTTCTAATTCTACATGCTTATCATTTATCTGTGATGAATATTCAAAGATCTTTCTCTAAAGGATGCAACCATGGCCAATCAATAAAAAAAATCATTAAACATTAAGGTATCTTGAGTGCAATGAAAAGTCAGGTGGGTGGAACAGATAATACACCAAAGGATTTGTTTTTGTCATTATTTTACAGTTTTGAGCTGTGATGGGAGTTGCCTTTGAAAACATTTGTACTTCTCATTTAGATGAGCTCCGTGTCATGCAGAGAAAGATGAAAAGCAATCTCTGTGTGAATGAGGTATGACAGGTTAGTTCTATATTTACCAGCCACTAATTCCTTTGAGTGCTCATATTTGTTCTCTGATTACACATGGCCTGATGGATTTCAAAACAAAAGAGCAGGAGGAGTTGAAAATACTTGAATCACACAATAGTCTCGAGTGTTGCCATTGGCAATGAAGAGCCAACATTCCATTTCCAAGTCTTACAATATATGACACATAACTAGACTTTGGGCAAATCTGATGCAGTAGCGATAGCCCATACTACACAAGGCTAAATACCAAGCAGAAGAGTTTGTTTACTGTGTATAGGAGCCCACGCAGCCCAGACAAGGAGCATGAAGGGATGAAGTAGGAACTCCCTGACTTATGGTTGGTTTCCTGGGAAAAGTTTAATGGTGTTACATAGGAAGTACCCTGGTGACAATGTCCCTAAAATATGGGAAAGGTCTTTGCCAGGCAAGAAGAGATTCTTTTTCAGAAGGAGGGTTAAAATTCTTGCTTAGTTTTGATTGAACAAAATAGTATATTCCCATCGAGTGGGCTGGTGGTGACCTAGAGCAATATGGTAAAAGAAAGAAAATCACAGAATGTACTACATAATATAAAGTCTCCCTTAGGAAAAGATCAAGTAGTAAAGTCTTGCATTGAGGAAACACATAAAATTATATATTACATCATTTTATTCTATAAAGATGTAATAATTCATTTTTGTGTTTTATACTATTTCA
This sequence comes from Eira barbara, assembly GCA_020311275.1. Classification (NCBI taxonomy): domain Eukaryota; kingdom Metazoa; phylum Chordata; class Mammalia; order Carnivora; family Mustelidae; genus Eira; species Eira barbara. The sequence goes on along the minus strand of JAHRIG010007849.1, from coordinate 83,339 downwards.
CATTTGTTAAGTGATTACTATATGCAGAGTACTGAATTGCATATTTCCCAATATTATTGTTTATAAATCTCATTGACAGTCAGGAAATGTGGACAAATGTCAACTCCATTTTGAAAACAGGAAACTAGACTTTAGAGAATGAAGTAAACAGTTAAATGAAGTAGTTAACATTAAGTATGTTGGAGGCAAAGAAACGTGTCTATTCACTGAGACCCAACACCTTGTTTGTAATCTCTGGCCTGCACAAAGTGATAAGAAGAAAAGAATAACAAGTTTCATTACAGACCAGCTAAGGCTGAATAACAAAAATGTTTAGTGCAGCCAGTTGGCTTGGTCACAATTAACAGTATGGGATTGGAGGAAAGGAAGTAGATAGTGGTCATCAACCTGGAAGTTTTGTTATGTGGGCCTGGCAGGCAGTCAAGAGATGGAAAGAAATCTGTGTATGAAAAGGTCGTTCATGATCCTATTCTTGGCAAGCTGAGATAGCCTGGAGATGCACTCATTTCTCTTTCAAGGATAAGTTTATAGAAAGAATAAATAATAGATAAATTAACAGATATACTAGAATGAGACAAATGAGGGCCCTAGGGTACAAAATTTAAGGAGCCACTCACTTTCAGGGTCATGAAGATTCATGGGTGAGGCTTGTGCAAACCTAGGTGTGAATGTCTCCTGACATCGTGTGTTCTGGATGCATCAATCGCCTCACCTTAGTGATGGTTCTGGTGTTTACACTATGTCAAAAAGAATTAGTTATTCTTTTCTCAGATGATATGGCTATTTTTCAATTTCGGGAAAAACAGATCTTTGTGAAAAATAGTAATGAAAGAGTAGTAAAACAAAAAATCTGGACACTAATAGCCCATTTTGTGATGAAAAATTTGCAATCATTTGCTCCAATTAATCATTTTTTATTTTGTATTTATAGATTTTCAGTTATACTTCCAGACTCTGATACAATTTCACTTTCTTGATTTACATATTTATTCATTCCTAGGTGTTTATTGAGTTCCTACCTAACGTGTCATTGTGCTAGGCAATTGACTACACATTGGTGAACAAAACAGAATAGGTGACTGCCCTTTGTTGTTGATAAGTGGGAGAGAAAAAACACTTAATATGTACATAGCTAAATTAGTAAGTACTTATCATTGTGGTAAGGACAATTAAATAAACCAACGTGATGCAGGAATTACTACTATTATTGGTTCATGTTCGAGAACACAGTCGAGGATCACCTTCAAGACCTTTGACGATGCAGTGTGGTTGAGGAGAATTCCTGGCAGAAGTCCTAAGACATTTGAGAAAGTAAATTATATAACATCTTTTTTTAAATATCAAAGATAAAATTGAGATAATTTATGCATGCCTTAAAATAGGAAGATATTTTTTCAAGTATGTAGAATAAAAACAAAACACATTTGGTCATGATGCAAAGATACTACTAATACAGTTATTTCTTTCTTTCTAGTTTGGTCTCTTGTCACACTTTAGTAAATTTCATATTACTCCTTGACTACTCTTCCTTTGCTTTTGTCTTTCTTCTTTCTCTTCCCTCTCCTGCTCTTCCTTTTTATTCTTACATATTTAGGATTGATATAATTTTCACTTCTTCTCATTTGAAGCTTCTCTTGGAGGGGAGCCTAGATGGCTCAGTTTTGTTGAGTTTCAGCTCAGGTATTTTTCTTTTGGACCCTGGGATCCTGCCCAGAGTTGGACTCTATGCTCAGCAGGGAGTCTGCTTGAAGATTCTCTGCCTCTGCCCAACACCCCCCCACCACACTCTCTCCCTCTAATAAAAATTACTTAAAAAGAGATGAAAAATAAGAGAAACCTGAAAAAATAAATAAAGGGCTACAAAATTAAAATACAAAGAATGCTACTTGGTGTTTTCCCTAAGCTCTGAAGCTTTGCAGCCCTCTATTATCAGTAAACTTGAGAGGAGTGAGTTGTTTGTGATGGTCTTCTAGGAGAGGGATCTCTTGCCCTGATCCTCAAGTGGATTCCAACTGGTGCAAATGCAGCTCTCCTAAGCAGTAGAGACAGGCTTCAGCGTAAGCACCTCTGGAGTCCAGTACGTGGCTCAGTTTTACTCCCTGAAGGCTTGCAGCACCAATGGCTGAGATGAATATCGCTGCACCCTGCTCTCTATGCAGGAGCTGAAAACTTGCACCCCAGCTCTTCAGAGAACCCTCGCAAGAAAAAAAAAAAAAAAAAAAAAAACAAACACACAAAAACAATCCACCAGTCGTTAACTCCCTGGTTTCTGTCAGAACTCTGTGTTCACGCTGCCAGTGACAAGGCATTTTTATCTCAGGAACGTGATTGAGTTCTAACTCCAATATTTTTGTTTTTAAAGATTTTACTTATTTGAGAGAGAGAGAGAGTGAGAGAGAGAATGAGATGGGAGAAGGTCAGAGAGAGAAGCAGACTCCCCATGGAGCTGGGCACCTGATGTGGGACTGGATCCAGACACTCTGGGGTCAAGACCTGAGATGAAGGCAGTTACTTAAACAACTGAGCCACCCACGTGGCCCCAATTCCAACTTCTATGGATTCCTGTGGCACAGAACCACACCATACCTGCTGGGTATTTGAGGTCTTGCCATCCTTTTTTTTTTTTTTTTTTTTTTTTCCTGGAACCCTCTCAGGAAAGTGAATGCCCAACAATGCTGTGATTCGGAGAATAGGGCTACGCAGAGCAGAAAGCCAGGGCCTAGCTTCGTGGTTTTCAGCCATTTCCCCCTAACTGATGTCTGGTAACTCTGAAGCATCCTGGCCCCACCTGTTCTTCTTGTGACCCCCGGGATCCTGAAATCATGCTGTCACACCTGGGATTCCACCCCACTTCACCATTTGAACACTTTTAAGCCATAAATGTCCCCCATAGTAGTCTACCCCTAAGTGTTTCAATCAAGCACTTCATTGTCACTAAAAATATTGCAGTAGGCTCCTTCAGAAAAGTGTCTCCCCTCTGCTGTATCCACAGTCATATCACCAGCACAACTTATTCCCACCCATGCCACTCAAGCTCTGAAGCTGCTGTAGACACCACATTGAGAGCTAGCGGTAGCTCTTGAGGTGGTTCAGGATCTTCTTCTGGGGCTGGTGCTGTTGGTCCAAGAAGAGAAAGTATCATCACCATGATTGAATTTTCATGTCCCTTCTAAATAATGAAAACATTTCCCCCACTCAATGTTCTCTGAGTCCATGAAGCAATCCCTGGAAGGTCTCCCCTGATGGCAGGTCTTGGGCATAGGGATCTGAGAATATTCATTTCTCCTGGACTACCAGTTGATGGAGTCTTGCTCTGTGTGGCCTAAGCTGTCCCATCCACTGGTCTATATCCACAACATCCTGTCCTCCTCACCTCCGCATCTCTTCTCCCTCTGCCCATCCCCTCCTGCTTGTGCTCTTTATCCTCTAATAAAGAAACAAAATCATGAAAAAAATAAATAAAAGATTGAGCATAAAAGTGTACACTTAGGCCTTCAAGACCTGACTAGAAACACCCTCTTTTGTATATTTCTTTGTCATCTTTCCTCTTGTGCTGATGGCATCAGAGGTGCATGACAACCCAGGGAGTGAGAAAGCCCATGGTGGAGGGACTCTGCATTTCTGGAAGACCACATAAAGGATTTCAGTCTCCTAATCTTAAGACCCCCCCCCCCCCCAGCACAGTCATGGGGGGTAAATCTGTGGTGACATGCTACCAAAATGTGGGGAGTTACTTGGTTTAGCATAATGTAATATACCTACAACATGTTGAAATCACCAAGTTAACTTCATGAGTTATCAGCCAAAAACTTTTAAAAATGACCAACGAGGCACCTGGCTTCCTCAGTCAGTAGGATACTTGATCTCTGGGTTATGAGTTTTAGCCCCACATCAGGCACAGTTTACTTAGAAAACAAAAACAAAAAAATAAAAAAAAAAAGGTCTTACACATGAGCAAAATCAATGGGGCTTAAATGATGGAGCTGGTCAGTGTTGGGATGGATCCTGTCTCCCATTCATTCAGCCACTGGGCACTGCACACTCAGGTGGTGCCAATGCTTATCAGCAAACCAGATTCTCCGTTTAGGAACTCAGGGCCTAGAGGAGAAGATGGACAACCAAGAAACAAAAATGAGAATGAAAAGAGCCATTGCTCCATAGGAAAAGAGCAAGGGACTACAACTAAGTCCTGAGCTCCACCTTGTGAGGGGTTTGACAAGGCTATCCTGAGATGACATTGAAAATTCCTGTGTCAGGAAAAGAAGGAGACAGCCCTGCACAAATCTGAGTGTATTCAACCTGGCAGAGGACACCATGGAGCAGAGCATTGGGGGCATAATTTGATGTTCCCAGAGTGGAGGTTAGAAAGGAGGTCAGGGTGGCCAGAGGAAGCTGAGGAAGACAGAAGAGGGGGAGGGTAGGGGGGCCAGGGCCCGGGGCAGTTCGACAGTATCAATGCCATTCTCCTAGTGCTGTGTGACCACATTTCCACACACTCAGTGGCTGAACCCACAAACACTGTCTCTCAGTCTCAGGGGATCAGAAATCTAACAGTGCTTAGCTGGGGACTCCTTCCAGAGTCTCATTAGGTTGAGGCTGTTGACCACACCAAGGGAGGACCTGCTTCTCTGAGAACATGAGCTCACTTAGGGGCATTGGCAAGATACAGCCCATCTCAGAAACCTGAGTTCTTCTGTCTGTTGTTGACCCACAGTGCTAGGCCACATGCATATGTCTGTGTCATGGTTCAACCTAAGGGCTTGTACTCCAGTATAAGGATCTGATAGAGAACATGGGTCAGAGTCAACATGGGCTGGGAAATGAGCTTTTATAACTAAATCTCAGCAGGGACTTTGGGTCATGTTGCCATTTTCTGCGGAATGAAATTGAATCACTAAATCTAGGCCACACTCAGGGGAGGGGGTCACACAAGGATATATGCAGAGGATTTGGGGAACCAAGGGTACCCCATGAGGGGAGAAGGTGATGATCTCTATGGGGTCAGTGCCTTGCCCAGAATCAGACTGGTAGGAAGGCCTGCCAGTCATGAATCCAGCCTTTTGAGTATCTTCAAAGGTGGGATCCCGGTGCACCTAGTATTCACTGGGGGCTCTGAAAAAGGTTGTCTAGAAGGAAGTGGCTATATACATGGAATATGAGGGTAATCATTGATATCCTGGAAAGGAGACATCTCCCCATGTTGTTGTCTGAGGAGGACCCCAGGTTATGGCAACCACTGAATGGACCCCTATCTACATCACACCCATTGGGAAGGAAGTAATGGCTTGCATCCCAGGGCAGGTACTCTCTAAGGGTAAGGGTGTATTCTGACCATAAGGGGTCAAGACACCAATCCCTTCTTTAGGTTTTGCATTGAAAATTAGAAGCCTAAGATCTTGTGAAGCTATTACCCAGCATTGTAGGTGGGGCTGTCATCTTCTGGGGCTCCAAAATGTGAGCACTGATGAACACATGTGTTCACACAGGAGCGAGAGTGCATGTGCACACAAAAACACACAAACCAGTAGGGACTGTGGGGTGGGATATGACTAGTAGCATATTCAAAGAAGTTGATAGGAGGAAGGAAATTTGGTCAGAGGTATTTCCTACATGTGACACTACTCCTCTAACATCATAGATATTATCCAACCTATGGCTGTGGATACTTGGTAGAGGGAAATGCTAGAATCATCCGTTTTTGACAGAAGACCATCCCTGTAAGGCACAATGTCTTATCCAGGGTCAAAAACAGGTAAGAATAGAGAGTTGTGTCTGAAACCATATGTGTTTCCAAGCTGGGGCCCTAGCTGCACACAGATCTTACCTGGAGCCCTGTGGAGAGGGGTGTGTTGGTGTCACTGTGTACAGATGTGGCCTTGCATGCAGAAAAGGAATGAGGAGATGGCAAACCAGAGCACTTAGGTGTCAATCCAGGAGTGGACTCTAGTAGGGGATCCCAGGCAGTGGTGTCACTTCCTTGACCACAGACCCCAACAGAACTGCAACAAGACACCCACATTCTAATGTAGTCCAGTATCAGGGTTACTTGGCTAGAGACATCTGATATGGAAAGATGTTCTCTTGCTGCTTGCCTACTTTCCAGGGCTCTGGCTTCCAGAAACCACACAGGAATGGCTTTTTCACATGCTGCAGACATTGGCCCAAAACCTCGCCCCCAATACCTTAGGGCATTTGGCAGGAGGCTCCATAAGGTACTGAATATTGAGCAGACAAGACGATGCCCACCCCTATGAACCATCCAAGGGCAGCCTCATCACTTCCTTTTGAGTTTTAGGGAAAGAGGAATATGTGCGGGTTCCAGACCAAGGGCTGTAGTAGGTTGAGCATAGTGGATACCCTGGTGATCCCTTCCTGTTCGCACCAATGTCATGGTGGGCAGGGTGGAAAGAGGATTCCTGAGGTGCCTCTTACATGTGCTAGAACCCATCCAAGATCCTGAAGCTGTGCCACGTTTCTCTCCTTGATGGAGGTATGTGAATACTGGGGTGTGGAGTGTCTGGAATGGAGTGCCCTTGGTCTGAAGACCAGCAAAGGCATCCAGACAGGGCTCTGAGGCCTCCTGCCTGGCTGCCGTGCACTGTCTTTACAGACCTCTAGGAAGGAAATGGGGCAGGAGTTGAATGATGAGATCCCCATCCATTCCTCCTTGAAGGAAAAGAAGGTGCCCCACACTGCCAACAGAGTCCAGCACTAGTTCAAGATGAGTGCAGGTGTTGGGAAGATCCCACTCCAAGGGCGCCAATGCAGAACAAACGACCTCACATCCTAGAAGCTAGCCTGGGATCCTAGCGTCCTGTACTCACATGCACCCCCATCCCATCTCTTCCCCAAACTTGCCCATCTGGTCCTGCCCACACCTTGGACAGAAGCAGAGTCATTGTCCACTTATATATAAGAATATCATTGGAGAGACTTTAAACCATGTCTCATCTCATTTATCTAGAGTTCTTTTGCACTGTACTATGCAGTTTCCTAACTCATGCTCCCAGGTGTCCCCATTGGCCCAACAGCTCTTCCTGAAGATCTGCAAGTCTTGGAAATGATCATGGTGAATTGGGAGACTTTTATCCAAAGGGACCTTCAGCCCATGGTACTATTTCTCTTGCTCTGCCCTTTTGTTTTGATGGAACACATCTTTTTTGTCCCTCCAGGGTCAGGATCAGGGACTCCACTGTGCTGCACACCATTCCAGAAGGCCAGTCATTTATCACAGACATTGATCCCTTTACTGAAGCAGGAATTTGATGTGATCGCCTTCTGTTGCCAACACACAGTGCTGCATCCTACATCCTTTGCGCCTATCCTAAGACCTCTCACCTAAAACATCTCTGTGTTCTTGTCTCAAGAATGGCATATGTTATCAGAAATCACAGGATTCATGCCATTCATGCAGGGTGGTGCTATCAGTACTCAGCTCACAAAGTGACCTGAGATAATATCAGTTCAGACAGCATTTACTTCAGTTCTTTATATGGCTGCCAAGAACCTCTTTTCTTTTTCCTTAAAGGTTTGTTAATTGATTGGTTGATTAATGGATTTGAGAGAGAGACAGGGGGAGAGTGGGGAGAAGCAGAGGGAGAGACAGAATCCTCAAGCAGACACTGATCTATGGGCACAGTCCTACGAGGAGCACAATCCCAGGACATTGAGAATATGACCTGAACCAAAAGCAAGAGCCTTATGATTAACCCAAAGAAACACTGAGTCACCTTATTCTTTTTAGATGGCGGGCTCTCTTGTCCTGCCTCTTGCCATAAGTCACTGAGATCTGGGGGGTCAGTCTGCCCTACAACACCCAATTCTCCTGGAGGCTATAGTACTGACTCATGTCTCCTCTGATTCACCTCGTGGTAAAAATGGCTTGATCAGAAAAAGAAATGAGATCTCTGTGCATTTACCGACCAGGCCAACATGCTGGAGACAGAAATAGAACACCCGGCACCTGCCTTCCTAAGAAGAGATCTAAACTCTGTCTACATGTTCCTTAGTACATACCACCAAAGAGGTGCTGGACCTCCTCTTTGAAAGGTGAGCACCCTGCCCCTAACTGCCAAGTGTGATTTGGCCAATGCCTGGTTGTGAGACTTGGCATGTCTCCAAACTTCCCCAAGCCTCAGTTTACTCCTTACTGGGCCAGAGTTATTATAGGAACTCAGTGGGGACTTGTAGGGAAAGTACACCTGTGTGCCTGCTTCTGTGGAATAGTCTGATAGAGGGCCTGTGGTCATGCTATTTAAGCATTCTTCTGCTCCTCATGATAAAGCCTCTGCCTCATCCCCTCACTACCACTATGGTCTTGAGCTGGGCTCTTTTGACATTGAAAGGGAGATCTGAGACTCCATCTGGGTTCTGTGTCTGGGTGAATCCAGAGCAGGCATCCCTGGCTGTGAGCAGGGGGTCAGATATCTGTGATAGGCTCATTGGGGCCCTTTCATTCATCAAGCATTCAGGAATCCCCACTCAGTGAAGGAATTTATAGAGTAGCTGCATATGATCCCTACACAGAACAGACAGCACCCCAGGGCTGCAGACTAGCCAGGGCTCAGACGATGAGAGGTAGCATCCACAGGACATTTCATGTGATGACCCCTGGCCTCCTCTAGATATGTGTGCATTTTCTCCATCCATGATGAGGTTAGCAGAGCCCAGGAGATGTGGAATGTGTGAGTAAGCTTCAGCTGATAACGGAGGGCCTTCCTTTTCCACGAGGGTAGCGAGGTACTGTGAATTAGAAGGCCTCCTGGACCTTCACCCACACATCCGTTATTCCTGCTTTAGGGTAAATGTCTGAGAGCTTTTTCTGGAAAATGGGGAGGTGACCTGGAGCTATGTGGTTGGTGTGTGACCACTGTGGACAAGCATAGTGGGATGGAGGACAGCTTCAAACCCTAAGAGGGTCATTCTTCATCCATGCCCTCTCCCAGCCCTATCTCTACCTCAAATCCAGGACACTGAACTGAGGATTTAGGAACCATCACACAGCAGTCTGTTAGAACCTGGACACTTGGTGCTCACAGGGTGCTCAGGAGACCCAGTGAGAGGTCAGGGACCACACAACCCACATCCTTTGGGATATTAGTGTCAGTGGAAGAAGACCCACTCATGGCACCTAGTAAATAAGGCAGAACATGGGCACAGGAGGTAACATTTGAGGTATTGGTGGGTCCTGGAAAGGCCTGGCTAGAGACAGAGTACATTCGTTCCTTCGTTGGTTGGATCTTTACAGAGCAGTGGTGTTTGCAGTGAGGGTAAATAAGAGGCCATACACCACCCCTCCCTGGGCACATGCAGTTGAATTCAAATGGCAAGTGAACAAGGAGACAGACTGAGGAGTGTGTCCAGTTCCCCAAGAAGGACAGAAATTCTCATACCATTGATCAAGGACTCCCAATCGTAATGCATTTTTGCCAGCCTGCCATCTGTGACCATGACTGTTCTGGGGAGGACTGACACATCACAGGTAGAGAATGAGTAGGGCTTTTCTCTGACAGGAACTGGAAATCCGGGGGCCCAGGTTGCCACAGGGTTTCCCTGGGGTATTGGTTTGGATGGGTGCCCTGTCCTTTGACGTCTCTGCCTTCCTGCCTGTCCTCAGGGCTATCTATTCCATCTTGAATATATGGCTGGAACAATATTCTGGGGATTTTTTCCAGCCCCCAGAATTTCCCAGCCTGTATATGCTACTGGCATACGTGGGGCTCAATATGCCAGGCCTGGAGTGCCGTGCCCAACTTCTGCTCTCACAGCTGCAAAACCTTGAGCCCACGAAGCAAGAATCTGGGGGTGAGGTTGTCTGGGGGTGACTGATGTGGGCCTGAGGAGGAGACAGCTGCTGGCTCATCTATGCTCTATTTATTAAGGTGAAGCCTTACTTTGGAAAGGAGGGATCCCAGATTCTATAGAGGAGACTTGAAATCATGAGGAGGACAAGCCACCAGTGATGCCATCGGGGTATTGGGAGTGACCATAGAGAATGGAAGAACCTGCCCACAACCCCCTCTCATATGTCCTCTCCAAAAAGCTTCCCTGCCTTGTGTCCTTGAACACACCTAACCCATGCCCTGTCTCGTGACACTCTCCAGCCACTCCAGTCCCTCGTGCTCCTTAACTCAGATGCTAACTAGAGCAACCAGACCATACTCCATGCCAGCAGAGGGGTGCAGGCCAAGCCACTCCTCTCAGCTTGCTCCCTGTACTTCCTGGCTGAACCCCATCCTTTCTGGGAGGAATCTCTAAAGGCAGTGCATATCAGTGGGTTACAGACAAGTGTTCATCCAGATGTAGTTTTAGTGACAACAGCAAGAACCACCTGAACATGTGGTTGACATGTGAGCATGACAGGCATTTACAAAGCACATTGGCTGCTCATGGAAGCTGCAGGATGGACAGAACCTCAACCAGGGGCTTTGACACTGGGCATACCTCATCCACTCATCCAGACCCCACAGGATGTTCTAGCTGTGACCCCCTGATCCTGCCAATCTCAACCTTGGTATCCCTCAAGTTAAGCTTGTCTGAGAGAGGAGAATGTGCTTCCTGCTGAGACCCCTCTCCTCCTCCAAGTCACGTAAGGGGGAGTCCACTTGATCTGACACTCTGTTAGAGGCCATCATCATTAATTCCTGTCTTCTCTGCCATAACATGGAGATAACCAGGCACAGAAGATATCCTCAGAGAGAGGACATTTGGGGCTCTCCCTGCAGGAAGAGAGAGAAAAACCAGTGGGACTCAGTGAGAAAGGAGAGCCCTGAGGACTAGGGTAAGGGCTGCCATGGTCAGGTGCTACCATATTGGTCAGTGGCACAGGCTTTGTGTTGGCTTATAGGGAGTGACCAGGCTTCCTCCTACCAATAGGTCCATAAAAATACAAAATGACATCCATAAAATACTTTCAACTCCGACCACAGAAAGGCAGTGGGACCCAGGCAGCCAAGGAGGCCTAAAATTCTTTGTACCAATGATTACACGGTGGGGGGGAAGTGGGACAGTCTAATGGACCTGTGGGCTGCTAATTTCCCTGCTTTGGGAATAAAGAGCCCGATCATGAGGTACATCAACATTCCAAAAACGGGTGACAGTTCCAGGGGCTCCAGCCTGCCAATCTCCACACTGAGGATTTTCCATGTCCAGAACACAAGCTCTTGGTGACATCCTGCCCCAGGGCTGGCCTCGGTCTGATGGATGAGCACCAGTGCTGTGGGACCCCATACTGGAGGGGATGAAGTCATTCTGGAAGGACAACTGAGTCAGGGGAGCCTGGATTGTCAGGCTGAAGGGACACAGGAAGGCAGAGACCCAGAGCCCATGACAGGAATGTGCTCCCTGTGAGCTAATTTTAGCAGATAAAGCTAAGGATTACTGAGTATCTTTTTAGAGCATGAATCACGCCAGTCAATCCCTCTAACAATTCCAGGTGGAAGGTAGAAATGCTGTCTCTGTTTGACGAAGAAGGAAATCAAGGCTTTAAGAAACTGCACCTTTCCATGATCCACATTGAGTCACAGGCAGGATTTGAACCCAGGGCTTGCCAGCATTGTGGGACCAGCCTCACAAGAAGGTTGCATCCAGTTGCTTCAGAAGAGACTTCTCAACTCTGAAGTTACATGAGCCTTTGTACCCAGGGAGAAACCTCCTCCTACCCAGACAAAGATTGGCTGGTACTGGGAGATTCCTCAGTGCTGGGAACAGCATCATCAGACAGCAGACCCAGGACAAGCCTAAGTCAGAGGCGGCACCATTGCCCCTTGAATTCAGTGAGGTCTCCAGGCCTCAGGATTGGATGTGGAGCTTTGTGAACCTCTGAGTTCCAGCAGTTGAGCCATGTGGATGGAACACAGAGTCCAATGGCAGAGAGACAGCAGTTCTAGCCCCTGCTCAGCCTCTTGGTAGCTGGGCAACCCCAAGGAGGGCTCTGAAGCTACAGACCCCGTCCCTAAATTGGAGAATGCAAGTGGGATATAGAAAGTGGGATATAGAAAGTGGGATATAGAAACTGCTAAGTGGGATATAGAAAGAAATGATTCGTACAGTTCCTACCTGGTGCCTGGGAGCACGTGTAGAGTCCAGAGGAAAGGCATCTCTGTCAGTGACCAATTTACCCATGTATCTGGTCTTCCACTTGTTGGTTCTGTTGTCATCCTTAAGGAACAGATGCCAAAGCTAAGGTCAGGAAGATTTCTCCATAGGCTTTCTTCTCTGGAGTTTCTAGGTTTAGCTCTTGAATTTAGATCTGTGACCCATTTGGGGTTCATTTTCTGTCTCCTCTGAGGGGAGGGTCCACGGGCCTTCATTCAGTCATTTATAATTTTATGTATTGGTATGTGCAAGAGCAGATGCACTTTAGTCACTGTAGTACCTTAGGTTGTCACTTGTAGGGCATTGTCAATAGACCCACAAGAATCTGTAGAATAATATTTATTCTATCCTTGAAGAAATTCGCTGAGATTATGATGGAAGTCCAAAAGGAGGCTAACTTTTATCTTCTGCAGGGGTGGAGCAATGTCCTTGTTAAGAGTACACACCCTCCTCTGGTGGCCACAGGTGACATTGCAGGAGTTCCCTGTCTGCAAAACAAACCAGTGGATGTTGGGCATCTTCAAGGATTCACAGAGAGATCAAAATAGTTCCATCAAATTCAACGTTTTGGAGTGTGTCTTCTAGGAAATCTGTGGAAAATGGGCTTTTTCCTAAATTCACTATTTCGAAAAATATTTTCTGAGTAGCTGAGTCAGGCCCCGGGTTCCAGGATAGAAAGTAGGGAGAATGGTGGATGTTTCCCAAAAGGCACAGGGTGTATGGGAAATAACTGGTCCATACCACAGCTCTGTATATCTGGTTGAAAGAAAGCAGTAAAAGAAAACAAGCCATATTTATGGATTCCTTTGTTTACACTAAACATAAAACATTTTAGACAATTTTGAAACTATCACTCAGCATATCTGTATCCTCTTTTCCCAGTTAGATGACATCAACTTATAATCCCAGCTTATTTTTTTACTTATTAGGAGAAGATGGTGTCGTAAATTGAACTCTTAATGACTCTACAAAAATCCTTGTAGAACTAACAGATGGATTAAGTCCTAAACTTAAGGACACAGATTCTATATACACAAATGAGTTTAATCTCTACACATGAATAACATGCTATCAAGGATAGAAATTAAGAAAATTATTTGTAATTGATAATCACTTAAAAAGAATAAAATACATAGGAATTATTTTCATCTGGAGGTGAAAGACCTGCATAATGAAAACTCAAATCATTAATGAAAGAATTTAAATAAGACAGAGTTAACTCTGGAGATATCCCATGCTAATGGAGCCCTATAATATATGTAATCCAAAGGTCCATACTGCATAAATAAACTAAATATTCAGTGCAAACTCCATCAAGATCTAATGGCATTTTTAGAAATAAAACCAATAGTCCTACAGAGTGAATACTACCACAAAAGGCCCTGAATATCCAAAGCCATCTGGAGAAAAAACAAACCTGAAGCCATCATGCTTTCTGAATTCAAAGTGTATTACAAAGTTGTAGAAATGAAAATCGTATGGTATTGATAATGCAGACAGACACACAGATCAATGGAACAGAATAGAAAAACCAGGAAAAACAAACAAACAAACATATGTAGTCAATTGATTTACAACAAAAGCTCCAAGAATATAAAATAGGCAAGCAACAGACTCCATGATAAGTGCTTTGGAAACACTGGGAAACCTCAAGTAAAGCAATGCAACTGAATGTCTCTCCCACCCGATCCACAACAATGAAGTCACAATGTGGCAAGGACTTCAACAAAACAGCTACACCCTTAAAATACCTAGATGGAAATTGGGCAGAATGCTATTAACACCCCTGCTTTTTATAATAAGCTCCATGACTAAAACTTGACCTCCAGATTCTGAGATCTAGAGTCAGATGCTGTGCTGACTGAGCCAGGCAAGAACCTATTAAAACTATGCAGCACAGAGGTGTCGATGAGATCGAGTCATACATCCCCTTAACACAATTTTTTTTAGAAGAATGTTTCCTGAGTTCCTTCTTGACACTGATTCCTGGATTTGACCTCAGAAGTAAAAGTTGCGGTGAAAAACAACTGGGACTGCATCAAACTAAAAGCCTTCTGTACAGCAAAGGAAATCTCCAGTCATCAACACATTGAAAAGACAACATACTGAAGAGGAGAAAATATTTTCAAACTACCTAACTGATAACTGTCTCATACCCAAAATATTGAAGAACTCATACAACTCAATAAGACAAGAACAGATAGCAGTTACAAGATAAGCAGAGTTCAGACTAGATATTTTTTTCCACAAAAACACAGAGAGGGCCAACAAATACACGAAGAGATGTTCACCACCACTTATCACCAGGGAAATGCAAATCAGAGCCCAAAATGATGTCACCTGTCACCTGTCAAAATGACTAGTATCCTGAAGACCAAACAAGAATTTTGGCTAAAATGTGGAGGAAAAGGAACTGTGCTCTATCAGACTCTAGTGAGACTGTAAATGGGCTCTGTTGGTAGGACTATAAATGGGTGCAGCTACTATGGAAAACAGTGTCAAGTTTTCTGAAAAAAATTCAACAGAGGGGCACCCGGCTGACACAATCAGAAGAGTTAGTGACTTTTGATCTCGGGGTCATGACGTTGAGCCCCACACTGGGGGTAAAGAGTGTTTAAAAAATGGATATAGAACAACCATATGATCCAACAATTCTCCTCTTATGTATTAGAATGAATCCAAGTCTTCTCTCTTCTACAATAAAGGTGTATAGGAGTGTCTGGTTGGCTCAGTCATTAAGCATCTGCCTTCGGCTCAGGTCATGATCCCAGGGTCCCGGGATGGAGCCCCAAATTGGGCTCCATGCTCAGTAAAGAGTCTGCTTCTCCCTCTCCCACTCCCCCTGATTGTGCTCTTTCTTTCTGTATCCTTCTCTCTGTCAAATAAATACATAAAATCTAAAAAAACAAAACAAAACAAAATGAAGGTGTAAAGATTGATGTGCCCCCTTTCATTCCAGCACTGAGAGTCTCTGCTCCTTTGAAGTAGACTGTGAAGGGTCCTGGCCATGAAGTTTAGGTTTAAGGTCTCAGGTCAACTACCCTCCAGGTCTACTCAAATCCTGAGAAGTTATCTTAGTCTATTCCCCTTGTACCCACAGCTCTGTCTTCCCCAATTTGTCAAGACCCAGTCCGCCACCCCCTGGGGACTTGGCATAGCTTGTGGTTTGGCTGATGCAGGGTTTGCTGAGTCAGCACTGGGCCCAAATCTATCTCCTGAGCTGCCCCCTACAAGCATGCCTGGGTCACAAGAACCTTCTAACTACTTAGCAGAATGCTCAGATAAGCACAGTATACTTACTGATCACCCATTGCAGTCCAACTGTTTTGTGCAAATTCCTTCCACTCTTGACCTTCAACAGTTGAGACTCTCACCAGCAGGTGAGAACAGGTTAATTCACATGCACATGGTCACCAGAATCTTGCTGGTTTAAGTCTTCTGCTATTCATGCGAATGTTTCCTTCCCAGCTTAGCAGTATCTGGAAGTGAGGATACTCTACCAAGTCTTCTGATCTTGAAACTTTAGACCCTTCATCTATCCCATGGTCTGATGTGCCTTGTGTCTTTCTTTTTCCCTCAGAAATCTTTTCTTCATAAGGTCCAACCCTCAGCTCTGAGTGCTGCATTCACCCATGGAATCCACCAGGTAAACTTCTTGATCCTTAAAGTCTCCCTGTTGATGGCATGGGAACAATAATCAGGAGTTTATGGATGTCTAGGAGTTTCTGGAGTTAATAACTGACATATATCAATCCAGCTGTCTCAGATTTTGTTTTGTGGAGGGAAATGCTGACACTGACAGGGCAAGCAAAATCCATCCAAATGAAACATATTTCATATATATACATGATCAAAAAGGAAACGTCAATCCATAATTTGGCTCATTTTGTTTTTATATTTATCCAAAATGATGACTTAAGTTTGTTTCCTTCAAAAGGTCCACACAATAACACAGCAAGAGGCTATTTTAAGTAGTCAATTTGAACAGAACCCCAAGTAGTGCTTTTCTTCTCCCATCGCTGAGCTTTTCTGCCTCCACCTTGCAACACATAGCCTATTCTTTCTACCTCTTTGGAAGAAAGCCAGGTGCCCACCTTCATGCTCAATCCCTGAAGAACATTTTTTTTTTTTTTTTTTGGTAGGTGTGTATCTTCTGGTAATCACACAGAAACCATGGCTGGCCCAGGTGGAGAAGACAGATTACCCACAAGGGAGCTGCATTTCCACTTTTGGCAACATTATGTGAGGTGAAATGTTAGATCCCAATAGGGGAAGTTTGGAGTGAATTTTCCTCAACTCCTTTCACACGTGGGTGTGCGATGTGACTGCCCTAGGGTCTGACTGCCACAGCAAGGAGCACTGCTCCAGAACTCCAGACTTTGAAGACTGTGGGAGGATTAATGCTGAAACTGCCTGTAATCAAAAGAGTTTGGGAGTGAGGGAAGGAGAAACAATGAAGCATCAGGGTGGGAAATACCCATTGGATACTAAAAGTACTTGAATGCTGAGCATGGAGTGGGCCTGATATCTTTCAATTGGCATGTGCCCCCCACAGGAGGCTCCAGAAGAAGGACTAAAGCCACTGTTGATGCCAAGCTCAGAGTAGAAATTTACAGTCCCTTCCAGGCAGTGGAGATGTGAGAGAAGGTGTGGGGGTTTGGAAACAAGGCACCAAAACTTCAGTGCCCCATTTCTCATATTCTGGCCATGTGCCTATGTAGTCTTCAAGTCTCTGTTCCCTCACATAGTGCACAAAGACAAGGATGGTGACTTTTCTTTCCTTATGCTTCATCAAATGCCATGAGAGAAATCTAAAGCTTGCTCAGAGGTGAGGTTTATTGTTAGATGAAGTTATTACTGAATCATAACATAGATTATGAAGTATGGTTTTTGCTTATTTACAACCCTGTGAACATATTTTTCAGTGGTGATGACATTTATCCCCAGGTTTATTGAGGCACCACTTAGTGTACAAGAAACTCATGAGGCCCAAGTAGCACAAGACTTCCCTCAAGAGGAGGCACAGGGTCCAAGTGGATGCTCATTACTAAAAATCCTTGTCTTGACCTCTGGGCATTACCTATAGGACTGGCCTTTGGAGAAGTACAGTCATCATGAGTTAAAAATTTGCCATACTATCATTTGTAGGAGCCTTCACAGTGATGACCCCCTGCCAATGCTTAAGTGGTTCTTTAGATAAATAGAAAACATAAGGAAAATAAATAGAAAATGAGATAAATAGAAAGAAAATGAAAACTTCCAGTCTCTTTCTGTGAAGCCAGAATTACCCTGGTCCTCAAACCGGGCAAAGATCCCATCAAAAAGGATTTCAGATCAATATCCCTGATGAATATGGACACCAAGATCTCAACAAGATTGTAGCTAATAGGATCCAACAGTACGTTAAAAAGATTATCCTCCATGACCTGGTAGGATTGATCTCTGGTAGGCAAGAGTGGTTCAATATTCACAAATCAATCAATGTGAAAAAAAATCAATAAGAGAAGAGAGAACCACATGGTCCTTTCAATTGATGCAGAAAAAGCATTTATAAAATTACAGCATCGGCCCATGATTAAAACACTTCAAAGTAAAGGGATAGAGGGAATATTCCTCAAATTCCTCAATCTATTAATGAAAAGCCCACAGTGAATATCATTCTCCATGGGAAAAATTTAACAGTCTTCCCTTTGGGATCAGGAACACGAGAAGGATGCCCAGTCTCTGCACTGTTCTCCAACATAGTACTAGAAGTCCTAGAAACAGCAATTAGACAACAAGAAGAAATAAAATGTACTTGGTTTGGGGGAGAGGAAGTCAAACTCTCTCTATTCACAGATGACATGATACTTTATATGGAAAACCCAAAAGACTCCACCCCCAAACTACTAGAACTCATATCACAATTCAGTAATGTGGCAGGATACAAAATCGATGTACAGAAAACAGTTGCTTTTTATCGATGTAAGTATAGAAAGGGAAATTGCAGAATTTATTCCATTTACTATAGCACCAAGAACCACAAAATACCTTGGAATAAACCTAACAAAAGAGGTATAGGATCTGTACTTAAGGACCTAAAGAACACTCATGAAAGAAATTGAAAAAGACACAAAAAGATGTAAAAGCATCCCATGCTCATGGATCAGAAGAGTAAACATAATTAAAATGTCTTCACTGCACAGAGTAATGTATACTGCAATTCCATCCCAGTCAAAATTCCACTCGCGT
Source organism: Eira barbara (assembly GCA_020311275.1). Taxonomy (NCBI): domain Eukaryota; kingdom Metazoa; phylum Chordata; class Mammalia; order Carnivora; family Mustelidae; genus Eira; species Eira barbara. The sequence continues at coordinate 65,012 of JAHRIG010007849.1, read as the reverse complement.
CTTCAGAGTGCTGGAGCAAACAACCCTAAAATTTGTATGGAACCAGAAAAGACCCCAATTTTCTAAGGACATTTTCAAAAAGGAAAACAAAACCGGGGCATCACGTTGCATGATTTCAAGCTTTGTTACAAAGCTGTGATCACCAAGACAGCCTGGTACTGGACCAAAAACAGACACATAGACAAGTGGAAGAGAGGAGAGAGCCCAGATATGGACCCAAAACTCTATGGTCAAATAATCCTCAAAAAGCTGGAAAAAATTTACAGTGGAAAAAAAGACATTCTCTTCAATAAATGGTGCTGGGAAAACTGGAGAGCTATATATAGAAGAATGAAGCTTGACCATCCTCTTACACCATACACAAAGATAAACTCGAAATGGATAAAAGACCTCAACGTGAGGCAGGAATCCATCAGAATCCTAGAGGAGAACATAGGCAGTAACCTCTTTGACACCAGCCACAGCAACTTCTTTCAAGATATGTCTCCAAAGGCAAAGGAAACAAAAGTGTAAATGAACTTTTGGCACTTCATCAAAATCAAAAGCTTCTGCACAGCAAAGGAAGCAGTCAACAAAATAAAGAGGCAACCCACGGAATGGGAGAAGATATTCAGAAATGACAGTACAGACAAAAGGCTAATATCCGGGATCTATAAAGAACTTCTCAAACTCAACACACACAAAATAGATAATCATGTCAAAAAATGGGTAGAAGATATGAACAGACACTTCTCCAATGAAGACATACAAATGGCTCACAGACACATGAAAAAATGTTCATCATCACTAGCCATCAGGGAGATTCAAATTAAAACCACATTGAGAGACCACCTTACACCAGTTAGAATGGACAAAATTAGCAAGACAGGAAACAACGTGTGTTGGAGAGGATGTGGAGACAGGGGAATCCTCTTACACTGTTGGTGGGAATGCAAATTGGTGCAGCTGCCTTGGAAAACAGTGTGGAGATTCCTTAAGAAATTAAAAACAGAACTTCCCTATGACCCTGCAATTGCACGACTGGGTATTTACCCTGAAGATACAGATGTAGTGAACAGAAGGGCCATCTGTACACCAATGGGTGCTATTTGTAGCTATGTAAAAGCCCCAGGGGAGTAGAATCCTGCATGGCCCCTGAGTCACCACCACATTCCAAGGTCTCCCTGGACACAAACTTGCATTGTGATGCATCAGCATGAGACTCCATTTCAACACATTCCCTTGGGTAGATCGCCCCAGAGCCTGTAGATAGAACCTGCTTTGTTCCTAGGGGCCAAAGGGAACATGAGGTAGGGTTTCCATCATCCATACATAGAGCCCTCCTCTTGAATCTTTCCCTATGGGGGAACCGTGAGCCATTGAACAGGCCTAGCCCTGTCCCAATGATAGAAACATCGCTGTTTTGAGCAGCTCACAACACCCAGAATTGGAAAACATCCATGGCCTCATAAGGCCACACCTCAATTTGGGAGGCAACACGGACACAAACGCCAGCCTGGGCAAACATCTGACACTTGCCCATACTTCAGATGCTGGAGATTTCGATTCAGCTTTGATATATTGGCCTCCCATACCCTAGGACCTAAACCTAACCCTAGCTTGTGTTTTCAGACTTCCTTCCTCACACTCCTGGCCCACAAGCCCTCCAGATTGGGAATTCTGGAGCCACAATCCAGAACTCTGCTTCTCCACCAGAAGGAAAAAAGTGCTCTGTGGGGCTGCCCAAAAACCCCAAATGAGGGTCAACCTGCATGGCCCTCATAGGCTGCTCTAAGGCTCTGTCTGACAGCCTGAGCCCAGACCTCCTGTCAGACACCCAGACAGCTGGCTTCAAATCCAGCAATCCGACCTGCCATTGACATAGGCCATCATCTCTACCCAACCTAGGTTTTCAGGCATCTGTCCCCAGAAATTATCTGAAATACCTGCACATGGAGGAACCTGATGCACAAAACAGGACTCCTTCCCCATGACAGGAAACCTTGCTGTTGGATTGGGTGTCAAACACGCAGTAGGGGAAACTTGCATTGTCCATGAAGTCACGATCATGCTTGAGGGCCAACTTGGACACAAACACACATTGTGCCCCTCAACCTGAGCCCCATTTTCAAATGAGGCCCCTCAGTATCTGCAACAAGTACACTCCTATCAGGCTAGGCATGCCCCTAGGCCCTAATCCTAACCCAAGGTGGGGTTTTGCAGGTGCCTGTACCCAGAGCCCTGCTCTGGAATCCCTTTTTTGGGGGGAACCCTGAGACAGAAACATGACTTCTCCATTCCCCCAGAATGATACCAAACTATTGGGAGCTGGGCAAAATCCCAGAGAGGGAGAATCTTCCACAGCCCATGAGACCAAACCTACATTCTGCAGCCCTTCTAGACAGAAAATACAGAGATAAAAGCCTGCTATAATGCCTCACAATCGCCCTGAATTAATGAGGACCTCCCATCATGGGCTGCACATAGGGTTTGCCATACCCTCGACCCAAATCCTAACCCGAGTTTGTGCTTTCAGAAAACTGTCCCCAAAGCCCTGGCTCACACACACTCCAGGCTGGGGCCTCTGGAGCTAAACTTCAGGACTGTCCATCCCTCCGATATGAAATTCTGCCCTTTACAATTGCCAAACCCTCCACATTAGGAGAAAACTGGAAGGCCCCCGAGGCCACACCAATGTCATAGGCTGCCCTGGGCAAAAATGCGCAGTCTGACACACCCTGTGCACCTACCTCCACTCAGACACCCAGGTAGATTGCCCGAGAGACAGATGACTTAATCTGACATGCCCAAAGGTCCTACTCTGAACCTGGGCATAGGTTTTCAGCCATCTGTCCCCAGGGGCCTGGTCTTGAATCCAACATACAAGGGGTCCCTGAGGGACACAGGAGAACATCTTCTGTCCCCAAAAGGTAACCTTGCTATTTGGAGCTGTGTAAAAGCCTCAGGGTAGGAGAATCCTACATAGCCCTTGAGCCACCACAAAATTCCAAGGTCTCCCTGGATACAAACCCGCATTGTGACCCATCAGCACGAGACTCCATTTCAACTCAGCACACTGGGTAGCACTCCGCAGGGTCAGCCGATCGAACCTGCCTTATTCCTAGGCAATGATGGGAATGCCAGGTGGGATTTCCAGGCATCTATACGTAGAGCCCTGTGCTCGAATGTTTCCATATGAGGGCCCCTTGAGCCATCAAACAGGACTCCCTATGTCCTGCAGAAGGAAACCATGCTGTTTCCATCAGCTCACAACCCCCAGAGTGGGAAGACCTCCATGACCTCATGAGGCCCTACCTCCATTAGGTGGCCATCATGGACACAAAGTCCAGCCTGAGTGAATGTCTGACACTTGCCCTTACTTCAGATGCTGGAGATCTCGATTCAGCCTCTGCAGATTGGGCTTGTCTTGCCCCAGGCCCTAAACCAAACCAGAGTTTATGTTTTCAGACTTCCATCCTTACACTCCTGGAACACAAGCCCTCCAGATTGGGAATTCCGGAGTCACAACACAGCTTTCTGTCTGTCCACCAGAAGGACAAAGTGCCCTATGTGGCTGCTCAAAAGCCCCAAATGAGGATAAATCTGAGCAGCCCTTCACAGCACCCCAATTTCATAGGCCATCCTGTGCACTAATGCTGTTTGACACAGCCTGAGCCTAGACCTCTGTAAGCCACCCAGGGAGCTAGCCGCATATCCAGCCATGGCCCTGGGCCTGCATCTCTACCCAACCTTGGTTTTCTGGCATCTGTCCCCAGACCTTATCTCAAATTCCAGCATATGCAGGAACCTGATGCACAAAACAGAACTCTTCCTTCTGCATGACAGGAAACCTTGTTGTTTGGAAGGGTGTCGAACCCTCAGAGTTGGAGAAACCTGCAGGGCCTATGAGGCCACGCCCACCCTTGAGGGCCGCCCTGGGCACAAACACTCATTTTGACCCTCAGCCTTAGCCCTTTTCAAATAAGTCCCCTCAGTAGCTGGACCAGGATCACACATATCAGGTTTGCCATGCCCCTAGGCACAAATCCTAACCCAAGGTGGGGTTTTGCAGGCCTGCTCTGGAATTTCTCTTTTGGGGGGACCCTGAGACAGAAAACATGACTCCTTCCTTCCCCCAGTATCACACCAAACTACTGGGACCTGGGCAAAATCCCCAGAGAGGGAGAATCTTCCATGGCCCCATGAGGCCCCCATATATTCTGTGGCCAACTTAAACTCACAATCCATAGACAAAAGCCTGAGCTACCGCCTCACAGTCACCCTAATTTTAGATCCAGAGGAGCTCCTCTTGGGGTCTTCTGATCAGGCATGCCAAACCCTCTGCCCTAAGTCTAACCCGAGTTTGTGTTTTTAGATTTCTGTTCTCAGAGCCCTGTCCCACACACACTCTAGACTCCAGCTTCCAGAGCCACACCATAAGACTGTGCTTGCCCTCCAGATGGAAACTGTGCCCTTTATAGTTGCCCGAACCCTCCAGATTAGGAGAAATCTGCAAGGCCCCCAAGCCACCCAGTTTCGTAGGCTGCCCTGGATAAAAATAAGCAGTCTGACACACCCTGTGCATGGACCTGCAGTCAGACACACAGGTATATGGCCCCAAAGACAGAAGATTGAACCTAACAGGCCCCTAAGGCCCTAATCTGAACACTAGCTGTGATTTTCAGGCATCTGTCCCCAGAGCCCTGGTCTTGAATAGCAACATATGGGGTGGGGGGGGTCCCTGAGGCCCAAAACAGAAAACCTCCTGTCCCAGAAGGAAAGCTTGTTATTTGGAGCTGTGTCTAAGCCTCAAGGCAATAGAATCCTGCATGACCCCTAAGCCACTGCCACATTCCAAGATCTCCCCGGACACAAAACTGGATTGTGACCCATCAGTATGAGACTCCATTTCCACTCAGCCCCCTGTGTAGGTCACACCAGAGCCAGCAGATCGAACCTCCCATGTCCATAGGATCCAATGGTAACCGTAGGTGGAGTTCCCAGGCATCCATATGTAGAGTCCTGCTCTTGAATCTTCTATATTGGGGACATATGAGCTATCAAGAAGATGTCTCCTGTCCTGCAGAAGGAAACCTTGATGTTTGGAGCTGCGCACAACCCCCAGATTGGGAAAACCTCCATGGCATCATGACACCACCGCTGCATTAGGCAGACATAAAGGACACATAGTTGAGCCTGAGCGAACATCTGACCCTTGCCCTTACTTCAGATGATGGGATTCTCGCCTCAGTCTCTGCGTTTTGAGCCTGCCATGCCCTATGCCCTAAAAGTTACATGAGCTTTTGTTTTCAGACTTCTGTCCTCAAAGTAACTACAAAAATGAATGAATACATTGTATGTCATCATCATTCCTACATGGAATCTAACCATGACTGGTGACACGAAAAAATCAGTGTTGTATTTCAACTATAAGAACACTAATGACCAAAATTCATAAGACCCACCCACTAATCAAAATTATCAACAACTCATTTATCGACCTACCTGCACCATCAAACATCTCAGCATGATGAAATTTTGACTCCCATCTTGGAATTTGCCTAATCCTTCAAATCCTTACAGGTTTATTCTTAACTATACACTACACATCAGACACAACCACAGCCTTCTCATCAGTTACACACATCTGTTGAGATGCCAATTCTGGCTGAATCATCTGATATATACATGCCAACGGAGCCTCCATATTCTTCATCTTCCTATTCCTACATGTAGGACAAGATCTATACTAAGGATCTTATATATTCCCCGAAACATGAAACATAGGCATTATCCTACTATTTGCAGTTATAGCAACAGCATTCATAGGTTACATTTACCATGAGGACAAATGTCCTTTGGAGGCACAAGCGTAATTACCAACTTACTATCAGCCCTCCCATACCTTGGAACCAACCTCGTAGAGTGAATCTGAGGAGGTTTTTCAGTAGACAAAGCCACCTTAACACGATTCTTTGCCTTCCACTTTATCCAACCATTCATCATCTCGGCACTAGCAATTCATCTACTATTTCTTCATGAAACAGGATCCAACAATCCTTCTGGAATCCCATCTGATTCGGACAAAATTCCATTCCACCCATACTACACATTTAAAGACATCCTGGGTGCCCTATTCCTAATCCTAGTACTCATAATACTAGTACTGTTCTCACCCGACCTACTAGGGGACCCTGACAACTACATCCCTGCCAACCCACTTAACACACCACCCCATATCAAACCCGAATGATATTTCCTATTCGCATACACAATCCTATGATTCATTCCTAATAAACTAGGAGGAGTACTAGCCCTAGTCTTCTCCATTCTAGCCCTAGACATTATTCCAGTATTACATACTTCAAAACAACGAGGTATGATATTCCACCCACTAAGCCAATGCCTATTTTGATTACTAGTAGCTGATCTCCTTACCTTAACATGAATTGGTGGTCAACCAGTAGAACACCCCTTCATCACCATTGGTCAAATAGCCCCAATCCTTTACTCCAAGATCCTCCTAATTCTAATAACAACTATCAGCATTATTGAGAAGAACTTATTAAAATGAAGAGTCTTTGTAGTATATTAATTACTTTGGTCTTGTAAACCAAAAATAGAGAACTCCATCTCCCTAAGACTCAAGGAAGAAGTAATAGTTCCATCATCAGCACCCAAAGCTGACATTCTAACTAAACTATTCCCTGATTTCCTCATCCCATTATTTCAGTTCATATATTTAAGAACATCTACTGTGCTTTCCCAGTATGTATTTTTCCCCACCCTATGTATATTGTGCATTAATGGTTTGCCCCATGCATATAAGCATGTACATACTATGATTGATTTTACATACGTGCACCTCACCTAGACCACGAGCTTGATCACCAGGCCTCAAGAAACCATCAATCCTTGTATGATGTGTACCTCTTCTCTCTCCAGGCCCATCAAATGTGGGGTTTTCTACAGTGAAACTATACCGGCATCTGGTTCTTACTTCAAGGCCATGATAGTCCTCAATCCAATCCTACTAACCCTTCAAATGGGACATCTTGATGGACTAATGACTAATCAACCCATGATCACACATAACTGTGGTGTCATGCATTTGGTATTTTTTAATTTTTGTGGGTGGGGGACTGGTGTCACTGAGCTATGGCTGTAAAGGCCTCATTGCATTCAAATAACTTGTAGTTGGGCTTCATCATCACCATTTATCCACATCGCACAACCATAAGCTGCAATTCAGTCAATGGTTACAGGACATACACACGTACACACGTAGACATGTACGTGTATTCAACAGATAGAAACAAGCTAAATCAAACCCCTTTACCCACCCCTGTAACTTCAAAAGTATAAAAACACTTAATATTGTCCTGCCAAATCCCAAAAACAGAACTAAGCACATGCAACATATATAAGAAGCCAATTATACTGATATTCCATACATTAATCTCTGTCACTAATTTACCCAGAATACTCTATTCAAAAAACCTATCTATAGATGTAATACCCCACCTCTAATACCCCCTATCAACTTGTATTTGATACTAATAATTAAATTATCATGCCTAAACACCTTACCATTAACTAATCTAATCCTTCACCTGTTAATGTATCTTATTAAATAAAGCTAGGCACTGAAAATGCCTAGAAGAGTCATAAGACTCCATAAACATCAAAGTTTGGTCCTAGCCTTCCTATTGATTACTAACAGAATTACACATGCACGTCTCCGCATCCCAGTGAAAATGCCCTCTAAATCCCTAAACTGATTAAAAGGAGAGGGTATCAAGCACACTAAATAAGTAGCTCATAACACATTTCTCACACACACCCCCACAGGATACAGCTGTGACAAAAATTAAGCCATGAGCGAAAGTTTGACTAAGTCATGTTAACATTAAGAGTTGGTAAATTTCGTGCCAGCCACCACGGTCATACAACTAACCCAAATTAATAGGCCCATGGTGTAAAACGTGTTAAGGACTACATCACACTCAAAGATGAAATTTAACAAGGCAGTAAAAAGCTACTGTTAACATAGAATATACCACGAAAGTGACTTTCTTATTTCTGACCACATGATAGCTGAGACCAAAACTGGGATTAGATACCCCACTATACTCAGCCCTAAACATAAATAATTTGTACAAAAAAATTATCTACTAGAAAACTACTAGCAACAGCTTAAAACTCAAAGGACTTGGCGGTGCTTTACATCCTTCTAGAGGAGCCTGTTCTATAATCGATAAACCCCGATAAACCTCACGACTTCTAGCTAAGTCAATCTGTATACCACCATCTTCAGCAAACCCTCAAAAGGAAGAAAAGTAAGCATAGTAATTATACATAAAAAAGTTAGTTCAAAAAAAAAAAAAGTTCAAGGTGTAACCCATGAAGTGAGAGGAAATGGGCTACATTTTCTAATCAAGAATAGGTTCATGAAAGTTTTTATGAAAACTGAAAACTAAAGGTAGATTTAGTAGTAAATTAAGAATAGAGAGCTTAATTGAATAGGGCCATGAAGCACGCACACACTGCCCATCACCGTCCTCAAGCAAAACACCCAAACACTACATAATACAGACTAAACCATGCAAGAGGAGATAAGTCATAACAAGGTAAGCATACTGGAAAGTGTGCTTGGATAAATCAAAGTGTAGCTTAATTAAAGCTTCTGGCTTACACCCAGAAGATTTCATACACCAATGACCACATTGAACCAAAACTAGCCCAGCCAACCACTAACTCAACTACTACAATAAGCCTCTAATCAAAACATTCAATACATCATTAGAGTATAGGAGATAGAAATTTTACTTGGAGCTATATAGGAAGTACCATAAGGGAATGATGAGAGTTTAAAGTAATCAACAGCAAAGATCACCCCTTATACCTTTTGCATAATGAGCTAGCTAGAATAATTTAACAAAGAGATCTTAAGCTAACTCTCCCCAAACCAGATGAGCTACCTATGAACAAACCACAGGGATAAACTCACCTATGTTGCAAAATAGTGAGAAGATTTATAGGTAGAGATCAAAAGCCTAATGAGCCTGGTGATAGCTGGTTGCCCAGAATAGAATCTCAGTTCAACTTTAAATTTACCCAACAAATCCCAAAATTATAATGTAAATTTAATATATAATCTAAAAAGATACAGCTTATTAGAATAAGGATACAACCTTACTTAGAGAGTAAAGTTAAATAAAACCATAGCAGGCCTAAGAGCAGCCACCAATTAAGAGAGTGTTCAAGCTCAATACCCAACCCTCTTAATTCCAAAAATCTTAAACCAACTCCTAAAGTACTACCAGGCTAATCTATTTAATAATAGAAGCAATAATGCTAGTATGAGTAACAAGAAACATTTCTCCTTGCATAAGCTTATAACAGTCAACAAATACCCACTGATAGTTAACAACATGATAAAAATAAACTACTAATAAAACACTTATGAAATCAATTGTTAGCCCAACACAGGTATGCAACAAGGAAAGATTAAAAGAAGTAAAAGGAACTCATCAAACCAAACCCCGCCTGTTTACCAAAAACATCACCTCCAGCATGCCCAGTATTGGAGGCACTGCCTGCCCAGTGACACGAGTTAAACAGCCATGGTATCCTGACCGTGCAAAGGTAGCATAATCATTTGTCCTCTAAATAAGTACTTGTATGAATGGCCACACGAGGGCTTAACTGTCTCTTACTTCCAATCAGTGAAATTGACCTTCCCGTGAAGAGCTGGGAATAAACTAATAAGAGGAGAAGAACCTATGGAGCTTCAATTAACTAGTCCATAATAAGTCTACTTAATCATCAATTAGGCATAACACAATCTTATTAATGGATTAACAATTTAGGTTGGCGTGACCTCGGAGAATAAAATAACCTCCGAGTGATACAAATATAGACTAACCAGTCAACATATACCATCATTTATTGATCCAAGAAATTTGATCAACGGAACAAGTTACCCTAGGGATAACAGCACAATCCTATTTGAGAGGCCATATCAACAATAGGGTTTATGACCTAGATGTTGGATCAGGACATCCCAGTGGTGCAGCAGCTATTAAAGGTTCGTTTGTTCAACAGTTAAAGTCCTACATGATCTGAGTTCCGACCAGAGCAATCCAGGTTGGTTTTGATCTATAACAACAACTTCTCCCAGTACTAAAGGACAAGAGAAGTAAGGCCTATTCTATCGGAATGCCTTAGGACTAATAGAGGATGTAATCTTAATCTAAATAGTCCACCTTCATTTCATAGCCCTAGAGATAGGGCTTGTTAGGGTGGCAGAGCCCAGTAATTGCGTAAAACTTAAATTTTTATTCTCAGACATTCAAATCTTCTTCCTAACATTATGTTTATAATTAATATCATTTCACAATTGTACCTATCCTACTTGCTGTAGCCTTTCTAACACTAGTGGAATGAAAAATCCTAGGGTATATACAACTCTGTAAAGGCCTAAACACCATAGGATCCTATGGCCTCTTGCAACCAATTGCACATGTCATAAAACTATTCACTAAAGAACCTTTATGACCCCTAACATCATCTATCACTGTATTTGTAATAGCCCCAATTCTAGCCCTAACACTAGCCCTAACCATATGAATCCCATTACCAATACCTTACCTTCTCATGAATACAAACCTAGGAATCCTATTCATACTAGCAATATCAAGCTTAGCTGTCTACTCTATTTTATGGTCCGGATGAGTCTCAAACTCAAAATATGCCCTAATTGGGGCCCTTCGAGCTGTAGCCCAAACAATTTCCTATGAATTCACACTAGCCATTATCCTCCTATCGGTACTATTAATAAATGGCTCTTTTACCCTTATCCACACTTACTACTACACAAGAACACCTATGACTAATCCTCCCCGCATGACCCCTGGCAGAAACCCACCACACCCCATTTGACTTAACAGAAGGAGAATCAGAGTTAGTCTCCAGATTCGATGTCAAATACATAGCCAGACCATTTGCCCTATTTTTCCTAGCTGAATATGCCAACATTATTATAATGAATATCCTTACAACTATCCTGCTTTTTGGTGCATTGCACACCCCATACTTACCGGAACTATACTCCATCAATTTTACTATAAAAAACACTTCTACTAACAACTTTCTTCCTATGAATTTGAGCATCCTATTCATGATTCTGTTATGATCAACTCATACATTTATTATGAAAAAACTTTCTCCCCTGACATTAGCCCTATGCATATGACATGTAGCCTTAACCTATATGACAACAAGTATTCCTCCCCAAACATAAGAAATGCGTATGACAAAAGAGTTACTTAGATAGAGTAAATTATAGAGGTTTGAGCCCTCTTATTTCTAGAATTATAGGAATTGAACCTAATCCTAAGAAATAAAAAATCTGGGACGCCTGGGCTCAGTGGGTTAAAGCCTCTGCCCTCAGCTCAGGTCATGATCCCAGGGTCCTGGGATCGAGCCCTGAATTGGGCTCTCTGCTCAGCAGGGAGTCTGCTTCCTCCTCTCTCTCTCTTCCCGCCTCTCTGCCTGCTTGTGTTCTGTCTGTCAAATAAATAATATCTTAAAAAAAAAAAAAAGAACTCAAAAATATTTGTGCTACCCAATTCACACCAAATTCTACAGTAAGGTCAGCTAAATAAGCCTCTGGGCCCATACCCTGAAAATGTTGGATTATCCCCTTCCCATACTAATTAAACCCCCTATCCTTACTATCATTATATCAACTGTCATTTCAGGAACCATTATAGTACTAATAAGCTCTCACTGACTGACAATCTGAATTGGATTCAAAATAAATATACTAGCTATTTTCCCCATTTTAAGAAAAAAAAAATAAATCGACGAGCCATAGAAGCATCAACAAAATATTTCCTTGTTGAAGCTACTGCATCTATACTCTTAATTTGAGGAATTATTATTAACCTACTATTGACAGGACAATGAACAATACTAAATACCCCTAACCCAATTGCATCAAACATAACAGTAGCTCTGGCAATAAAATTAGGACTATCACCCTTCCACTTCTGATACCTGAAGTAACCCAAGGAATCCCACTATCATCAGGAAGAATTCTACTAACCCGACAAAAAAAAGGCGCCCCCTTATCCGTTCTATATCAAATCTCTCCATCTATAAATCCAAACTTATTAGAAGCCATTGCTATTATATCTGTTCTAGCAGGAGGCTGAGAAGGTCTTAACCAAACACAACTACGAAAACTCCTAGCATACTCATCAATCGGCCACATAGGATGAATGATTGCTGTAACAACATATGACCCTACCCTAATAATATTAAACCTCATAATCTACATTACAAAAACACTTGGAACGTTCATACTGTTCACACTCAGTTCATCTACAACCACACTATTGCTATTTCATATGCGAAAAAAAAAAATCCCACTAATTACCTCACTAATCCTAGCAATCATACTATCACTAGGAGGCCTACCTCCCCTCTCGGGATTCATCCCTAAATGAATAATCATACACAAACTCACAAAAAAACAATGTAAGTTTTATAGGAATTACGGCCCTACTAAACCTATATTTTTATGTGCGGTTAACACATGCAACAGCACTAACTATATTCCCCTCAATAAATACCATAAAAATAAAATGGCAATTCAAAAACACGAAAAATGTAGTTCTTTTATCCCCACTAATTGTAACTTTGAGCATATTACTCCCGTTAACCCCAATAATACTAACACTGTTCTAGAAGTTTAGGTTAAAAAGACCAAGGGCCGTCAAAGCCCTAAGTAAGTGCTGTTTACTTAACTCCTGAATCTCACCTTGAGGACTGCAAGAGTATATCTCACATCTACCGAACACAAATCAATCACTTTAATTGAGCTAAGCCCTTTCTAGACTGGTGGGATATCATCCCACAAAACTTTAGTTAACAGCTAAATACCCTAGTCAACTGGCTTCAATCTACTTCTCCTGCCTCAAAGAAAAAAATAGGCGGGAGAAGCTCTGGCAGAGTTGAAGCTGCTTCTTTGAATTTCAATTCAACATGATATTTCACCACAGACCTTGGCAAAAAGAGGGCTCAAACCCCTATTCTTCAATTTACAGTCTAATGCCTTTATTGGCCATTTTACCTACGTTCATAAGTCGATGATTATTCTCCACAAATCATAAAGACGTCAGCACCCTTTGCCTTTAATTTGGTGCATGTGCCAGAATGATAGGCACTGCTCTTAGCCTATTAATCCGTGCTGAATTGGGCCAACCAGGTGCTCTACTAGGAGATGATGAAATCTACAACGTAACTGTAACTGCCCATGCGTTTGTAATAATTTTCTTTATAGCAATGCCAATTATGATTGGAGGTTTCAGAAACTGATTAAGACCCTTAATAATTGGCACACCCAACATTGCATTTCCACGAAGAAATAATATAAGCTTTTGACTTCTGCCCCCCTTATTTCTTCTCCTTCTAGCTTCTTCCATAGTAGAAGCAGGTGCAGGAACAGGATGAACTGTGTACTCTCCTCTAGCAGGAAATTTAGCACATGCAGGAGCATCTGTAGACATAACAATCTTCTCCCTACACCTGGCAGGTGTCTCATCCATCCTAGGAACCATTAACTTTATTACTACCATTATCTACATAAAACCCCCTGCAATATCACAATCTCAAAATCCTCTATTCGTATGATCTGTCCTGATCACGGCTGTACTTCTACTGTTATCATTGCCAGTTATAGCGCCAGTATTTTCATACTACTCACAGACCAAAATCTAAATACTACTTTCTTTGACCCAGCTGGAGGAGAAGACCCTATTCTGTATCAACACCTATTCGGATTTTTCAGACATCCTGAAGTATATATTCTAATCCTACCAGGATTTGGAATTATCTCATATGTTGTAACCTCTTACTCAGGGAAAAAAATAACCATTTGGCTACATAGGAATAGCCTGAGCAATGATATCTATCGGTTTCTTAGGTTATCTATAGGTTTCTGAGCCCACCACATGTTTATCATAGGAATGGACGTCAGCACTTGAGCATACTTAACCTCAGCTACTGTAATCATTGCAATTCCAATGGGAGTAAAAATATTTAGCTGACTAGCCACTCTACACGGGGGGAATATTAAATGATCACCAGCTATATTATGAGCGCTAGGGTTTATTTTTCTATTCACAGTGGGTGGTTTAACAGGTACTGTATTATCAAACTCATCACTAGATATTGTTCTTCATGACACATACTATGTGGTAGCACACTTCCATTATGTCCTTTTAATGGGGGCAGTGTTCGCAATCATAGGTGGGTTTGTCCATTGATTCCCACTGTTCACAGGTTACACACTAAATGATATTTGAGCAAAAATCCACTTTACAATTATATTCGTAGAAGTAAATACAGCATTCTTTCCTCAACATTTCCTAGGCCTATCAGACATACCACGATGATACTCCAGTTATCCAGATGCTTATACGACAAGAAACACAGTGTCTTCCATGGGTTCATTTATCTCATTAATGGTAGTAATATTAATAATATTCATAATCATAATCTTAGCATCCAAACAAAGGGTGATAATAGGAGAACTTGCTTCAACAAACACTGAATGATTACATGGATGCCATTCTCCATATCACACATTTGAAGAGCCAACCTATGTACTACCAAAATAAGAAAGGATGGAATCGAACCCCTTAGAATTGGTTTCAAGACAATATCATAACCACTATGTCCTTCTTGATAAAGAGATATTAGTAAAAATTACATGACTTTGTCAAAGTCAAATTATAGGTGGAAGTCCTTTATATCTCTATGGCGTACCCTTTCCAAATAGGAATTCAAGATGCAACCTCCCATATTACAGAAGAACTATTACACTTCCATGTCCATACGTTAATAATAATATTCTTAATCAGCTCTCTTGTTCTCTACATCTTGCTCCCTTGTTCTCTACATCATTTCATTAATACTAACTACTAAACTAACACTTACGAGCACTGTAGATGCCCAAAAAGTTGAAATGGTATGAACTGTCCTACCTGTTATCATTTAATTTTAATTGCTTTACCTTTACAATGAACCCTCTATATAATAGATGAGATCAATAATCCTTCCTTGACCACAAAAACTATGGGTCACAAATGATACTGAAGTTATGAGCACACAGATTATGAAGACCTAAACTTTGACTCCTGTATAACCTCAACTCAAGAGCTTAAACCTGGAGAACTACGACAATTAGAAGTAGACAATCAAGTAGTCCTCCCAATAGAAATAACAACCTGCATATTAATTTTGGAGCCACAACGCAGCACTCTGCCTGCCCAGCAGAAGAAAAAACTGCCCTATGGGGTTGCCCAAATACCCCAAATGAGGAACAACCTGCACAGCCCTCGATGATACCCCAATACCATAGGCCGCCCTGTGTACTACTGCTCTGACCGACACAGACTGAGCCACGGCCTCCCATCAGGAACCCAGACATCTGGCCACATATCCAGCAGAAAGGACTTGCCATGGCCCTGGGCTGTCATCTCTACCCAACCTTGGTTTTCAGGCATCAGTGTCTAGACTTTATCTCAGATGCCTGCATATGGAGGAACATAATGCAGAAAACAGAACTCCTTCCCCGTGGCAGGAAACCTTGCTGTAGGGAAGAGTGTAAAACCCTCAGAGAGAGGAAACCTGCATGACCCATGAGGCCACGCCCACTCTTGAGGGCTGCCTTGGCACAAACACACATTGTGATCTTCAGCCTGAGCCCCCATTTCAAATAAGGCCCTTGGGAGCAAGAACATATGCCCGCATATTGGGCTTGCCATTCTCCTAGACCCAAATCCTAACCCAATGTGGAGTTGTCCAGACGCCCATACCCAGAGTCTTGTTTTGGAATCCCTCTTCTTAGGGACCACTGAGACAGAAACAAAGGAGACTAACATCCCCCAGAATGACACCAAACTATTGGGAGCTGAGAGGTGTCTATCCCCAGAGCCAGGAGATCCAACATGTCTTGTTATTAGGCACCAATGGAAATTCGAGGTGGGGTTTCCAGGCATCCAAAAACAGAGTCCTCCTTTCAAATCTTTCCATAAGGGGACACTTGAGCCATCAAACAGGACTCCATCTGTCCCACAGGAGGAAACCTTGCTGTTTGCAGCAACAAAATTTGGGGAGTTACTTGGTAATTTAGCATAATGTAATATACCTATGACATGTTGAAATCACCAAGTTAACTTCAATAGTTATTAGCCTAAATCCTTTAAAAATGACCAAAGAGGCACCTGGCTTCCTCAGAAGGTAGGATACCTGATCTCAGGGTTATGAGTTTGAGCCCCACGTCAGGCATATTTAGCTTAAAAAACAAAATAAAAGAAAACAAAAGGACTTACACATGAGCAAAATCAATGAGGCTCAAACAATGGAGCTGGTTGGTGTTGGGATGGATCCTGTCTCCTGTTCATTCAGCCACTGGGCACTGCATACTCAGATGGTACCAGTGCTTATCAGCCAACCAGGTTCTCCCTCTAAGATCTCAGGGTCTAGAGGAGAAGATGGACAAACAAGAAACAAAATTGTGAATGAAAAGGGTAATTGCTCCATAGGAAAAGAGCAAGGGACTACTACTAAGTCCTGAGCTCCACCAGATGAGGGGTCTGACAAGGCTATTCTGAGATGACATTGAGAATTCCTGTGGCAGGAAAAGAAGGACACAGCCCTGCACAAATCTGAGTGTATTCAACCTGTCAGAAGGCAACAAGGAACAGAGGATTGGAGGCAGATTTTGATGTTCCCAGAGTAGAGGTTAGAAAGGAGGCCAGGGTGGCCAGAGGAAGCTGAGGAAGAGAGCTGAGAGGGAGGGTAGGAGGACCAGGGCCCGGGGCAGTTCGACAGTATCAGTGCCCTTCTCCCAGTGCTGTGTGACCATACTCAGTTGTTCCCCATACTCAGTGGCTGAACCCACGAACACTGTCTCTCGGTCTGAGGGGATCAGAAATCCAGCAGTGCTCACCTGGGGACTCCTTCCAGAGTCTCTCTTTAGGTTGGGGTTGTTGTCAGCACTAAGGGAGGACCTGCCTCACTGAAAACCTGAGCTCAATTAGGGGCATTGGCTAGATATGGCCCATCTCAAAGACCTGAGTTCTTCTGTCTTTTGTTGACCATCAGTGCCAGGCCACGTGCATATGTCTGTGTCATGGTTCAACCTAAGGGCTTGTACTTCAGTCTGAAGATCTGAAAGAGAACATGGGTCAGAGTCAACATGGGGCTGGGCAATGAGCTTTTATAACTAAATCTCAGCAGGGCCTTTTGGTCATGTTGACATGTTCTGTGGAATGAAAGTGAATCACTAAATCCAGATCACACTCAGCGGAGGGGGTTAAACAAGGATGTTTACAGATGATTTGGGGAACTAACAGTACCTCTGAGGGGAGAAAGTGATGATCCCTGCAGAGTCCGTACCTTGCCCAGGATCAGACTGGTAGGAAGGCTTACTGGGCATGAACCCAGCTCTTTTAGTGTCCTCAAAGGTGGGGACCTGGATACACCTAGCTACTCACTGTTGGCTCAGGAAAATGTTGTCTAGAAGGAAGTGGCTATAGACATGGGAATGGTAATGGGATGAGGGTGATCATTGACATCCTAGATAGGAGACATCTCCCCATGTTCTTGTCTGAGGAGGACCCCAGGTCATGGCAACCCACTGAATGGACATCACACCCTGTGGAAAGAAGGTAATGGCTTACATCACAGGACAGGCAGTCTCTATGGGTAAGGGTGGATTCTGACCATCAAGGGACAAGGATCTAATCACTTCTTTAGGGTTTGCATTGAAAATTAGAAGCCTAGGGCGCCTGGGTGGCTCAGCGGGTTAAGCCTCTGCCTTCGGCTCAGGTCATCATCTCAGGGTCCTGGGATAGAGCCCCACACTGGGCTCTCTGCTCAGCAGAGAGCCTGCTTTCCCCTCTCTCTCTGCTTACTGCTCTGCCTACTTGTGACTTCTCTCTGTGTCAAATAAATAAATAAAATCCTTAAAAAAAAAAAAAAAAGAAAATGAGAAGCCTAAGATCTTGGGAAGCTATTACCCAAGCTTTTACCCTGTTCTTCTGGGACTCCAGAATGTGAGCACTGATGAACACATGTGTGCCCATAGGAGCGAGTGTGCATGTACACACAAAAACATACCAACCAGTAGGGACTGTGTTCTGGGATCTGACTAGTAGCAGATTCAAAGAAGTTGATAAGAGGAAGAAAATTTGGTCGGAGGTATTTCCTACATGTGACACTACTCCTCTATCATCATAGATATTATCCAACCTATGCCTGTGGATATCTGGTAGAAGGACATGCTAGAATCATCTGTATTTTACAGAGAAGACCATCCCTGTCAGGCACATGGTTTATATAGGGTCAAAACAGGTAATAATAGAGAGTTTTGTCTGAAATCAGATGTGTTTCCAAGCTGGGGCCCTGGCTGCACCAAATCTTCCCTGGGGGCCTGTGCAGAGGGGCTTGTTGGTGTCACTGTGTACAAATGTGGACTTTCATGAAGAAAGGGGATAAGGAGATAGCAAACCAGAGCACTCTTTGTCTAGGTGTCAAACCAGGAATGGACTGTGGTAGGGCATCCCAGGCAGTGATGTCTCTTCCTTGACCACGGACTGCAACAGAACATGGAACCCCTGCAACCAGGCACCTAGACTCTAGTGTAGTCCAGTATCAGGGTTACTTGGTTGGAGACATCTGATATGGAAAGATGTTCTCTTACTGCTTGCCTATTTCCTGGGGCTCTGGCTTCCAGAAACACCAAGGGAATGGCTTTTTCACATGCTGCAGATATTGGCTCAAACCTCGCCCTCAACGCCTCAGGGCATTTGGCAACAGGTGCCATAAGGTACTTAATACTGAGCAGACTAGGTGATGCCCACCCCTATGAACTATCCAAGGGCAGCCCCATCCCTTCCTCCAAAGTTTTAGGGAAAGAGGAATGTGTGGGTGTTCATGCTCATGGGCTGGACGAGGTTGAGCACAGTGGATACCCTGGTGATCCCTTCTTGTTCACACCAATGTCATTGTGGGCAGGGTGAAAAGAGGACTCCTGAGGTGCCTCTTATCTGTGCTAGAGCACATCGACGGATCTGATAAAGGAGGGCCTTCCCCCTCCACCAGGGTAGCGAGGCACTGTAAATTAGAGGGGCTTCTGGACTTTCATCCACATATCTGTTATTCCTGCTTTAGGGTAAAAGTCTGAGAGCTTCTTCTGGAAAATGGGAAGATATCCTGGGGAGATGCGGTTGGTGTGTGAGCACTGTGGGAGAGCATAGGGGGATGGAGGTCAGCTTCAACCCCTAAGAGGTTCATTCTCCATGACTGCCCCCTCCCAGCCCTGTCTCTACCTCAATACTGGGACCCAGAACGGAGGATTTAGAAACAATCACACAAGAGTCTGTTGGAACCTGGACACTGGATGCTCATAGGGTGCTCAGGAGACCCAGCGAGAGCTCAGGGACCAGACATCCCACTCATGTGAGAGATTAGTGTCAGTGAAAGGAGACCCGCTCATCGCACCTAGTGAATAAGGCAGAACATGGGCACAGGAGGTAACTTTTGAGCTATTGGGAGAGTCCTGGGTAGGCCTAGCTAGAGAGAGAGTCCCTTGGTTCCCATCTTGGTTGTATCTTCCTAAAGAAATGGCGTGTGCAGTGAGGGTAATAAAGAAGCCAGACACCACACCTTCCTGGGCACATGCCATTGAATTCAAGTGGCAAGTGGACAAAGAGACAGGCTGAGGAGTGTGTCCAGCTCCCCTGGGGAAGACAGAAATGCTCACACCATTGATCAAGGACCCACATTCATAGTGAATTTCTGCTACCCTTCCATCTGCAACAAGGTCTGTCTCAGGCAGGACTGCCAGATTGCGGGTGAACAAGGAGTAGGACTGGTCTCTGAGAGGAGCTGGAAGACCAGGACCCAGGTTCACACAGGGTTCCCTGGGATATTGGTTTGGGAGGGTGCCCCATCCTCTGACTTCTCTGCCTACCTATCTGTCCCTAGGACCATCTATTCCATCTTGAGCTTATTGCTGGAACAATATCCCAGGGATTTTTTCCATCCCCCAGAATTTCCCAGCCTGAATAGGCTGCTGGCATACCTGGGTCTCAATATGCCAGGCTCAGACCTGGAGTTCTGTTCCCAGCTTCTGCTCTCAAAGCTGCAACACCTCGAGCCCACAAAGCCAGAGACGGGGTGAGGAGGACTAGGGGTGACTGATATGGGCCTGAGGAGGAGACAGATTGGGCCACACTGAGTAAGCCTCCATAGGTCAAGAGAAATGAGTAGTCTCAGATCTCTGTCCCCATGGGCTTCAGATGGGGAGACCTTCCAGGGGTTGGGTCTTGAACGCAGACCACATTGAGTGGTGGGAAGTTTCTTTTATGTATGAGGCAAAAGGGAAGTAGTCATGCTGATGATACTTTCTCTTCTTGGAGCTACAGCACCAGCCCCAGAGCAAGATCCTGATCCACCTCAGGAACTCGTCCCAGCACCCATTCTGGCTCCTGATGCATCTTTGGAGCCTGAGCTGGTTCACCCCATCCCTGCTGCTGTGGCTCACCAGTCAGGACGACAAGTGACACCACCTGCCCTGTTGATCCCAAAGCAGGTGGTAGTCAGTGCTCTAATTCAGTTTCCTGAGATGGAAGAGCCATCAGCCCCTGTGCCTGACCTGAAGGTCCAGCAGGGTCCTGCCCCTGCTCCTCAGATGTCTGAATGGCCTGAACCACCAGTTGCCTCAGTGAAGCAAGCAGCCTCAGCCCCTGAGCAGCAGCTGGTGCAGGCTGTAGCCCCCTCCCCCAAATTTCTTCCCCTCACCTGTCATTGACTTCTTTGTAATATTTGTGTTTTGTATACACCTGTATAATGCCTTAATAGATTTTGTTCATTAAATAAGGTAGAATTTCAGTTTACATAAATTCTTACTCAGATCCTTTTCAATGGTATATTGAGGTCTCATTAGGTACATTCAGAGTTTGGCACAACCATTTACTTCTACAACATTTCCATCTCAGAGACATCTGTGCTACTAATCATTCATTTTTCATTCCCTCATCCCAGTCCCTGCAACCTCTGCTTTTCTCTCTGTCTCTGGTACTTTACCTCGTCTTGGATTTTCATGGGCCTGGAATCCTATGATATGGACTTCTGTGTCTGTCTGCAGAACATAAGAGTGATTCACATTTTTAAATTGTTTTATACAAATAACATTTTATTACAAAGGTATGTTTCTGAAAGAACAAAGATCATAGGAAGCTCCAAAATGAACCTTTTTCATTATCTGTGATAGGGTTTCCTTTTATAAGGATGTCTTGAAAAGCAGAAACCACAAGAGAAATGTCTGGCTCCATGAGACACCTTTAATTTTTCATTTTCCTGGGTAGTCTACATTAAGCTACTCTAATAGGCATATTATAAAATATTAAATCATATCTTAAATATTCTCATTTATTGTTAACAAGTTAGGTAATAAAGTAAATATTTCTTTAGGTTTTATCCAGACTATGTTTATATAGTGAATAATGATTAAAATATGAAAAAA
This sequence comes from Eira barbara, assembly GCA_020311275.1. Taxonomy (NCBI): domain Eukaryota; kingdom Metazoa; phylum Chordata; class Mammalia; order Carnivora; family Mustelidae; genus Eira; species Eira barbara. The sequence goes on along the minus strand of JAHRIG010007849.1, from coordinate 43,426 downwards.
AAAGAAGGCAGATTCCTTCTACCAAGAAATAATCACCCATAACACAAGGTGTCCTTCTCCCCTGCCTTTCCCTCTAAGTGTAGTGTGTGTGTGTATGTGTGTAACAGAGTGGGGCCCTGAAGGTTCCAGGGCTGCACTTTTGTTCAACCTGATGTACCCACAGTGGACAGGCACTATCTCTGCTGTCCCTTCGGGCATTCTCAGTGACAGTACTCAGCAGCACTATCTGATAAACAACTAAGCCATTTCCATTTATTTGATTCTAATAATGTAAGTGATAATCATGTCTGTGCCATGAATCTGTTTCTCTGCAAATGATTCCTATAAATACCAATGCTAGAATACAATTTAACCACATTTTGGGGGACTTGCTGCTGGTTCCTCTATGCTTTCTTTATTAAGGAGAAACACTGTTTGGAAAGGAGGGATCCTGGATTCTCTAGACGAGACCTGAAATCATGAGGAGGACAAGCCAGCAGTGATGTCATCATGGTTTGGGAGTGACCATAGAGCATGGAAGAGCCTGCCCACAACCCCCCTCATATGTCCTCTCTCACATGCTTCCCTGCCTTGTGTCCTGGAACGCAACCATGCCCTGTCTGGGGACATGCTCAAGCCACTTCAGCCCTTTGTGCTCCTTAACTCAGATGCTAACTAGAGCAACCAGACCATACTCCATGCCAGCAGAAGGGTGCATGCCTGGCCGCTCCTCTCAGCTTGCTCCATTGAGGAGGAACCTCTAAGGACAGAGCAGGTCAGTGGGTTACAGAAAAGTGTTTATCCAGATGTAGTTTTAGTGGCAACAGAAAGAACCACTTGAACTTGTGTGAGCATGACAGGCCTATATAAAGCATATTAGCTGCTCATGGAAGCTGCAGGATGGACAGAGCCTCAACCAGGAGCTTTGACACTGGACATAGCTCATCCACACCCCTCAGGATGCTCTAGCTGTGACCCCCTGACCCTGCCAACCCAAACCAAGGTATCCCTTCAGTTAAGCTTGTCTGAGAGAGGGAGTCAGGCTTCCCGCTGAGACCCCTGTCCTCCCCCAAAGTCGGGTAAGAGGGAGTCCACATGATCTGATGGTTTCATAGAGGCCATTGTCAGCAATTCTGGTCTTCTCTGACATAATATGGAGATAATCAGGCACAGAAGATATCCTCAGAGAGAGGACATTTGGGGCTCTCCCTGCAGGAAGAGAGAGAAAAACCAGTGAGTGGGACTCAGTGAGAAAGGAGAGCTCTGAGGACTAGGGTAAGGGCTACCATGGTCAGGTGCTGCCATATTGGTCAGTGGCACAGGCTTTGTGTTGGCTTATAGGGAGTGTCCAGGCTTCCTCCTACCAACAGATCCATCAAAAACCAAAATGACATCCATAAAATACTTTCAACTCCAACCACAGAAAGGCAGTGGGACCCAGGCAGCCAAGGAGGCCTAAGATTCTTTGTACCAATGATTACACGGTGGGGGGAAAGTGGGACAGGCTAATGGAACTGTGGGCTGCTAATTTCCATGCTTTAGGGAGAAAGAGCCCCATCATGAGGCACCCCAATATTTGTTCCAAAAACAGGTGACAGTTCCAGGGGCTCCAGCCTGCCAGTCTCCACACTGAGGATTTTCCATGTCCAGAACACAAGCTCTAGGTGACATCCTGCCCCAGGGCTGGCCTCGGTCTGATGGATGAGTCCCAGTGTTGTGGGATCCCATACTGGAGGGGATGAAGGCTTTCTGGAAGGACAACTGAGTCAGGGGAGCCTGGATTGTCAGGCTGAAGGGACACAGTAAGGCAGAGACCCAGAGCCCATGACAGGAATGTGCTCCCTGTGAGCTAATTTTAGCAGGTAAAGCTAAGGATTACTGACTGTCTTCTTAGAGCATGAATCACGCCAGTCAATCCCCCTAACAATTCCATGTGGAAGTTAGAAATGCTGTCTCTGTTTGACGAAGAAGGAAATCAAGGCTTTAAGAAACTTCACCTTTCCATGATCCACATTGAGTCACAGGCAGGATTTGAACCCAGGGCTTGCAAGCGTTGTGGGCCCAACCTCACAAGAAGGTTGCATCCAGTTGCTTCAGAAGAGACCTCTCAACTCTGAGGTTACATGAGCCTTTGTACCCATGGAGAAACCTCCTCCTACCCAAACAAAGGTTGTCTGGTACTGGGAGATTCCTCAGAGCCAAGCCACAGCATCAAACAACAGACCCAGGACAAGCCCAAGTCAGAGGTGGCACCATTGCCCCTTGAATTCAGTGAGGTCTCCAGGCCTCGGGGTTGGATGTGGAACTTTGTGCACCTGTGAGTTCCAGCAGTTGAGCCGTGTTGATGGAACACAGAGTCCAATGGCAGAGAGACAGCAGTTCTAGCCCCTGCTCAGCCTCTTTGTAGCTGGGTGACCCCAAGCAGGGCTCTGAAGCCTCAGACCCCATCCTTACATTGGAGAATGTAATGGGTACTGCTAAGTGGGATGTAGAAAGAAATGAGTTGTACAGCTCCTGCCTGGTGCCTTGGAGCAGGTGTGGAGTCCAGAAGAAAGGCATCTGTGTCAGTGACCAATTTACCCATGTACCAGTTCTTCCACTTGTTGATTCTGGTGTCGTCCTTAAGAAATAGATGCCAAAGCTAAGGTCAGGGAAGATTTCTTCTTAGGCTTTCTTCTGTGAGATTTATAGTTTTGGCTCTTGAATTTAGATCTGTGACCCATTTGAGGTTCATTTTATGTCTTTCTGAAGGGAGGGTCCATGGACCTTCATTCGATCATTTATAATTTTATGTTTTGGTAGTTGTAAGAACAGATGCGGTTTAGTCACTGTAGTACCTTAGACTATCACTTGTAGGGAGTTGTCAATAGATCTGCAAGAATCTGTAGAATAATATGTATTCTCTCCTTGAAGAAATTCGCTGAGATTGTGAAGGAAGTCCAAAAGGAGGTTAACTTGTATCTTCTGAAGCAGTGTCCATGTCCTTGTTAAGAGCACAAGCCCCCCTCTGGTGGCCAAAGGAGTCATTGCAGGAGTTCCCTTATCTGTCTGCAAAAGAATCCACGGTCAATGTTGGGCATCTTCAAGGATTCACAGAGAGATCAAAACAGTTCCATAAAATTCAACATTCTGGGGGCGCCTGGGTGGTTCAGTGGGTTAAAGCCTCTGCCTTCGGCTCAGGTCGTGATCTCAGGGTCCTGGGATCAAGTCCTGCTTCGGGCTCTCTGCTCCAGGGACCCTGCTTCCTCCTCCTCTCTCTGCCTGCCTCTCTGCCTACTTGTGATCTCTGTCTGTCAAATAAATAATAAATCTTTAAAAAAAATTCAACTTTCTGGAGTGTGTCTTCTAGGAAATCTGTGGAAAATGGGCTTTTCCCCAAATGCACTATTTCGAGAAATATTTTCTGAGTAGCTGAGTCAGGCCCTGGGTTCCAGGATAGAAAGTAGGGAGAATGGTGGATGCTTCCCAAGAGGCACAGGGTGTACGGTGGGATAGTGTGGGAAATAACTGGTCCACACCACAGCTCTGCATATCTGGTTGAAAGAAAGCAGTAAAAGAAAACAAGCCATAGTTATGGATTCCTTTGATTACACTAACCACAAAACATTTTAGACAACTTGAAAACTATCACTCAGTGTATCTGTATCCTCTTTTCCCAGTTAGAAGACATCAACTTATATTCCCAGCTTATTTTTTACTTATTAGGAGAACATGGTGTCATATCTTGATCCCTTAATGACTCTACAAAAATCCTTGTAGAACTAACACATGGATTAAGTCCTGAACTTAAGGACACAGATTCTATATACAAAAACGAGTTTCCTCTCTATACACAAATAACATGCTATCAAAGACAGACATTAAGGAAATAGTTTTTAATTGATAAGCACTCAAAAAGAATAAAATACATAGGAATTATTTTCACCCAGAGGTGAAAGACCTGCATAATGAAAACTTAATCATTAATGAAAGAATTTGAAGAAGACAGAATTCAGTCTGCAGACATCTCATGCTAATGGAGCCCTAGAATATATGTAATGCAAAGGTCCACACTACATAAAGCAATCTAAATATTCAGTGCAAACCCCATCAAGATCTAATGGCATTTTTAGAAATAAAACCAGTAATCCTACAAAGTGAATAGTACCACAGAAGACTATGAATAGCCAAAGCCATCTGGAGAAAAAACAAACCTGGAGGCATCATGCTTTCTGAATTCAAAATGTATTACAAAGTTGTAGAAATGGAAATCGTATGATATCGACCTACAGACAGACACACAGATCAATGGAACAAAGCAGAAAACCCAGGAAAAAACCCCACACATATGTAGTCAATTGATTTACAACAAAAGCTCCAAGAATATAAAATAGGGAAGCAACGGTCTTCACAATAAGTGCTTTGGACACACTGGGCAACCTCAAGCAAAGCAGTGCAACTGAATGTCCCTCCCACCCGATCCACAATAACGAAGTCACAATGTGGCAAGGACCTCAACAAAACAGCTACACCCATAAAATACCTAGATGGAAATTGGGCAGAATGTTATTAACAAACTTGCCTTTTTATAATAAGCTCCATGTCCAATATTTGTACTCGAGATTATGAGATCTAGAGTCAGATGCTGTGGTGATGGAGCCAGTCAAGAACCTATTAAAACTATGTGGCACAGAGGTGTCAGAACAGGTACATCCATTAATCCCCTTAACACATTTTTTTGGAAGAATGTTTCTTGAGTTCCTTCCTGACACTGAGTTTTGGATTTGACATCAGAAGTAAAGGCTACAATGAAAAATAAACAACTGGGACTTCATCAAACTAAAAGCCTTCTGTACAGCACAGGAAATCTCCAGTCATCAGCATATTGAAAAGACAACATACTGAAAAGGGGAAAATATTTGCAAACTACCTAACTGATAAAATTCTCATATCCAAAATATTGAAGAACTCATACAACTCAATAGCACAAAAACAGATAGCAGTTATAAAATCGGCCAAGTTCAGAATAGATATTTTTTCAAAGAAAACACACAGAGGGCCAAAAAATACATGAAGAGATGTTCACCACCACTTATCACCAGGAAAATGCAAATCAGAGCCCAAAATTATGTCACCTGTCAGAATGACTAGTATCCTGAAGGCCAAACAAGAATTTTTGCCAAAATGTGGAGGAAAGAGAACTATGCTGTATTGGTGGGAATGTCAATGGGCTCTGTTGGTAGGACTGTAAATGGATGCAGCCTCTATGAAAAACAGTGTCAAGTTTTCTCAAAAAATTCAACATAGGGGCACCCGGCTGACACAATCAGAAGAGTGAGTGACTCTTGATCTTGGGGTCATGAGGTTGAGCCCCACATTGGGGGTAATGAGTACTTAAAAACTGGATATAGAACAGGGGCGCCTGGGTGGTTCAGTGGTTTAAGCCTCTGCCTTGGGCTTGGGTCATGATCTCAGGGTCCTGGGATCGATGCCCCCATCGGGCTCTCTGCTCAGCGGGGAGCCTGCTTCCCCTTCTCTCTCTGCCTACCTCTCTGCCTACTTGTGATCTCTCTCTCTCTCTCTGTCAAATAAATAAATAAAATCTTTAAAAAATGGATATAGAACAAATATATCATCTAACAATTCTCCTCTTATGTATTAGAATGAAGCCAAGTCTTCTCTCTTCTACAGTGAAGGTGTATAGGGGTCCCTGGGTGGCTCAGTCGTTAAGCATCTCCTTTGGCTCAGGTCATGATCCCAGGGTCCTGGGATTGAGCCCCACATTGGGCTCCCTGCTCACTGGAGAGTCTGCTTCTTCCTCTCCCAGTTCCCCTGTTTGTGCGCTCTCTCTCTCTCTCTCCCTCTCTCTGTGTCCTCTCTGTCTAATAAATATAATCTAAAAAAAAAAAAAAACTAAAATAAAATGAAGGTGTATAGTTTTATGTGCCCTGCTGTTTCATTCCAGCACTGAGAGTCTCTGCTTCTTTGAAGTAGACTGTGAAGTGTCCTAGCCAGCAATCTAAAGTTTAAAGTCTCAGGTCAACTGCCCTCCAGAGCTCTACTCAAATTCTGAGAGGTTATCTCTCAGTCTATTTCCCTTGTACCCACAGCTCTGTCTTCCCTAATCTGCCCAGACCCCACCCACCACCACCTAGGAACTTGACATAGCTTGTGGTTTGGCTGACCCAGGGCTTGCTGAGTCAGCACTGTGCCCCGAGTTATATCCTGAGCTGTCCCCTACAAACACGCCTGGGTCACAGGAACCTACTAACTACTTAGCAGATTCCTCACAGAAGCACAGGCCCACAACCTGTATACTTGCTGATCAGGGAGCATCTACCATCCATTGCAGTCCCACTGTATCCAATGAGCCATCAGGTGTTCTGTGCAAATTCCTTCCACTCTTGACCATCAAACAGTCGAGACTCTCAGCAGCAGGTGAGAACAGGTTAAATCACATGCACAGGATCACCAAAATCTTTCTGGCTAGAAGTCTTCTGCTACTCATGCAGATATTTCATTCCCAGCTCAGCAGTATCTGGAAGTGAGGACACTCTACTGAGTCTTCTGATCTTGAAACCTTAGATCTTTCATCCATCCCATGGTCTGATGTGCCTTGTGTCATCCTTCTTCCCTCAGAAATCTTTTCTTCATAAGGTCCAGCCCTCAGCTCTGGGTGCTGCATTCACCTGACACGTGCTGGAATCCACCAGGTAACTCTCTTGATCCTTAGATCCTCCCTGTTGATGACATGGGAACAATAATCAGGAATTTATGGATGTCTAGGAGTTTCTGGAGTTAATAAGTGACATATATCAATCCAGCTGTCGCAGATTTTGATTTGGGGAGGGAAACATTGATGCTGACAGGCAAGCAAAATCCATTCAAATGCAACATATTTCATATATATACATGATCAAAAAGGAAACTTCAATCCATACTTTGTCTCATTTTATATTTATATTTATCCGAAATGATGACTTAAGTTTGTTTCCTTCTAAAGGTCCACATAACACAGCAAGAGGCTATTTTAAGTGGTCACTTTGAACAGAAACCTAAGCGGTGCTTTTCCTCTCCCATCGCTGAGCTTTTCTGCCTCCAACTTGCAACACATAACCTATTCTTTCTTCCTCTTCAGAAGGAAGCCAGGTGCCCATCTTAATGCTCAATCCCTGAAGAACATCATTGTTTCTTTTTTTTTTTTTTACTTTATTTCTTTGTTTTTTTTTGCTTTTTGTTTCTGTGTTTGTTTTTGATTTTTGTTTGTTTGCTTGTTTTTTGGATAGTGTCTTCTGGTAATCACACAGAAACCATGGCTGTCCCATGTGAAGAAGACAGACTGTCCTCAAAGGAACTGAATTTCTACTTTTCATAACATTATCTGAGGTGAAATGTTAGATCCCAATAGGGGAAGTTTGGAGTGAATTTTCCTCAACTCCTTCCAGAGGTAGGTGTGGGATGTGACTGCCCCAGAGCCTGACTGCCACAGCAAGGAGCATTGCTCCAGAACTCCAGACTTTGAAGACTGTGGGAGGATTAATGCTGAAACTGCTTGTAATCAAAGGAGTTTGGGAATGAGGGAAGGAGAAACAGTGAAGCATCAGTGTGGGAAATACCCATTGGATGCTAAAAGTACATAAATGCTGAGCAAGGACTGGGCCTGATGTCTTGAACCTGACATGTGTCCCCGAAATGGGATTCCAGAGCAAAGTCTAAAGCCGCAGTTGATGCCAAACTCAGAGTAGAAATTTACAGTCTCTTCCAGGCAGTAGATGTGAGAGAAAGTACGCGGGCATTGAAAGCAAGACACCAAAACTTCAGTGCCCCATTTCTCATATGCTGGCCATGTGCCTATGTAGTCTTCAAGTCTCTGTTCCCTCACATAGCACACAAAGACAAGGATAGTGACTTTTCTTTCCTTATGCTTCATCAAATGCCATGAGAGAAATCTAAAGCCTGCTCAGAGGTGAAGTTTATTGTTAGATGAAGTTATTACTGACTCAGTAACAGAGATTCTGAAGTATGGTTTTTGTTCACTTACAACCCTGTGAACATATTTTTCAGTGGTGATTACATTTATCCCCAGGTTTATTGAGGTACCACTTAGTGTACTACAAACTCCTGAGGCCCAAGCAGCACAAGGCTTCCCTCAAGAGAAGACACAGTGCCCAAGTAGATGCTCACTACTAACAATTCTTGTCTTGACCTCTGGGCATTACCTATAGGACTGGCCTTTGGAGAAGTACAGTTATCATGAGTTGAAAATTTGCCATACTATCATTTGTAGGAACTTCCACAGTGATGAGACCTTGCCGATGCTTAAGGGGTTCTTTAGATAAACAGAAAACGGAAGGAAAATAAATAGAAAAAGAGATAAATAGAGAATGAAAACTTCCAGTCTCTTTCTATGAAGCCAGAATTACCTTGGTCCTCAAACAGGGAAAGATCCCATCAAAAAGAAGAATTTCAGACCAATATCCCTGACGAATATGGACACCAAGATCTCAACAAGATCCTAGCTATTAGGATCCAACAGTACATTAAAAAGATTATCCTCGATGACCCGGTAGAATTGAACTCTGGGAGGCAAGGGTGGTTCAATATTCACAAGTCGATCAATGTGATAGAGCAAATCAATAAGAGAAGAGAGAACCACATGGTCCTCTCAATTGATGCAGAAAAAGTATTTATAAAAATACACTATCTGTTCCTGTCTAAAACACTTCAAAGTAAAGGGATAGAGGGAACATTCCTCAACTTCATAAAACCTATCTATGAAAAACCCACAGTGAATATGATTCTCAATGGCGAAAAGCCTACCCTTTGAGGTCAGGAACACGAGAAGGATGTCCAGTCTCAGCACTGTTCTTCAACATAGTACTAGAAGCACTAGAAACAGAAATCAGACAACAAAAGGAAATAAAATGTATTCGATTTGGGAAAGAAGAAGTCGAACTCTCTCTCTTCACAGATGACATGATACTTTATATGGAAAACCCAAAAGACTCCACCCCCAAACTACTAGAACTCATATAACAATTTAGTAATGTGGCAGGATGCAAAATCAATGCCCTGAAACCATGAAAATATAGAAAGGGAATTTAAAGAATTGATTCCATTTACTATAACACCAAGAACCACAAAATATCTTGGAATAAACCTAACCAAAGAGGTAAAGGATCTATACTTAAGGAACTAAAGAACACTCATGAAAGAAATTGAAAAAGACACAAAAAATGGAAAAGCATTTCACGCTCATGGATCAGAATAAACATTGTTAAAATGTCTGTGCTGCTCAGAGCAATCAATACTTCAATTCCACCCTGGTCAAAATTCCACTAGCATTTTTCAAGTGCTGGAACAAACAATCCTGAAATTTGTAAGAAACCAGAAAAGACCCCGAATTGCTAAGGAAATTTTCAAAAAGAAAAACAAAACTGGGGGCATCATGTTGCCTGATTTCAAGCTTTACTACAAAGCTATGATCACCAATACAGCATGTTACTGGCCCAAAAACAGACACACAGAAAAGTGGACGAGAGGAGAGAATCCAGATATGGACCCAAACGTCTATAGTCAAATAATCTTTGACAAAACAGGAAAAAAAAAAATATCCAGTGGAAAAAAAGACAGTTCTTCAAAAAGTGGTGCTGGGAAAATTGGACAGCAATATATAGAAGAATGAAGCTTGACCATCCTCTTACACCATAAAGATAACCTCGAAAGGGATAAAAGACCTCAACTTGAGACAGGAATCCATCAGAATCCTAGAGGAGAACATAGGCAGTAACCTCTTCGACATCGGCCACAGCAACTTCTTTCAAGATATGTCTCCAAGGGCAAAAGAAACAAAAGCGAAAATGAACTTTTGGTACTTCATCAAGATCAAAAGCTTCTGCACAGAGAAGGAAACAGTCAATGAAACAAAGAGGCAACCCGCGGAATGGGAGAAGATATTTGCAAATGACAGTACAGACAAAAGGCTAATATCCAGGATCTATAAAGAACTTCTCAAACTCAACACACACAAAACAGACAATCACGTCAAAAAATGGGAAGAATACATGAACAGACACTTCTCCAATGAAGACATACAAATGGCTATCAGACACATGAAAAAATGTTCATCATCACTAGCATCTGGTAGATTCATATTAAAACCACTTTGAGATACTACCTCACACCAGTTAGAATGGCCAAATTTACAAGACAGGAAACAACGTGTGTTGGAGAGGATGTGGAGACAGGGGAATCCCCTTTCACTGTTGGTGGGAATGCAAGTTGGTGCAGGCACTTTGGAGAACAGTGTGGAGATTCTTCAAGAAATTAAAAAAATTAAAAAATGACCCTGCCATTGCACTACTGGGTATTTACCCTAAAGATACAGATGTAGTGAAAAGAAGGGCCATCTGTACCCCAATGTTTATAGCAGCATGGCCACAGTCACCAAACTGTGGAAAGAGCCAAGAAGCCCTTCAACAGACAATGGAGGAGATTATGCTGAGGGAAATAAGTCAAGCAGAGAGATTCAATTATTATATGGTTTCACTTACTTGTGGTGCATAGGAAATTACATGGAGGACATTATTGGAAGGAAAAGAAAAGTGAATTGGGGCAAATTGTAAGAGGAGATGAAGCATGAGAGACTGTGGCTCTGAGAAACAAACTGAGGGATTTGGAGGGGCAGAGATGGGGGATAGGTGAACCTGGTGGTGGGTATTAAGGAGGGCATGTATTGCATGGAGGAGTGAGTATGGTGCATGAATAAATAAACTTGGAACTCAGAGAAAATTAAATTAAATTAAAAAAATAATCATTTATTTACTTAAAGGAATCTTAATAAAATATGAAGAGTGAAAAAATACATTTTATTTAAAGTGTAATAATGATGCTATGTTATATCTTTACAAGAATTAAAACTAAACATCCACAACCTACATTTTCCTATTGATAAAAATTACCTCATTTATCACCTTTATAAAAATAAACTTTCTAGATTTCTACTCTACTGAAAGTTACTTCAGATTTCATTCATCAGAAAAGGATTGTATTTACAAGCACAGTAGTAGAATATTTGTGAGAAGACTTTCCATTGTAGCTTTTTTTCTATATTGCACTTTTACCACAGAAGATCTAGGAGACAAGACACTGAGGAGCCAGAGTGATTCTAATCAGTTCTCAGATGTTAGTCAAAATGAAATCATAAGTATCCTCTTTCAGAGCATAGGGAGGTCACTCACTTCATAAAACACACCTGAATAATACCACTTTAAAATATTTTTAGGGACATCTGAGAGGCTCAGTCATTAAGTGTCTGTCTTTGGCTCAGGTCATGATTCCAGGGTCCTGGGAAAAAGCACCACATCGGACTCCCTGATCAGTGGGAAGCCTGCTTCTCCCTCTCCCACTCCTGCTCATGTTCCCTCTATGGATATCTCTCTCTGCCAAATAAAGAAATTATTTATATATCTATATCTATATCTATACCTATATCTATATCTATACGTAGATGGATATAGATATAGATAAATATATTTCTTTAATTTTGCAACTTGACACTGTTCAAAAAATTTTTCAGGGATGAGTCAAATTTAAAACAATGTCAAATAGAGCTTCCTTATGACCCTGCAATTGCACTACTGGGTATTTACTCCAAAGATACAGATGTAGTGAAAAGAAGGACCACACGTACCCCAATGTTCATAACAGCAATGGCCACAGTCGCCAAACTGGAAAGAACCAAGATGCCCTTTGATGGACAAATGGAAAAGGAAGATATGGTCCATATACACTATGTAGTATTATGCCTCCATCAGAAAGGATGAATACCCAACTTTTGTATCAACATGAATGGGATGGGAAGAGATTATGCTGAGTGAAATAAGTCAAGCAGAGAGAGTCCATTATCATATGGTTTCACTTATTTGTGGAGCATAAGGATTAACACGGAGGACATGGGGAGATGGAAAGGAGAAGGGAGTTGGGGGAAAATGGAGGGGGAGATGAACCATGAGAGACTGTGGACTCTGAAAAGCAATCTGAGGGTTTGGGAGGGGCAGGGGTGGGGCGTTGGGTGAGACAGGTGGTGGGTATTATGGAAGGCACGCATTGCATGGAGGACGGGTGTGGTGCATATGCAATGAATTCTGGAACACTGAAAAGTAATTTCATTTTTTTTAAAGGAGATTCGAGACTCTATATGAGGACTGTGTCTGGGTGAAACCAGAGCAGCTGTCCCGGGGGTTAGCAGGGGATCCAGGCCCACTCAGATATCTGTAGTGGGCAAGGTTGGGTCCCTTTCATTGAGGAAGCATTCAGGAAGTCCCACTCATCACAGGTGATCCTCTAGGAGCTGACTATGAACCCTGCACAGAGCAGACAGGACCCCAGGGCTCCAGACTAGTTAGGGGACAGTGACACTGGACATGATGAGAGGTAGCATCTACATGACATTTTATGTGATGACCCCTGGCTTCCACTAGAAATGAGTGTATTTTCTCCAGCTATGATGAGGTCGGCAGAGCCCAGGAGTAGCAGAATATGTGAGTGAGCTTTGGTTGATGCATGAGGGCCTTCATTCACCCCCAGGGACTCATGGACCTTCATCACACACATCTGTGATTCCTCCTTAAGGGTGACGATCTGAGAGTTCCTTCTGGAGAAAGGAAGGGGCCTGGGAGAACTGTGGGTGTGGGCACATTTGCAGAGCAGAGGGGCTAGAGGACAGCTTTAGTCCCTAAGGGAGTCATTCCCCCCCCCCGCCCCCTCCCTGGTCCTGACACAACACCAATCCAGGGACCCAGAACAGAGGGTGTAGAAACCATCACATGTAGCAATCTGTTGGAACCCAGACACTGGGTACCCAGAGGGTGCTCAGAAGATCCAGTGAGAGCTCAAGGACGAGACATTCCCCACCCTGTGGGAGAATAGTGTCAGTGGAAGGAGACCCACTCATGGCAACTAGTGAAAGAGGCAGGACAAGGGCAGAGGAGGTAACATTTGAGGTACAGGGAAGGTCCTGGAAAGGCCTAGCTAGAGACAGAGTACCCTAGTTCCCTCCATGGTTGGATCTTCACAGCACAATGGCATGTGCAGTGAGGGTAATTAAGAGGCCAGACACCACCCCTCCCTGGGAACATGCAAGTGAATTCTGTGGCAAGTGGAGAAGGAGACAGACTGAGGATTGTGTCCAGTTCCCCTAAGAAGGACAGAAATGCTCACAGGATTGATCAGGACTCACACTCATAGCGCTTTTTTGCACCCTGTCATCTATGGTGAGACCTGTCAGATCACAGGTGGACAAAGACGAGGACTGGTCTCTGACAGGAGCTGGAAGCCCAGGGACCCAGGGACCCAGGGACCCAGATTCAAACAGGGGTTCCCTGGGATATTGGTTTGGGAGGGTGCCCTGTCTTCTGACTCCTCTGACTAACAGTCTCTTCCCAGGGCCATCTCCTCCATCTTGAACACATGACTAGAACAATAGCCCAAGGATTTTGTCCAGCCCCCAGAATTTCCCAGCCTGAATATGCATATTCGGCATGGGGCTCAATATGCCAGGCTTAGATTTGGAGCGCCATACCCAGGTTCTGCTCTCCCAGCTGCAACAGCTTGAGTCCATGGAGACAGAGTCTGGGAGTGAGAAGAGTCTGGGAGTGAGAAGGATGTGGTCCTGTGGAGGGGGTTGTGTTCCACACTGACCAAGCCTAGAGTACAATTGAGCTGAGAGGAGTGAGTAGTCACAGATTCCTGTCCCCATGGTCTTTGGTCAGGGAGACCTCCCAGGTATTGCTTCCTGGACACAGAAGACATTGAGTGCTGGGAAAAGTTTCCTTTTTGTAGAAGGGACATGGGAAGTCAATCATGCTGATGATACTTTCTTTTCAAGGAGCTACAGCACTAAGCCCAGAGAAAGATCCTGAACCACCTCAGGAACTCGCCCCAGCTCCCACTGTGGTGCCCGCTGTATCTTTGGACACAAAGCTGGCCCACCCTATCCCTGGTGCTGGAGCTCACCCCTCAGCAAGAGCAGCGGTGCCACCTCCCCTATTGGGGCCAGTGCAGGTGGTAGTCAGGGCTCTAATTCACTCTCCTGAGATAGAAGAACTATCAGCCCCTTTACCTGACCTGAAGGTCTAGCAGGGTTCTGCCCATGCTCCTTTTTGGTTCCTGAGGAGCTCGAGTCAGCACTTTTCTCAGTGGAATAACCAGACTCAGCCCCCAAGCAGCAGTTCATGCTGGCTGGAACCCCAAGGATGGGGTTCCTTGCCCTCTTTGTAATTTTTGTGTTTTGTATACACTTGTAAAACGGCTGAAAAGTATTAAATAAAGTATTATTAGAGTTTACTTAAAAGTTTACTCTGTTCCTTTTCAAAATTATATTGAGCTGCCTTTAAGTACTTTAAGAGTGTTGCACAACTAATTGCTAGTAGAACATTTCCATCACAGAGAAGCCTGGGCTACTTATCACTCACTGCTCATTACCATGCCCCAGTCCCTGCAACCACTGCACTTCTCTCTCTCTCTGGTACTATACCTCATCTGGGATTTTCACATGACTTGAATCCTACAATATGGTCTTCTCTGTTTGGCTACAGAATATAAGAAAGATACATAATTTTTTTCATTGTTTTATAAAATGTAACTTTTTATTACAAATGAATGTTCCTGAAAGAACTATCATCATGGGAAGCCCCCCAAATAAGCTACTCTCATTATCTGGGGTAGTGTTCCCTTTCATAATGAAATCTTGAATGGTGGAAATGGGGGGAATTCTGGGTCCGTGAGACACCTTTAAATTCTTTCATTATCCTGCATAGGCCATGTTCAAATTATTCTAGAGGGCAATTTATAAAAAGAATATTAAAATCACATCTTAAATCTTCCCATTTATTACTAACAACTCAGGTAATAGAGTAAATATTTCTCTAGTTTTAAGACAGAAGGTATTTATGTAGTAAAATAATGACTTAAATATGACAAAAAGAAGACAAGTTCCTTCTCCAAGAAATGATGGCCTGTAATGTATTTTGTAACAATTCCAATGATTTTCTCTCTGCTTTGTGTGTGTGTGTGTGTGTGTGTGTGTGTGTGTGTGTGTGTGTTATGCTGCGGAGGGAAGGTAATAAGAGTTTTTGGGCTGGGCTCTTCTTCTACCTGATGTCCACACAGTGGACAAGCACTGTCGCTGCTGTCCTCTTGGGCATTCTCAGTGACTGCACCCAAAGACCCAAAGACCCAACTGAGCCATTTCCAATTATTTGTCTCTCATCATTCAAATTATAAGTACATCCATGCCACAAATCTGTTTCTTTCTGTCTGATTCCTACAAATTTCACCTCTTGAACACTTTAATTAGGGACATTCCCCTTGTACTCATGGCTCAGAAGTGCTTGACAATCAAGGGAGAGACAAGGACCATGGTGGAGGGACTCTGGGCTCCCGAAAGACCACGTGAAGGAGCTCAGTCTCCAATATGAAGATCCACTCAGCACTGTCATGTGAGGAAATCTATGGCAAAATGCCACCATAATTAGGGGAGTTATTTGGTAATACAGCATAAGGGAATATAACTAGAACATGTTGAAATCAGCAAGGAAACGTCCATAGTTATCAGCCTAGAACCTAGAGAAAATGACCAAAGAAGCACCTGTCTTCCTCAGACTGTAGGGCACGAGGTATTGATCTCAGGGTCATGAGTTTGAGCCCCACATGGAACACAGAGTTGATGTAGGAAACAAAAGAAAACAACAGGACTTACACATGACCCAAATCTATTGGGCTTGGACAATAGAGCTGGTCGGTGATGGGCTGGATCCTCTCTCCTGCTCATCCAGCCACTGGGCCCTGAGCACTCAGGTGGTGCCACTCCTTATCAGGCAAACAGTTTCTCCCTCTAGGAGCTCAGGGTTTATAGGGGCAGATGCACAAACATGAACTGAAAAGGTGAATGAAAGGAGCATTTGCTCCATGAGACAAGTGTAAGAGACTAAAATGGGTCCTGAGCTCCACCAGGGGAGGGATTGGACAAGGCTATGCTCAGATGACATTGAGAATTCCTGTGGCAGGAAGAGAAGAAGGCCTCCCTGCACAAATCCCACTGTATTTAGCCCAGCAGAGGGTACCATGGTGCAGAGGATTGGAAGCAGAATATGATGTTCCCAGAGTGCGGGCTAGAAAGGAGGCCAGGGTGCTAGAAAGGAGGATGCTGAAGCGGGGAGCAGAGGAAAGGGATGAAAGCCACATCCTGGGGCAGGTAGACACTCTCAGTGCCCTGCTCCTAGAGCAGTGTGACCACATTATCCCACACTCAGTGGTTTAACCAACAAACACTATCTCACATTCTCTGAGGAGTCTTTAAGTACAGGAATCCAGGAGTGCTTACCTAAGGGCTCCTGCAAGAGCCCCCACAGTACTTTGGGGCTGTTTGTAACATTAAGTCAGGACTTGCTTTACTGAGAATCTGAGTTCACGTAGGAGTGTTGGCAGGATTCAGCCCATCTCAAAAGGCCCGAGTTCTTCTGACTGTTGTTGGTCCTCCTTGCTATGTCCGGGTCCCATGTGTGTGTAATAAGGTTCAGCATAGGGGCTTGTACTCAAGGGTGAGGATCTGAGAGAGAACAAGCATCAGAGGCAGCACAGGGATGGGCAATGAGCTTTCAGAGATAAATCTCAGATGGGGCTTTTGGGTCATGTGGCCATGTTCTGTGGAATGGAAGGAATCATTCAGTTCAAACCATACTCCAAGGGACAGGGTTACACAAAGATGATTAAACAGGATATGAGATTTCAGGGAAATCCTAGGAGGAGAAGGTGAAGACCGCTGCATGGTTAGTGCCTTGATCAGAATCACAGACTTTTCAGAAGGCTGAACCAGGCATGAAACCAGCTCTTTGTGAGTGTCCTCAAAGTTGGGGCCCTGGATGCACCTAGGATTCACTGCAGGGCTCTGGAAAAAGTTGTGTTGAAGGCAGGGCCTACAGTCATGGAGATGGTTTCAGGGTGAGAGAGAACATTGATATCATAGGCAGGAGGCATTCCAGGAATTCTTGTCTGAGGGGGAGCCCAGGTCATGGCAACCCACTGAATGGACCCCTATCCACATCACACCCATTGGAAAGGATTTAATAGCTCTCAGCACAGGATATGTAGTCTTTAATGGTAAGGGTGGATTCTGACCATCAAGTGTCAAAGCTCTAATCCCTTCTTTAGGGTTTGCTTTGAAAATTAGAAAGCCTAAGGTCTTGGGAAAGTGTGGCCCACCCCTCTGTAGATGGGCTGGCAACTTATAGGACGCCAGAATATGAACACTGATGAACAGATGTGTGCCCACAGGAGCGACTGTGGATGCTTTCTATCTCTCTCTCTCTCTCTCTCTCTCTCTCTCACACACACACACACACACACACACTTACACACACCATTAGGGACCGTAGGGTGGGATCTGATGAATAGCAGACTTGGAGAAATTGAGAAGAGGAGGAAAATGTGCTTGAAGGTATTTCCTACATGTGACACCATTCCTCTAATATCACAGATATTATTCCACACATTCCTGTGGACATGTGGAGGAAGTCCATGGTACAATCATCTGTATTGTACATACAAGATGCAGACCACCCTGGACCGGCATCATGGTTTATCCAGGTCACAAACAGGTAAGAGTGGAGATTTGTGTCTGAAGGCAGGTGGGGCCCTGGCTGCACTCAGCCCTTCCTTGGGGGCCTGTGGAAATGTGTGTGTTGATGTCACTGTGTACAGATGTGGCCTTGCATGCAGAAAGATGATGGGCAGACAACAGCCCTGAGCGCTGTTTGTGTAGGTGATAATCCAGGGTGGAATTGGGTAGGTAATCTCAGGCAGTTTAGTCACTACCTTGACTGCAGACCCCAATAGAATTTGGAACACTGCAACCACGCTCTCACATTCTAGTGTAGTCCACTACCAGAGTTACTTGGCTGGAGACATCTGATACAGAAAGATGTACTCTTGCTGTCTGCCAACACTATGGGCCTCTGGCTTCCAGAATACCCAGGGAAATGGCTTTTTCACACGCTGCAAACATTGCCGCCAACCTCACCTCCAATGCATCAGGGCATTTGGTAGGAGGTTCCATTAGCCATTACCAGAGCAGGGCTCGGTATGGATGCCTGAAAAACTAACCTAGGGTTAGGATAAGGTCCTAGGGGCATGGCAGGTCAATCTGCTGCCTTTGTGCCAGCTATGTGGGTGTCTGTCTGGAGGTAGGACTCAGGTTGAGGGACAGAATTGTATTAGTGTCCAGTTCTGGATTTCGTAATTGGGAGTGGCTTGGGTCTCTTAAAGCTATCTCATAAACTGGGGGTTTCATGCATCTCCATAGGGCATGTTTTCCTTCTGGAGGGCAGGCAGAGTCCTGTAGAGTGTAGGCAGTGTTCCCTATTTGGAGGGCTTGTGGACCAGGACTCTGAGGACAGAAGTATGAAATCCCAGGCTAAGGCTAGGGTTAGGACCTAGGGCATGGCACGCCCAATCTACAGATGCTGAGGCAAGCTCCCCGGGATCTGAGTTTAAGGCAAGTATGAGGGGTCACTCAAGCTGAAGCGTGTGTCCATGAGAACCATCAATTTTGGGGGTAGCCTCTTGGGTTCATGGAGTTTTCAAAAGCTCTGTGGTTTTTTTTTTCACAGTTCCAAATAATTTGGTTTATTCTGGGGTATAGGTAGTGTCCTGTTTTATGGCTCAGGGGTCCCCCATAACAAGGTATACAAGAGCAGGGACTGGGTATGGATTACTAAAAACCCAACCTAGGGTTTGGGTTAGGGACTAAGGTCATGTCAGGTCTAATCTGCTGACTCTGGGGCGAGATACGTGGATGGCTGCCTGGAGGTGAGGGCTCAGGCAGAGGGAGAGAATGTGTATTAGTGTCCTGACCCAGGTTCTGAAATTGGGGGTGTCCTCTTTGGCCATGCAGGATTCTCTTAATCTGGGGGTGTTTGCAGCTCCCCAGAGCACCATTTTTGCTGATGGGCAGGCAGAGTACTGTGCTGTCGTGCCAAAAGTCTCTATCTGGAGGGCTTATGGGCCAGGACTCTTGGGACGGAAGTCTAAAGACCCAAGTTAGTGTTAGGGTTAGGGCCTAGAGCATGGCCGGCCAGATATGCAGATGCTGAGGCAAGCTCCCTGGGATGTAAATTTAGGATGTGTGCCAGGCGTTGGCTCAGGCTGAACTTTGTGTCCATGCATTCTGCCAAATATGGGAGAAGCCTCATGTGGCCATGGAGGTTACTACTGCCCTGCAGCTCCAATTAGCAAGATTTATTTTATGGGACAGGAGGAGTCCAGTTTCATGTCTCGGGTGTCCACTATAAAGAGGGATTCATGAACAGGGTTCTGGTTATGGATAACTGACCACCCATCCTAGGGTTAGGATCAGGGCCTAGGGGCATGGCAGGTCCCATCTGCTGGCTCTGGGGCCAGCTGTCCCGCTGGCTGATTGGAGAATGGGACTCAGGTTGCCAGACTGAGAATTAGTGTCCACAGTGGTGTACAGAATTGGGGTGGCATCAGGGGCCATACACGTTTCTGTAATCTTGGGGTTTTGTACAGTTCCATAGGGCACAGTTTCCTTCTCAGGGGCAGGCCGAGACATATTTTGTGGTTCCTGAGTTCTCTATCTGTAGTTCTTATGGGCCAGGACTCTTGGGACAGACATCTGAAAACCCAAGCTAGGGTTAGGGTTAAGGCCTAGGGCATGGTTGACTTGACCTGAAGACTCTGAGGAAGTCTCCATGGATTGTGAATTCAGGGTGAGTGTCAGGTGTTCACTCAAGCTGGACTTTCTGTCCATGAGTACTGCCAAATATGGGGGTGGTCTCATGTGCCCATGGAGGTTACTACAGCCATGTAATCTATGTTTAGCATTACGTCCTTCTGGCATGGTAGACCTTATATCCTGGCTTTGGAGTGGGCTACCCATGGGGCTGTGTTGAAAATGGGGCTCAGGCAAAGGGTCATAATGGGTGTTTCTATGCAGGGCGGCCTGTAAAAATGGACGTGGCCTCAGGGGCAACGCAGGTTTCTTCCGACTGTGATGGTTTTACATAGCTCCAAAAAGCAAGGTTCCCTTCTTGAGGCAGGATGACTTCTGTTTTGTGTCTAAGGGGTCTCAGGTGTGGAGGGATTCAAGAGGAGGGCTCTGTGTATGGATGCCTGAATCCCTAACCTAGGGATAGGATGGTGGCCTAGGAGCATGGCAGGCTCAATATACTGGCTCCATGCCCAGCTTCCAACAGGCCTTCTTTGAAACCGGGACTGAGGCTGAGGGTCACAATGTGGGTTTTGCCCAGGGCAGCCCTCAAATGTGGGTGTGGACTCATGGGCCATGCAGGTTACTCCTAGTCTAGTCTGAGGGTTTTACACCTACACCAAAAGCATTTCAACTCAGCTCCCATGTTGCTTGCACCAATGCCACCACATCTAACCTACCATGTTCCTAGGCTCCAATATTAACCCTATGTGGGTTTCCCAGACAGCCATATGGAGAGCCCTGCTCTTGAATCTTTCTGTATAGGGGAAACTTGAGCCATCAAACAGTATCCCCCTGTCCTACAGAAGAAAACCTTGCTGTTTAAAGCTGCACACAACCACCAGAGTGGGAAAACCTCCATGGCCTCATGAGGACACCCCCAAATTACGTGGCCATCATGGACAAAAACTCCAACATGAGTGAATGGTGGATAATTGCCCTTACTTAAGATACAGGGATCTCACCTCAGTCAATGCGTTTGGGCCTGCCATGTCCTAGGACCTAAAACTAAGCCTAGCTCATGGTGTTAGACTTCTGTCCTAACACTCCTGGACCACAAGCCCTCCAGATTGGGAATTCTGGAGCCACAACACAGCACATTACCAGCCCACCAGAGGGAAAAAGTGCCCTATGGGCCTACACAAAATCCTCAAAAGAGGATCAATCTGCACGGCCCTCAAGGGCACCCAAAAATCATAGGCCGCCCTGTGCACTAATGCTCTGTCTGACACAGCCTGAGCCCCGACCTCCTGGCAGCCACCCAGATAGCTGGCTGCCTATCCAGCAGATCCTACCTGCCATGGCCCTAAGCCATCATCTCTACCCAACTTCGGTATTCAAGCATCTGTTCCCAGACCTTATCTCAAATCCCTGCACACGGGGAACCTAATGCACAAAACAGAGCTCCTCCTTCCCCATGGCAGAAAACCTTGATGTTGGGATGGATGTGAAATCCTTGGAGTAGAAGAAACTGCATGGAGTATGAAGCTATGCCCACTGTTCAGTGCTGTCCTGGGCACAAACACTCATTTTTTTTTCTTATTTTAATAAAAATATAATGTATTTTTATCCCCAGGGGTACAGGTCTGTGAATCGCTAGGTTTACACAGTTCACAGCATTCATCATAGCACATACCCTCCCCAATGTCCATATCCCCACCACGGTCTCCAGTCCCTCCTCCCCCCAGCAACCCTCAGTCTGTTTTTTGAGATTGAGTCTTTTATGGTTTGTCTCCCTCCCAATCCCATCTTTTCATTTTTTCTTTCCTAGCTCCCCAACCCCCCAACGTTGCATCTCCACTTCCTCATATCAAAGAGATCATATGATAGTTGTCTTTCTCCGATTGACTTATTTCGCTAAGCACAATACCCTCTAGTTCCATCCACGTTGTCCCAAATGGCAAGATTTCATTTCTTTTGATGGCTGCATAGTATTCCATTGTGTATATATACCATCTCTTCTTTATCCATTCATCTGTTGATGGACATCTACATCTTCTTTGCAGAAATGTCTGTTCACGTCCTCTCCCCTTTTCTTGATTGGATTATTTGTTCTTTGGGTGTTGAGTTTGATAAGCTCTTTATAGATTTTGGATACTAGCCCTTTATCTGATATGTCATTTGCAATTATCTTCTCCCATTCTGTCAGTTGTCTTTGGTTTTGTTAACTGTTTCCTTTGCTGTGCAAAAGCTTTTGATCTTGATGAAATCCCAATAGTTCATTTTTGCCCTTGCTTCTGTTGCCTTTGGCGATGTTCTCAGGAAGAAGTTGCTGGGGTTGAGGTCAAAGAGGTTGCTGCCTGCATTCTCCTCAAGGATTTTGGTGGATTCCTTTCTCACATTGAGGTCCTTCATCCATTTTGAGTCTATTTTCATGTGTGGTGTAAGGAAATATCCAGTTTCATTTTTCTGCATGTGGCTGTCCAATTTTCCCAGTACCATTTGTTGAAGAGGCTGTCTTTTCTCCATTGGATATTCTTTCCTGCTTTGTTGAAGATTAGTTGACCATAGAGTTCAGGGTCTATTTCTGGGCTCTCTATTCTGTTCCATTGATCTATATCTCTGGTTCTGTGCCAGTACCAAACTGTCTTGATGATAACAGCTTTGTAATAGAGCTTGAAGTCTGGAATTGTGATGCCACCGACTTTGGCTTTCTTTTTCAATATTCCTTTGCTATTCGAGGTCTTTTCTTGTTCCATATAAATTTTAGGATTATTTGTTCTATTTCTTTAAAAAAAACAGTGGATGGGATTTTGATAGGGATTGCATTAAATGTGTAGATTGCTTTAGGTAGAATAGACATTTTCACAATATTTGTTCTTCCAATCCATGAGCATGGAATATTTTTCCATTTCTTTGTGTCTTCCTCAATTTCTTTCATGAATACTTTATAATTTTCTGAGTATAGATTCTTTGCCTCTTTGGTTAGATTTATGCCTAGGTATCTTATGGTTTTGGGTGCAATTGTAAATGGGACTGACTCCTCAATTTCTCTTTCTTCTGTCTTGTTGTTAGTGTAAAGAAATGCGACCGATTTCTGTGAATTGACTTTATATCCTGACACTTTACTGAATTCCTGTATAAGTTCTAGCAGTTTGGGAGTTGAGCCTTTTGGGTTTTCCACATACAGTATCATATCATCTGCAAAGATTGATAGTTTGACTTCTTCTTTGCCCATTTGGATGCCTTTAATTTATTTTTGTTGTCTGATTGCTGAGGCTAGGACTTCTAGTACAATGTTGAACAGCAGTGGTGCTAACGGACATCCTTGCCGTGTTCCTGACCTTAGCGGCAAAGCTTTCAGTTTTTCTCCATTGAGAATGATATTTGCAGTGGGTTTTTCATAGATGGCTTTGATGATATTGAGGTATGTGCCTTCTATCCCTACACTTTGAAGAGTTTTAATCAGGAAGGGATGCTACACTTTGTCAAATGCTTTTTCAGCATCTATTGAGAGTATCAGATGGTTCTTATTCTTTTTTTATTAATGTATTGTATCACGTTGATGGATTTGCGGATGTTGAACCAACCTTGCAGCCCTGGAATAAATCCCACTTGGTCGTGGTGAATAATCCTTTTAATGTACTGTTGGATCCTATTGGCCAGTATTTTGGTGAGAATTTTCACATCTGTGTTCATCAAGGATATTGGTCTGTAATTCTCTTTTTTGGTGGGATCCTTGTCCGGTTTTGGGATCAAGGTGATGCTGGCCTCATAAAATGAGTTTGGAAGTTTTCCTTCCATTTCTATTTTTTGGAACAGTTTCAGAATAGGAATTAATTCTTATTTACATGTTTGGTAGAATTCCCCTGGGAAGCCGTCTGGACCTGGACTTTTGTTTGTTTGGAGATTTTTGATGACTGTTTCAATCTCCTTACTGGCTATGGGTCTGTTCAGGTTTTCTGTTTCTTCCTGGTTCAGTTGTGGTAGTTTATATGTCTCTAGAAATGTATCCATTTCCTCCAGGTTGTCAAATTTGTTGGCGTAGAGTTGCTCGTCGTATGTTCTTATAATTGTTTGTATTTCTTTGGTGTTGGTTGTGATCTCTCCTCTTTCATTCATGATTTTATTTATTTGTGTCCTTTCTATTTTCTTTTTCATAAGTCTTGCCAGGGGATTGTCAATCTTATTAATTCTTTCAAAGAACTAACTCCTAGTTTTGTTGATTTGTTCTATTGTTTTTTTTAGTTTCTATTTCATTGATTTCTGCTCTGATCTTTATGATTTCTCTTCTCCTGCTGGGTTTAGGCTTTCTTTGTTGTTCTTTCTCCAGCTCCTTTAGGTGTAGGGTTAGGTTGTGTATTTGAGACCTTTCTTGTTTCTTGAGAAAGGCTTGTACCACTCTATATTTTCCTCTCAGGACTGCCTTTGCTGTGTCCCACAGATTTTGAAGAGTTGTGTTTTCATTATCATTTGTTTCCATGAATTTTTTCAATTCTTCTTTAATTTCCTGGTTGACCCATTCATTTTTTTTAGAAGGATGCTGTTTAGTCTCCATGTATTTGCGTTCTTTCCAAATTTCCTCTTGTGATTGAGTTCTAAGTTCAGAGCATCGTGGTCTGTAAATATGCAGGGAATGATCTCAATCTCTTGATACCGGTTGAGACCTGATTTATGACCCAGGATGTGGTCTATTCTGGAGAATGTTCCATGTGCACTAGAGAAGAATGTATATTCTGTTGCTTTGGGATGGAATGTTCTGAATATATCTGTGATGTCCATCTGGTCCAGTGTGTCATTTAAGGCCTTTATTTCCTTGTTGATCTTTTGCTTAGATGATCTGTCCATTTCAGTGAGGGGAGTGTTAAAGTCCCCTGCTATTATTGTATTACTGTCGATGTATTTCTTTGATTTTGTTATTAATTGGTTTATATAGTTGGCTGCTCCCATGTTAGGGGCATAGATATTTAAGATTGTTAGGTCTTCTTGTTGGACAGATTACCTACCTCCTGGCAGACACCCAGGTAAATGGCCCTAGAGACAGAAGATTGAACCTGATATGCTCCTCGTCCCTAATCTGAACCCTAGCTTAAGTTTTCAGGCATCTGTACCCAGACGTCTGGTCTCGAATACCAACATAGTGGCTCCCTGAGCACAAAACAGAACACCCTCTGTCCCCAGAAGGGAACCTACTATGTGGAGCTGTTTCAAAGCCTCAGGGCAGGAGAATCCTGCATGGCCTCTGACCAACCTTACATTCCAAGGTCTCCATGGACACAAAGCCACATTGTGACCCAAAAGCATGAGACTTCATTTCAACTCATCCTTCTTGGTTGCTCACCCTGGAGGCAGCAGACAGAACCCCTTTTATTCATAGGCAGCAACGGGAACACAAGGAGGGGTTTCCAAGCATCCAACATAGAGCCCTGCTCTTGAATCTTTCAGTATGGGCAAGCATTGAGCCAACAAACAGAACCCCCATGTCTTGCAGAAGGAAACCTTGTGCTTTGGAGCTGCTCACAAGTCCCAGAGTGGGGAAAGCTCCATGGCCTCATGAGGCTACTCCTCCATTAGGCAGCCAGCATGGACACACATTCCAGCCCCAGGGAACTTCTGCCACTCGCTGTTACTTCAGATGCAGGTTATCTCGATTTAGTCACTGCAGACTGGTCCTGCTGTGCCCTAGGCCCTAAACCTAATACTACCTTGTGTCTTCAGACTTCCCTCCTCACACTTCTGCCCCACAAGAGCTCCAGATTAGAAATTCTGGAGGCACAACACAGCACTGTGCATGCCCACCAGAAGGAAAAATTAGCCTATGGGGCTGCACGAAAACACAAATGGGGATCAATGTGTACAGCCCTCGATGGAAATGCAATTTCATAGGCCGCCCTGTGCACTAATGTTCTCTCTGACACAGGCCGAGTCCAGACCTCCTGTCAGCCACCCAGTAAGCTGAACGCATATCCAGCAGATCATAACTTCCAAGGCCCTCAGCCATCATCTCTACGCAACCTGGGTTTTCAGACATCTGTTCCCAGACCTTAACTCAAATCCCTGCAACTGGTGGAACCTGATGCACAGAACAGAAATCCTCCTTTCCCATTTCAAGAAACCTTGCTGTTGGGATGCTGATGGGTGTCAAAGTCAAATACTCAGAGTAGGATTAGCCTGCATGGCCCATGAGGCCACGCCCATGCTTGAGGGTCACCTTGGACACAAACATGCATTGTGACATTCAGCATGAACCCGTTCTCCAATAAGGCTCGACCAAGAGCTCGCATATTGGGCTGGCCATGACCCTAGGCTCCAATCCTAACCAAAGGTGGGGTTTTTGGGTTGTCTATACCTGGGACTCTGCTCTGGAGTCCCTTATGGAGGGACCCCTGAGACAGAAAACAGGACTTCACCCTTCCCACAGAATGACCCCAACGATTGGGATCCAGGCCAAATCCCCAGAGAGGGAGAATTGTTCATGGTCCATGAGTCCACCCCTATATTCCACAGCTGTCCTTTACGCAAAATCCAGAGACAAAAGCCTTAGCTACGGCATCACACTCGCCCTGATTTTCTATCCAAAAGAGCTCCCCTCACGGTCTGTAGATCCGACCTGCCACGCCCTCTGTCCAATACCTAAGCCGAGTTTCTGTCTTCACATTTCTGTCCCCACAGCCCCGGCCCACACAGCCTTCAGGCTGGGGCCTCTGGAGCAACACTACAGGACTGTGCCATCTCTCTCAAAGGAAACTCAGCCCATTCCATCGGTCACAACCCTACACATTAGGAGAAACCCCCAAGGACCCCGAGGCCATCCCAATTGCTTAGTCCACCCTGGACAAAAAGGTGCTTTCTCCCACAACCTGAGCAACTACCTCCACTCAGACACGCAGACAGATGTCCCCAGAAACAGAAAATTAAACCGGACATAACCCTAGGCCCTAATATGAACCCTAGCTTAGGTTAGCATGCATCACGTCCCAAAGGTCTGGTTTCGAATACCAGCATATGGGGGTTTCCTGAGGCACAAAACAGAACACCTCTTGTCTCCACATGGGAACCTTTCTGTGGGGAGCTCTGAAAAACCCTCTGGGTAGGAGAATTCTGCAGGGATCCTGAGCCACCTCCACATTCCAGGGTCTCCATGGACACAAAACCACATTATGACCCAACCTCTTGAGAGTCCATTTCAACTCAGCCCCCTGGGTAGCTCTGTCCAGAGCGAGCAGATAGGACTTCCCTTGTCCTTAGGAGCCAATGGAAATGCGAAATGGGGTTTACAGGCATCCATCCTTAGAGCTCTGTTATCGAGTCTTTCCATATAGGACATCCTTGAGCCATGCAACAGGACTCGCCTGTCCCATTGAAGGAAATGTTGTGGTTTGGAGCAGCTCACAACCCCCACAGTGGGAAAACATCCATAGCCTCATGAGGCCCACTCTTCATTAATGTTAGCGTCCGTGATCAAAGGAATGAGACTGATGCAAAGTGAAAGTCAAGCAAAGCTTTATTTCGCGCCAAGCTTCGAAAATCAAACCGACTGGTAGGGGCCTTCTCTTACGAAGAGACGGTGACGACAACCCCGACAAGGCTGCTCCGGACAATGCCACTCTGGACGAGGCCGCTCTGGACGAGGCCGCTCCCTGACGAGGCTGCTTCCTCGATGAGGCCGCTCCCCAGATGAGGCCACTCCGGACAAGGCTGCTCCCCAGACAAGGCTGCTCCTGACGATGAAGAGGAAATGATGACTACGAGGACGACAGCCCCAATGGCGCAGACTCTGCTCCCCATGACGCTGCTCCTGGCGAGGCCGCTCTGGACAAGACTGCTCTCCGACGATGTCACTCTGGATGAGGCCGCTCCCCAGACAAGGCCACTCTGGACCAGAACACTGGACGAGACTGCTCCAGACAAAGCTGCTGCCAACGAGGCTGCTCTGGCAAGTCCACTCCCCGGAAGGGAGGCTGCTCTGGCAAGGCCACTCCCCGGAAGGGAGGCTGCTCTGGCAAGGCCACTCCCCCACAACTCTTCTCCCCGACGACTCTTACAGCTCCTGCTGACACCTCTTACTGCTCTGGCGAGACTGCGAGACTGCCCCTACTAGCCTCGCAAACCAACTTTTATAGAGGCACTTTTAGCCGGGCTATACACAGGTAGACAATGAGATTGCAATACACAGAGAAAACTGCACAGTCATGCTAGATCTGCCACACACACACACCAAAAAACTGCTAGGTTACACACGGGCAGCCAATTGAATTTCAATTTACCCTAGTAGATATATGCGTGCCCCTCTGATTGGATGTCTTCACCCGGCCTGACCCGCCCTTGTATCTAGGCTTTGCAAGGAAGTTCCTCTGGGAGGGGCAGGGTCAATCTAAGTTCACTGCAACAATATGGCTCCCCCTGCTTAAGTAAGCCCTTACATTTAAGGTGCCATCTTGGACACAAACTCCAGCCTGAGCCCATGTCTGATCCTCCCCCTTACTTCAGAGGCTGGAGTTCTCAATTCAGACTCTGCAGAGTGGGTCTAGCGTGCCCTCGTCCCCAAACCAAACCCTAGTTTGTGTTTTCAGACATCCGTCCTCACACTCCTGACCCACACGCCCTTCAGATTGGGAATTCTGGAGCCACAACGCAGCACTCTACCTGCGCACCAGAAAAAAAAGTGCCCTTTGGGGCTGCCCAGAAACCCCAAATGAGGATCAACTTGCTCGGCCCTCGATCATATCCCAGTTTCCTAGGCCACCATGTGCACTAATGCTTTGTCTGACACTACCTGAGCCAAGACCTCCTGACAGACACCCAGACAGCTGGTTGCATATGCAGCTGATCAGACCTGCCATGGCCCTCTGCCATCATCTCTTCCAAACCTGGGGTTTCAGGCATCTGTCCCTACACCTTCCATCAAATCCCTGCATATGGGGGAACCTGATGCACAAAAGAGAACTCCTCCTTCTCCATGGCAGGAAACCTTGCTGTTGGGATGGGGGTCAAAGTGAAACCCTCAGAGGTGGAGAAACCTGCATGGCCCATGAGGCCACGC